>BGNK01000434.1:0-47916 GCA_003297005.1 Symbiodinium sp. clade A Y106
CAGCCCCCCTGAAGCCTGGCAAGCAAGCAGAATGTGGAAATGTCAGGAACATGCAGACTTAAGAATCTGAGGGGGGCTGGGCTGGACCGGAGAGATTCTTAACCAGCGCTTGCGCTGTAGACCCTCTCAATAAGGTCCCTTTGAGGAGAGCCAGAAGTAGTGTTAAGAAGGGTTCCCTTTCAGGGGGTCTCCCTAAGACTACGTAGGACTAAGGCTCGATGTAGCGACAGAGTGTCTACTTTGGTCTCAAAAGGGCTTGCTATATGGGTTCGTTCAATGTTTTTATACTAATACTGTGTGGTGGCAAGGAATGAGTTTAGGTTTACAGGGTTTCGGGGTTTGGGAGACAAGGTCTGCGGTTTATGGTTGAGGGATTTTGGGAAGCTTCGTGCTGAATTGAAAGTATATGAGATCTGATTACGACTACCACCACCACCACCACCACTACCCCCACCAACCACCATTCATCGTGCAGGACAAAAACCGAGATCCAAGCGAACGCAGTGAGAGTGGTGGACACCGCATGATACGTTTGTGAAGTCAGTGAACGGTCTAATTAGGGTTTTGGGCGTAGGGGTGAAGATAGCAATGCTGCCACATTTGTACCCGGATGAGAAGGAAGGACGAAGAGTTTCGGCTTTCGGGACGCTTCCGGCAGTCTGGGTTTCAAACTGTCACAAGACACAAGCTGATTTAGATGGTTCAAGGTTACAGCCTACATGCTGCAAGGGACACAACACCCAAAATCTTGGCCAAGACAATCAAACTTATTCCTAAAAACATGCAACAACAGAAGCCAAAGACCGAATATTAAAAGTCGACCAACCTCCCATGACAAAAACAGCCTGCATGCAACAAAAGACCGACCCACAACCCTCGTCTCACAATGTAGACCCCTGACTAGTGACCCGATTTGAAGCCTTGGAAAGCCAAAACCTCAACCACTAAGACTTACCTAGACCCTAATCCCTAAACCCCAACCCTAAACTCTAAAACCCTGACGAAGATTTCTTTGCAACAAGGGGTCTACAGTACCCAGAAACCCCGAGATCGATACCTTCACCGAAACCTCAAACCGCCCTAAGCGTTTAGGGTTCTGGGGGGGGGGGGTTAGGATAAAGTGTCTTAAGGGTTTGGAGGTTCAGAGCTTCAAGGCGGTGAAATGGATTCTTGTTTAGTTCAGTGCCGGCACCGTGCGGGCTGGGTCCCGGCCAGCTTAGAGCCCTTTGACATTGACTTCATAATTACTACGGGGTTTTCCGGTCTGTAACAGGCAGACTTGTTTAAGGCATCCCAGGGACTAGTATACTTGAAGGGGCACGGGACTAAGTAAGTTGGTTATAAGCAGGGTTATAATTAGGGTAAGTCCATTTAGGGCACTTATAACTCTGCTTATAACCTACTTACTAAGTCCCCTGCCCCTTCAAGTATTGCTGATGATACAGAAACCCTGAACCCACGGTTCAGAGCTTGCGGGTCTCTGTAGGCTCCTAGTCGGGGCAAGAAGCCGTTTGAAAGGAGCCCTAAAATCGTAAAACCACGCCTAATCCCTGTCCAAGGGGAGCTCTTGGTGGTCCTAAAATTTGTTAACTACGCAGGTTTCGGGGCTAGGGGATGAGGACAGGGTTTAGGATGTATATAGAGGTTTAGGGTTTGGCGGCTTGCAGTCTATCAGCTTTAGGGCTGAGGGGGTATAGAGTTTAGGGTTTAGGGTTTCGGTATAGAGTTTAGGGGTCTAGACTAGAGGCTTTCTCGGTTCGTAGGGTTTAGGGGGTTTCTCGGTTTGCAAGGTTTAGGCTTGGGTCTCGATCAAGGCCTGCTGAGCACACACTCATGTGCCGGCATCACGCGGGCACAGAGGCACACGGAGCGTCTCTGACTGCTTTGGCCGTCTGGCTCTGTTCTCGAATACCGTTTAGGGGTTCAGGGATTAAAGCTACGCTTAAGGGGTTTAAAACCGCTAAGTGGTAAACCCTATTCAAAAAGTCACGACTCAGCTGTTTTCCAGCTGCTAAAAGTGCCTAAATTTGGTACGGTTTGTAGGTACAATTAAAGTAGAGCGGCAGGGTGGATCATGCATGGACGTCATTGCTGCCTAAACGAGATTTTGCCAGTCCTACATATCTAACTTTCTTGGATCGTGACTGGTCGGTCACCTCTGAAATCAGAACTGAAACCTCTCGCCCGCACAAGCAGCCAAACACGCCACACACCTTATCGAAAATCCCCAAAAACCCAAACGCATCAGCCTAAATGATTGCCCGGGCTCCCGATAATAGTTCAAACAGAAAACCCAAGTCCTCTTCGATTTACTGGGTGCTGCTTGTTTGACGCCCTACACTATGAACCAAAAGCCACAACCCCAGACCCCCCCGCTGTGCCAACCCCAAACCCTAAACTCATGCGGATGACGGCGAAAGCAGCCAAGAACATTGAAACCGTCAGAGGAGCACTGCTCAGCTCTAAACCAAGCCTGTAAGGCACTGTAAGGGTCTTAAGGACCCACCAATTTGTTTTTGGTTGAAGGTTTAGTCATGCGCATTTTCTGTCTAGAGGCCTTTTCCGTTTGCTGGGTGAGGGTTTATGTAAGGTTCAGGGCTCAGTGGAGCTGCTTGGGTTTAGGGTTTATGGTTTAGGGTTTAGGGTAGTCGTGATGTAGGGTAGTGGGGGGGGAGAGTTTAGGGAACCTCAGAAAGTTAGAACACGGATATAGGATGATTCGTGCTGGGACCCCCTATACGTTACCTTAAGGGCATTAGGATATTGGTGCTCAAATTTCTGGCTTCCAGTTTAGGTGATTCTCATACTTAGACCTTAGGAACAGGGTTAAGGGTCGAGGACGCAAGCTTAAGGTCTTTTGGGGATATACTTGGAGGGTCGAGGGACTTAGGAAACTCGTAATAAGAGCGATACTACTAACTACTCTAAAAGGGATCCTAGGGGTTATGATACGTGGAACTCAGGAACTCTGTAAAATAACTACGTTCTACCTCCCCCGACCCTTCAAGTTTGGGCCAGGGCTTTGAGGTTTTCAGTTAAACTCCGGGAAACATTAACATTAAGTTTCATAGGCGATACAAGCTACACTGAATCTGCACAATAACCTGTCAAAAACTAACCATCCAAAACCTTCTGTCTTGCTTGTCCAGTTTCCTAGAAGAAGTCAAGCTTAAAATGTTGGATAAAGTACATGCCCCGGCCAGAACGGTAAAAGGCTAATCAGCGGCTAATCACTCTACCAATATTGTATAGTAATGTAGGAACCTGATTAAGAAACCCTGGGCCCATAACCCCCAATATAGTAGGGTTCATAGAAGGAACCCTAATAAAGGCCCAAGGTTTCTTAATCAGGTTCCTACATTAGTATGGTCTTTGGGCTCTAGAAAATATGAGCCTCAAAGCCTTAGGAAGTGCGAAGCAGTGCCCCTGTCAGACCTTCTTTGTGCGGTCCATGCCCACGGAGGAGCGCGCCGAATCTCGCACTTGAGTCGCCGCCCTCAGCGTCGTTTAGAGTCTACTTTTCAGATCAGGTAAGGACCCAGACCTTCCTTCCAAGACCCCCAATCAAGGAATATATACCTTGAAACATGTTTGGGATCCTACTAGAAGTAAGGGATATTGGAAGGTCTGGGTCAGGAGGCTCGGGCTTTGGTGTTTCCGTTTAGGGTTGAGGGCCAAAGCTTGGGGNGGGGGGAGGCGCATCGAGGGGTTTAGGGCTCAAGCCGTGGGGCTTCTAGAAGCTTCCGGGTAAGGCTCCGAAGATTGCCCTAAAGGTCCCAGTACCTAATTATCATATACACTCCAAAATAGCAACCTACATAACTACTATCCTCAACCCGAGTACTTAATTAATGGGTCCTTTGGACCCTGAGGGTTGCGAAATGCTTAGGATTTCCGCTTTGGGCTTCGATTCTAAGGGTTTTTTTTCAGAGTTGGCCCAGGGGGTCCAATGGCCAAAGATTCGGACTTGCCCTTCTTCTTGGGATCGTGTAACTTATTAACTTATTAACTTATGATGTTGCTGCTGCTGCGGCTGCATAATGGACGTCAGAAGGTCCAGTAACAACATTTTCGTCTGCTGAACAGGCTTTAGAGTTCGCAGAAGCCCTATCTTAGGTATATGTGGATCTACTCATCTTCTGTAGAGAATCGATTTCGAGTACCTCAACGCCAACTGACCCGGGTCAGGATGATGTGGCCGCGTGCAAGGATTTGCGACTGCGAAGCCCCAAACCCCACCTGAACCCCGAATCCTAACCCAAAGGTCCATTTATACTACCAGTATGGAACGAGGCCCCAACGACCATTATTATTCTGATCTTCGGGGAGCTACTGCCACCCTAAACCCTAAACTCGAATCCCTAAACCCCTAAACTCTAGACCCCAAGTTGCTAAGCCCTAAGCCCTCTTGGTAACAAACCCCAAGCAGAGACGAGGCTTCCTGGGGCCATGGCCGTCTTTGGGACGAGGAAATAATCCTCGACCTCGGGCAGTGCAGCTTTAGGGTTTAGGTTTTAGGGATTTTAGGGTGTAAAATTTAGGTGCAACGTCCCACATGGCATAACTAAGCCTTATTCGGGGGGAGTTTGGACTGTTGGGGTGAGGATTTAGATAGTTGTCTTTCATAGTGGGTAATACGATACCGGGAATAGGAAGTAGTTGAGCGGTTCTAGGATTTGTCTTCCCTTGATTGAATGCCCTGAGAAGTGGTGCCTTCATGCAACACACACTCATCCTCGTTTGCATACCGAAAGGTGCGGAAGTACCCGAGCAAGGACACAGACCGTCAGCAGCACTAAGCCGAGAATAAACTTACAGCACTCAGAGCACACCATTTCACGATCAACGACCTATCGCTGCAAAGAGCACGCGCAGCGACGCAAGCTGCGGCTCGAAACCGACGCAACTCGCGAACCTCGAAACCCTAAAACCAAAGCCCTGAACCCTGAAACGCTTGGACTTAAAATGCGATCAAGCACCTTGAGACTGAGCTGCTACATTCTGAACCTGGAAATCCGAAAACCGATAATGCCGTAGATGCTTGCAAGCTCCCCTGGACGAATCACGGCCCTAACTTCAACCCGAAACCCTTATGAAAGCTATAACGTGGGCACTGAGGCTTGCTGCCCCTCCAGGAAGTTCAGCAGGTCGTCGCTGTAGTCGACACCTAGGGTTACCTATAGTGTCCATTGTAGTTCCCTGAGTTTCGGGATACCTTGTAAGAGCCCAACCATATAATTGGTTAAGCCGAAGCAGGAACTACAATGCAGACTATAGGTAGTCATAAGGACGCTTAGGGCGGTAAGGGGGAAGTAGGGAGTTGAGAAGGGTCTCATAAGGCCCACCCAGGGAAGTATAGTAACCTACAGTACCCCCTCTCCCCTACCCCCTAAAGGTCCCTCTGACGGTAGTGTTCAGCCCTCTAGGCTGGTTTGCATTGTTCATGTCACGGCTTAGGGTTTAGGTATGCTTAGGTCCTTTCTCGTGCTAGACGATGGGTTCTCCCAGGATCCAAGTGTATGCAAACAGCACCGGCCTCGGACGACTTATATATTGCATGAAGGTGTAGGGTTGGATGTCAGGTGTGTTTCATATAGGGACCTTTATGAGTCTAACATGTTTTTCTTGTTGGGTAGCGGGGGGGGGGGGGATGTTCTGGTTTATTTAGTTGTATATTAAGGAACCCTAAGGAGCAGTATGCGGCTAATTATTAAGATGTCTATATTCAGCCAGATCCTGCTTTGTGCTACTTGGTGACCCGACCGCGGTTACTGAATGCCTATCGGAGTCTTACCAAGAGGGTCCATAAAGGGCCCCTATTGTGGAACTAGCTGCCCCAAACCATAGCAAGGATGGTACGGTGGTATAGATGGACCCTCCCCTCTGGCTTAGGATATCGTTTCTGCAGTCCCCTCAGCAGGTGTGAGCGGCAGCAACTGAAAAGATCCCCCATAGATTCGGGCTTAGGGCAGAGTTTGATTTTCGGGTTTAGGGGCTAGGGTGCAACCCAAAGAAATCTATAAAACTTCGGGGCTGAGTACCCTAGCCCAAAAAAGGTTAACCTTCTCAAATATGGTAGGATTATATAAACCCCAAAAGGATAAAGGTTACCTACTCAGCTACTAGGAAAAGCTTATTGTAGACCCCTGATTCTTTCAACCCCCTCCTTCAATAAGGAGTTCTATCGGCATCCTGCTACTTGAATTAAAGGAATGGTGGTTATTCGGCAAAGGTCTACCTGGTCTACCTTCACACCCACCAAAGAACCGAGAAGGTTTCTTGCTTGTGCTCAAAATCTTCAAGAGTGGACTAAAGGTTAAAGGCTCTATGCGGATAAGTGCACCAACAAGCCCTAAACCCTAAACCCTAAAACCCTAAACCCTAAACCCTAATCACTTGCTTTGCTACTGATGAACAGTGTTCTCCTACTTCTAAGCACAAGTGCTAATGACACCCACCCTCAATCCCCACCCAATCAAAACCAACATTCTGAAACAAAGCCCCACCACGACCCCAAAACCCTAAACCCTGAAGCCCTACACCCTTAGTCCTAATGTAGGGGACTTAATAATTAGAATAGGGTTTGGGGGTATAATATACGACAATTGTAATAAGGAACCCCTAAAACCCCATTCTTATTATTAGTCGCCCCTACATTACCCCCGAACCCTAACCCGACCTGAACCCCAAGAAACCTAACCTTTTAAGGACTTACATGAGGAAATCATTAATAGGGAACCCCAAAAAGGTAGGATCTTTCGGGTTCAGCTATACCCTACCCTAAACCCTAAATCCTGAACCCTAAACCCTAAATCCTGAACCCTGGACCCGAAACCCTAAACCCCTAAACTCTAAACCCTGAACCCCTAAATTAAACCCTAAACCCTTAACCCCCAAACCCTAAACCCTAAACCCCTAAAATAACCTCGGATCCCTTCTGGGTGCCCCTGCAGCAGACGGTGAGGCTGAAGGCAACGAAGCCCAGGAGGACCACGAGAATGAGCAACACCTTCTGCTGTTCGTTTTTTTTTGCATTTTTTTTAAGGGCCCCTTTTCGACTGCTCCAGCGAAAGCCTCATTTGAGGCGGTTTAGGGTTTAGGGTTTTGGGTTTAGGGTTTTTAAGGGCCCCTTTTCGACTGCTCCAGCGAAAGCCTCATTTGAGGCGGATTAGGGTTTAGGGGTTTGGGTTTAGGGTTTTTAAGGGCCCCTTTTCGACTGCTCCAGCGAAAGCTTCATTTGAGGCGGTTTAGGGTTTAGGGTTTTTAAGGGCCCGTTTTCGACTGCTCCAGCGAAAGCCTCATTTGAGGCGGTTTAGGGTTTAGGGTTTTGGGTTGAGGCTGACTTTGGGATTCGGTAACGGCTTTTACCAGCGATGTGTACAGTTTTTTTCTGGATTTCGAAAGGGTGTCGGCACCACCTTCTGTTGGCTGACTTTGGACATGAAATAACTGTCTGGTGCTTAGTAGGGAATGGGGGAATGGATCCCTATAGTGGCCCCAATATAAAATCCCCAAGAGTAGTCCCCAATATCCATTCCCCTAGCTTAACCCCGAATAACCTACCTCTTTAAGGAATTATATCAGGAAATCATCATAAGGAACCCTAAACAGGTAGGTTATTCAGGGTTATGGTATTCCCTGCTAGGCAAAAGGGAGACAATTACAGTCTCAGGGCCGGCATCCTTATGGGTGCGGACTTTGGGATTTAGGGTTGGGCTCCTTCTGTATGTAGGGTTTAGGGTTTAGGGTTTAGGTAGCCTAAACCCTACACCCTAAACCCTAAACCCCAAACCTTGACACAAACCAAGACATCACAAAGGTCCCGGCGATCACCGGCATCATCTCAGTGTGATACTCGCGATGTTGCTCTTCCCGGATCCTCGCAGCACGGGGTGTGGGTTTAGGGTTTAGGCCTTGCATATAAGATCTTTAAGTCCTTACCTGGACCCCAAAAGTATTTAGAATAACAGCCTTTTATCGGTTTTGGGCCAGAATTTTACCTACTTTTGGGGGTCAAGGTACAGCTTATGTAGGATTTGAGGATTAGGGTTTGCCCTACTAGGGTCCACTAGAGGGTGACTGGACAAAGCTGGGTCTACGAAACCTAAAGCAAAAACTGTCCAGGTCAGGTGGTCCCATGTGGACGGCAAGGGGACAATGCGCGAGATTTCAACTATGTAGTCGGTGCACACACAGATTAGCTTTCGGGCTCTTTGACTTCATCATGTCCTTGCTGCTCTAGTTTGCCTTCCGCTTCTCCGCCATCACTGTTTTCGCGGCCTTCGCCACTGACTACTTGCTTACAAGGCAAAAAAACTTGCGGGTAGGACCAGCAATCCCAATTACGCCCCAAAGGCGGAAGCTAGCAGCTGGCTGCCTTCACCCTCACACCCAAACCTCCCAAACCCAAACCTCCAGCTTCCGAAACCGTGGACCTTATTCCCAAGGGTCCAAGTAGTCCTTACTTCTGGTTTTTGGTACCCACACAGGCCCCAAAGTCCTTTAATACGGGGTACTTGCACCCTTCTGGGTATGTAACTTCAGACCCGAGACCCACTGATATAGGGGCCCATTATGCTATAATCATAACAGGGAACCCCCCCCCAAAAAAAAAGTATAGGAATTTATTGAAGCCCATATATAACGGCATGCCGGACGCCATCCTGCAATCCATCATCTGACAGAAGTGCCTCGAAAGCTTCGCATGCCTGGAAATCGTAGGCAGCAGGGCATAGGGTGCAGCAACTATAGGGTTTAGGGCTTAGGAGTTTAGGGTTTAGGATATAGGGGCCTTCGTAATTAGAACAGGGTTTTGGGGTATACTATACTATAACTATAACACTATAGGGGCCTTAATAATTAGAATGTGGTTTTGGGGTATACTATACTATAATTATGATAAGGAACCCCTCAAAATAGTATTGCATTCTAGGCCCCCTACATTCTATGTTGAACTGGCAGTACACTGGTGCCACCCAGACGTCACCACAGTATGTCGTGAAATAAGAGCAACGAGGGCAAGAACCAGACTGACAGCAACGGCATCCACAGTCTTGGCAATGGTAACACTTGCATCAGTTTTCTGGGGGGCTAAGCTGGATCTTGACGCACCCCCCTCCCGCAACGGGTTCAAGTTTACTTACAAGGTTAGTCTCAGTCGAGTAGACTGCTTGGGATTTGGGTCTTACTATAATGGCATCATGAGTTCCGTCGAGGCTGTAAACTTGATTTGTGCTTCTGCATTTGTGCCGTTGCAAGCCTCCAAACCCTTCAACCCTATAGAATATCTCCAACGGATTCGGGGGTTCCGACACACCCACCCATAGGCTCCAGAGTAGTTCCTTTTTGGGATTACCCTATAGGATTCTAAATATGAGCCCCCAAAAAGGAACTACTATGGAGCCTTGGGGCAGACACCTAAACCCTAAACCCTATAGACTATCTCCAACGGACTCGAGGGTTCCGACACACCCAGACACCTAAACTCAACAACAAAGCCCCACACGCCTAAACCCTTAAGTTGATCCGAACCCGCAACCCCCCCCCCCCCCAAATGCCCCCTGAAACATAAACCCTGAACCATAAACCCTAAACCCACAACAACAAGCCTCACTAACACGATACCCTACCCACNCAAACCTCATAGACTATCTCCAACCGCCTCCGGGTGTCCGACACACCCACATACCTAAACCCAACAACAAAACCCCACACCCCTAAACCCTTAAGTTCTGCCCGACCCCCACCCCCCCCCCCCCCCTAAATGCCCCCTGAAACCTAAACCCTGAACCTTAAACCCTAAACCCTAGACCCTAAGCCCCAATAAGCGGCCCCTACCTTAACCCCGAGTTACCTACCGTTTTAAGGAATTTTTTTCAGGAAATCATAAGGAACCCTACAAAGGTGGGTTATGCAGGGTTAAGGTAAACCCTGAAACCCCTGGGTGCAAGGCATCTTCCGTGATGCTTCGGACTGGGGGATGGGAGATGCAAGGCTCGGTTCAGGGTCATACGGCTTTAGGGTTTAGGGGTTTAGGGCTTGAAGGTTTTAGGATTCAGGGCCGTTTAGAGGTTCAGGGTCATAAGGCTTTAGGGTTTAAGGGCTTAGGGCTTGAAGGTTTTAGGATTCAGGGCCGTTTAAAGGTTCAGGGTCATAAGGCTTTAGGATTTAAGGGCTTAGGGCTTGAAGGTTTTAGGATTCAGGGCCGTTTAGAGTTTGAGGCTTTGGGGCTTGGGGGTTTTAGGGTGTTAGCGTGTTGAGGCTTAGGCTGTGAGGTGTAGGCCTTCAGGTATAGGATGTGCAGTGCATGTAAGATCCAGCGTCCCCAGAATGCCCTTGCCAAGGGTGGTACTGCGGAACAAGCCTGCGACCTAGGGATGGATCCCCTAAGCCCTGACCCCTGAATCGATGGTACAGAGTCCAGGATTTCTGGAGCTGACTGACATGTCTGGCTCAACTGCAAATCCGTAACACCCCCTCAGACAGAACTTTGCAAGACCATATGTTTAAAACAAAACCCTCGGATTGAACATGTCTACCCATAGGCCCCAAAGTAGTTCCTTTTGTGTGTTCATATTTCTATAACGTAATCCCAAAAAGGAACTACTGTGGGGCCTATGAGTAGTCTACTGCCAGAGGAGTTATGGGGAATATCCTTACGACGTATTCAGACCATTTTAGTAGGGGATCTCAACCCAGCGAGCCCTTTCCGACTACCAGCAGCCACCAAGGCTTGAACAGGGTTTATAGAGTTTAAGCAAGTACCCCAAGGGTCCAAGAACTGAATAATCATATACTCTCCCAAATAGTAACCTAGATAACTACTATCCGAAACCTAAGTACCCAATTACTGGGCCCTTTGCACCCTTAGGGTTAATTACTTTGCATCAGTTGGAAGCCTGAACTAGTAGACTGGTTACACTTGATATCTTACATGTCGTGCACTACTACGGAACCCCAGGGTAAACTTCCCCCCCTCATAATCCTGGATCTCGGAAACCCGGAATGGGCTACAACCTGCAGTATCTCCGAGCCGGACTATGTCATAGGATTTGAAGCTCTAACGCCGAACCCAAACCTAAACCCGAACCATAAACCCTTAAACCCCCCCCGGCCCAGGTGAAGTCAAAACCAAACCAATTGGAGCAGTTCTTAGCCCACAAAAACCAAAAAACAGACGGCCTTAAACCGCCCACAAGCCATCGAACAATCCGATCCTGTGTCAGCGGCAAGCACTTTGTCAAGCTCTCCTCGCATCTCCTACGCCTTGGCTGTGGTAATGTAGGGGCGTAAATGATTAGAATATGGTTTTGGGCTCCCCTATACTACAATTATATACATGAATCCTACGGAATCATGTTGGCAGCGACTATTTTGGTTTGTATATTGGTTTTAGGGTTGCCTTACGGGTTCCTTCACAGGTTGCCATCAGAGTTCCGCCAGTGTGCTACAGGAGTTGAGGGCTTGAGAAATTAGAGTTTTCGGGTTTGGGGTTTCAGGCTTTGCGGTATGAGGCTGTGCGTAGTGGTTTGGGGTTTGGTTTTGCGGTTTGAGGCTGTGCATAAGCGGGTAAGGTTTAAGGGTCTCAGGATCGTCGGGTTCAGAATTCGAGTGCGTACAGTTCAGGGGACTTGTGTATATCATAGTATCATTATACTAATACTGATACTCAGTAGCCTTAGTCAATGGTATTGGCCTTCAAACACCCATATTACGGTTGAGCGGTGTAGAGTTTAGGGTTTGCCGTTCAGACTAGTCCCAGCGTTAGAAATCTTACTGATTGTGAGGGCTTGCGTTTACTGGGTCAGCACCACAGCCTAGCGTCTCCTTTGTAGTTCCTTTTTTTGGTTAACCAAGTTTACATTAGAGGATCTGAAACCATAAATTTGGTTAACCGAAGAAAAGAACTACAAGAGAGACTACATAACCCTAAACCCTAAACCTATATAGGTAAACTATCAACCCTGGGTTCTGGAGTGTTTTGGTTCAGAGGCCTTCTGCGCCCAACGGCTTGAGGCTTGGGGTTTATATGGTGGGTTGTCAAAATTATGGTCCCTTCTTGGGTCCCGATTATGATACGGCACCTATTATTTAGGGTACCCAAAAAGGGACCATAATTTTGACAACCACCCATACGGTGGGCTTATCGGTTTTGTCGTGGCTTTGGGGTTGTAGTCGGGATTCCGGGCTGTGGTTTGGTCGCGGGTGCATTTTAGGGTTAGGGTTTAGGGTTTTTTTAAGCGTGATGGCTGATCGTCTACCTTTACAGGCACACGCTAGGTGAGACATGCAGCCACCCTGGACGAAGGACTGCAAGTGTTCCAGGTTCGTCTCACTCTAGTTCTCATAGTTCACGTTTACGTCCTCCCACCACTGACCGGCAGCTCCATCACCCCCCTTGACTTCCTCCACAATGTCACCCATGTGCTCAAAGTTGGTGATTTCCGCCATCGTAGAGGAGGGTTTAGGGTTTAGGTCTTACGTTTAGGGCTTCAGGCGTCGGGTCGTCCAAGTCTTGCAGGGTTCTTTTATCTGAAAACTAGTAAGTAGTTGTTTATGCACTTCTAAGGCTCCCATATTGCATCCCATCCGAAACACCCAAACCTTTTCCAATGTACTCTAGGCAATGAAAACTCTACCCAGAGGCTCCATAGTAGTTCCTTTTTGCGACTATGTACCTTATAGGATTCTATATATGAACCCCAAACTATGGAGCCTTAGGGTACATGTATTGTTCTGGGAACCCCAACCCCATATTTATGGAGCCCGAATCCCCTTCGTCCCTCAGGCCCCGCACTCTCTCTGCATCGTTTCCTGAGACTGCATGGGTTTGGCAAACCAGGTGCGCTGCAGGGATTCTGGGCGCCATAGGGATTAATTAGGGGCTTGAGCGGTTCATGCTTTGGGACTTGAGGTTTAGCGAGCTGGTAAAGCATGTTTACTACTTCACTTTTTCGCTTTACAATAAATTCTATGTGAAGACTCTGGGCCTCTGAACGGTATTAAACCTTATAAACCCCAAACACGAAGCCCTAGCCCCTTCAGCTTGCGGATTTGAGACTTATGCTCTTGGGTTGTGACAGACGCAAAATCCGAAAGCAAACCCCCAACCTTCCTTACACATGAAGCCGAGACCCTAAGCATGTCAACATGGGTAGTTCACTAGAATCGGGTCCTTCTTACGGTACTTTTTTGCAAGGGTGCCGAAGTACTGGGATCCCCAAAAGAGCCCTCCTTTTTTAGAATTACCCCTCTGAACCCTGAACCCTAAGGCCCACCTCAGACAACATGAAGTAAAGGGAACCTTATAAGGACCCGTTTGAGCCGCGTCCAAAACCCTGAACCCTAAAGCCCAAGTCAAGGCTCGTTGTTGCACTGTAGAGTGCCTGAGCTACCGTTCACCCGCGACTTGCGGATGGATCCCTGGCGGTTCCGGCATATAGGGCCCAGGGTTCAGGGTTTGGACGGTTAGGGTTCAGGTTTAGGGTTTAGGTTTCAAGGTCTAGGTCCCCAGCAACACCTTACTAACATCGGTACCCTTTGTCCTGCTATGGTAGAAGCCCAAAAGTTGGAAACCCAATAGCCTCAATCCTTAAGAGTAATGTAAGGAATCTGCAGAATCCCAGCACACTTGTCCTTAATCCGGTTTCCAACTTTTTGGGGTTTACTATATTCGGTGTTACAAAGGAGAGCCGAAAGGGTACTGCTGGGAGACCGAAGAGGTGCCAAAACGATTGGACGGGCACAGTCTGAACATCGCGGGTCGTGCGTCTCCTACACCTTGAAGGGATTCGGGACTACTATTTAAAACTTACAGTGCTTAGGGCATCTTCGGGCTACTATTGCTATAAGGGTTTCCGAAGGGTTCTACCACAAGGGTTCTATGCAAGAGTCCCAGACCCTAAACCGAAGGTGCTACAGAGTGGTCTGAACATGTGCATCCCGGGGCCCAAACCTGAGCCGTAAAGCTCTACACCACAGACCCGACCAGATTGTTCCTGTCTATGAAACGTAGCCTCCCAAATCCATCATAAATGCCTCTCCCTGAACAACCCCAAAGCATCTTGACCCCCACCCCCAGTTTCAGCTCTCCACCAAAACCCTAAACCCTAAACCCTAAACCTAATACCCCTGGGCCCTATCGAGCCTCCCCCTGACAAACATCGAAAATCTCGCCTCGGCGAGGGTTGCGGATGCTTTTGAAACTGATCAGGGCTTGTAGCTTTTGTGTTTTTGGGCGTGTCGAGGCCTCTTAGGGCTTTGGATTCGTTCTGGGCTTTGGGCTTAGGGCCTTAGGGCTGCTTTGGATTTTGAAGTGTTGGGCTTTGGTGCAACAGGGGTTTAGACGTTTCAAAGGGTCATTTTGAGTCTGCACGAGGCGTCCCCAACCCTATTGGTTAGCTGAAAACCTGCTCTCACTCAGTCTCGTGGCGACACGCTGCCCTTCTGCAAACACACTCTCACACCCTCGATATCCAATCACCCTCATACTCGGCCAACTCCATATTGTTCATCGTGTGCTGCATGAGAAGACGATCGTCAGCCCGGGTTCCTTGTGTTGTTCGCTGCGTCCCCTCGGGTCTGGTACACCTGCTTCGCAAGTCTTGCCACTTGGGCACATGCACTGGTACTGGATCATAGTGGTTCCTTGAAAATTGCAGTGTAGGGCTTTCAAAGCTGAAGGGTTCAAGATGTAATCGTCTGGCTTGGATGCATCAAGGTGACAGTCATCGTGCGCATGTAGGTCATCTCGTGGCGGGGGAACATCTCGCTGCGGCAGAGCATCGGATCCCACATGTGCAGCATCACGGCTCTCACAAGCCTCGTCACCCCTCTCATGGTTCGTGGAAGTAGATCCCGCAGCTCCATGACCAGCAGTAGAAGCAAAAGGAGAGCTCCCCAGAGTTTAGGATTCAGGGCTTAGGGTTTAGGACCAAACTCACTCCGTTTCATCTGGACGTTGTGCTCGGACATGGTGAAATTTGAGGATCTGTCATGATGAAGAGTTGGCTTTGTGCTCTGGGGTAGACATATTGCCCTGAATAAACCCAGTCCGAAGAACAATGGATCTTCGATAACACTCCTTTGCCTGACTACGCCCACGTTTCTGTGTTGTTACTCACTTGCGCATTTCTTTCGGGCTGCTGAAGTCTCCATAGTAGTTCCTTTCTTTGGCTTAGCCAGTTATCATAGAGAAACCCCGAAAAAGAACTCTATACAACGGAGACTATAGGTAGAAAAGAAGCCAGGAGGTTGGACGACCCTCAACCTGATATGAGCTGTTGTTGTAACCCTGTAGGGTCCCAAGTAACCAATGCGAGGGTTCTTGACTTTCGCCTGGACTCTTAGGATAAAGTATAGGGAACCCCTACATTAGTCGTCCTAATCGCATGTTATTCCAGGTTTGCGCAATTCTCTCTACTGCCCCCAACATTCAAATCCGAACAAATCTGGAAGGAAGCCCACGCTCAACTGCTTGGCAAGAGTGGCAGTAGTCCGCCAGGCATACTCCATTCGCAGGCAACTGCAAGGCGATGAAGGACTTTAGTGGCTTTGGGTGTGGGGCGCTTAAAGGCTTGAAGGTCCTCAACATTCAGCTTCCTTAAACCCAACCACCCTAAACCCGCTTGACTTGCAAGTTTCTTGCGAACTGACAGTAAGAGTAAAGGCCATGTTGGTGGGCCGAGCAGATGGTTTGGGCGTGGCCGCGTGTCCTGAAGAATGAAGATTTATCAAATCCAACCAAGCATGCAAAGGCATTTACTACCTAGGTTCCCCAGTAGACCCCTGATAATAAGGGTACCCTTTTTCTCCCTATTTGGTTTTGATATGGGAACCCCAAAAGAAAAGGAGCAAAAGGGTACTACTGGGGAACCTAGCTAATTACATGTGTATGCACCCATTGCAGGTCTGTTCATCGAGCCAATCATAGCTAGGGCTGGTTCAACGTTATCAACTGTTGGTCCTGTATATTAGTTGCAATGAGATCATGGAAAGACCTTCGATCAGGTAACTCCTCTTGAAACGCTACCTGGTACCTAATGTAATGGTTGGACAATTGACATGTTGTACGTTTGCATAACGAAGAATCACTTGAACAAAATTTGAGCATAACTTGAGATTGTTCTGACGGACATCATCAAACTGTTCCGCGCGTGCGAGCATGAAAGCAGGTTCACAACCAATCAAAGCGCCTTGTCCGGATGCTTTCGCTCGAGATGTAGGTCCAAGTAGTGCTCATTCTTGAAGACCTCTCGGACGTAGGGCTATCCGAATCGGGGGCCTCATCGGTGTAGGTCTTCTTACCTTTGGTTAGTAGGGAATGGAGGAATGGGGTACAATTATAACTACTATTACTACCACTCTTCCATTCCCTACTAACCAAAGGTAGGTCTTGAGGTGTGGCTTGAAGGCCAGAAGCGTTGGGATGGAGGGTATGGGGCCTAGATTTTTTAGGGCTTGGGGTTTCGGGTTCAAGTTTGCATACCTCGGCCCCGGACAGAACCAAATGGGAGGTCGCTTGGAACCGAAGTGGATACCAATGTCCCCCAAAATCCCGCTAATGCGGTTTCCGTCGCTCCGAATACTCGAAAGACACCAAACCAAAGGCACAAGGGTACTAGCGTTTCCACCAATAATGGGCCGGCTTGCTGAAATCCAAGAGTCTGAAGCAAAGGGGAAGCAAACGGGGAATAATGGGGCTGAATAATCGCCAATTTCGTGCCCAAAGGCTCCTTCTAAGACCCATCCCATGATATACCCTTTTCTGCTTATCCTATAATATACCCAACATCATGTGTTGATTCCTCTTACTCCCGCCATGCATTGCGGCCTTATGGGGTTTCACTCTGTCGAGGGACTTAGGATGCCTTTGCTTGAGACTTCCTTGATTTAGTCCCATCACCATTTAGCAAACCCTGGGTGCCCAAAATGGCTACAGAATAGGGTTTGTCCTGCTATCATGGCCGATGATGGCCGTTGACACATGAAGATACCGGCACAATCATGACACCTAGAATCCCTCCCATGAGCTAACTTCTTTCCAGGCCCGACACAATCAGATAATCAAGGGAACCCCAAAAGTAAAGATTCCGAAGATTAAAGGTAAGTCAGCCAAGTCCCGAACACGCATAAAAATGCCTTGACTGCTTGCTTCTAAACCTTCCCCTGACACTCTCAAGCGCCAAGCATCAAACTCCCAAAGCCCGATTTAAGAACCTAAACTTAGGGCCAAGGGTTTGGGTTCATGGTTTAGGGGTTTAGGGTTCAGGGTTTAGGTTTTAGGTTTAGGGGTTTAGAGGTTTAGGGTTTAGCCTAGCGATATTTTGGGGGCTTACTAAGACATGTACCTCGAATTGCACCATACAGGAGTTCCAAATATGATTTGAGCTACACACCCCCATTCTAACTAAGGGATACTGCGGAGTCTCGAAAAGCGCACCTTCTGGCAGTAGCCGCAGGTCCACATGCCCGTCGCACTTCGCTTTCTGTTTTTGTGCTTCTCCTGACACGAGGGACGGAATTCTATGGAGTCTTCGTTTGTTTTTTATAATACGTGTTTACCCTAAACCCTTACTATGGGTGTTCTAGGGCGTTGAGGAGATCCTGGAGACTGGGAAGGTCCTGACGGGATGTACATGACAGTACACGGCTTTATAACAGGTTCGCCGAACAGAGACTACTCAAAAACGAAACCAGACCTATAATCTTAATGCGGAAGCCCGAAAACCCTTAACTTTAAGCCCTATTAACTATAAACCTTAAACCGAGCCCTAAGCCCAAAACCTTGAACCATAAAACCTCCAGGTAGCGGACCCGTCGGGGAGGCTTGGTGCATCTGATACCCAGGTCTGGAAAAAACTTGTCTCACCCATTTTGGCCCCTGTACATGTATATGTATATATATAGAGAGAGAGAGAAAAAAAAATGTGTGTTATTATGTGTATTTGTTTTTCATTATACTCTATTTGAACACGTATATCTATCTATCGATCCATCCATCCATCCAACTCGAAATAAGGTAGCCCGAACCTGTTGGAAGAGGTTAGGCCCTAAACTCTTCAAGACAGGTAGAGGCTACCTAATTCGGGTGTCTTCAAAAGCCCTTTATCAAAAATGCGGGGCTCCGGTCCTAGTCAAGCAAGACATGTACAGGACCCTCACCCTTGTACCGAAGAAAAACTAGGTTCTTGCTACCGAATTAAATTTCTAAGCTACCATAATAGGCATCTACAGTAAATAACGGGGTTTCTTTAAATGATGGGAACTTAAATTAAACCCCTTAACAAGGCCCAGAAAAGCTCCAGGGGTATGCCGGGGACCAGCTTCCTCTTTCTCTTCATGGCCGTCCAACCCTAAACCCCAAACCCTCCTAAAGCCCTAAACCTTAAAGCCCTAGTATTGAAGTACTCGGACCCTCAGGGCTAGGATTTCTGGGCGGTCTCTGTGAGGCTTTGATAAGGCATAGGCTTGGGGACAAACCCTAAACCCTCTTGGAACCCCTAAACCCTGAACCCTACAAACCCCGAACAGGGAACAAAACGTCGCCTGAGCACCGAAGAGGTCGCGTGCCGGGTCCCAGGGGCAGCTTGCGGGCCACCCGACCAGACCTTCTTTTGTCAGGCTTTTGAGGTTTACTGGGATCTGAAGAACCTACACTTTTCGGGTTGCTGAGTATAGTTCCGAAAAATTGTGAATCTTTTCGTTGATTAAGGTAGGGTCTTGGAGCTTATGGTTTGGTGGGCTCAGGGCTTACAGGGGATTAACGGGTTTAGGGTTTACGCGGGTCGGGGGTGTAGGGTTTACCGGGCTTATGGCTTCCAGGGGATCGTGGGGTTTAGGGAGGTTTAGAAAATGTTGGAGGTTTAGGGGGGCTTTGACTGTTTTTGGGTTAGTGGGCTTAACGCTTAGGGCTTCTAGGGGATTAGAGTTTAGGGATTAGGGGCTCTTTTCCAACTGCAGGACACAAGACATCTAGAACTATCCAGAACTCATATAACCGGAGAGCCGTGTGTTAGACTTCTTCAGGTTTGAGGGCTCAGTGATGCGAGGGTCTACGGTTAACATACTACAGGGGCCTGAAAAATTAGAATAGGGTTTTGGGGCCCGCTCTACTATAATTATAATAAGGAACCCCCAAAGCAGTATCGGTGATTATTTAGGCTCCTGTACTAAATCCTTATAATGGCCCTTATAGACCCCTTTCAAGGAACCCTATGAACCCTATAGGTAATTATTGAGGCCCCTATATTAGTCGGGTCTGGTAGGGTGGAGTAGGGTGTAGGGCTCCAAGGGACTATAGGCTCTCTAGGGCTGACTTTAGAGGGTTTCTTGGGGTTGATAGAGCTTCGGCGATGGAGGGGGGTATTATGGGGGCCTTAATAAGACCCCCAAAATAGTATAGGTAATTATTAAGGCCCCTATAGTAGGCAGCTTAGGGTTGGTTCAGAGTTTAGGGGGTGAGTGTGGGTTCTGGATGATGGGAGTTCGGGACGTGGAACTCAGGGTGAAATTTTGAGCGAGACCCTGAACCCCTACAAGTTTAGCGTTTGGGGCTCAGTAGCCCGCATCCTTTTCTATCGTGGGTCGTATCATTGTCCCGGGAGACTCCAAAACCTTGTAACTAAGGAATAAAACACCTTAAGTGATAGTAGAAACCCTAACATGATCAAAGTCATATTCAAAGCATAGTCCTCAAGCCAATATACCTCAAATTACAATAGGAACCCTGATATTGGTTTTATTTCTTCATTAGGAGTATGCCTTCATTCACAATAGGAGCCCTACCTGTAGCATGATTTAAGGCATATTCAAGGTATATTCCATAGTTACGCATATACCTCAAATTATACTAGTAACCCGAAATTATAATAGTAATCCGAATATGATTTTCACGTAGATTCCTTAATCAAAGGGGGCTCAGGAGTCTCTGGGCCTACAAACGCCTACTGGCTCTGAGCTGCGCAATCCTAATCCAGCATCATCGAACTGACAAGTCAAACATGGCCTCGCTGACTTCACAACTGAGAGATGATTGCCTACTCTAAGGGCCTTAATAATTAGAATAGGGTTTTGCGGCCCGCTCTACTATAATTATAATAAGGAACCCCCAAAACAGTATAGGCCATTATTTAGGCATGTAGCTCAGAGATCTGTTCTCGGCTGTTCCAGTAGTACTGCTCAAAGACACATGTACTCTTCCACGAATCCTGTTGCACCCCACAAGGGCACGACCTCCTTCCTCAATACATCTCCTGAATGTCGTCTGTTGCAACACCTGTACATTTTCTGAACGAGAAACTTGTTCAGTGCCACCCTCGCATACACCTCAGTCTGCGCCTCCTCCGCCGCAGCCACAGCGTCTTGGAAACGCTCTTGCGCAGATTCCGCACTTGTTCGACAAAAGCTTGCCAACACAAACCCAGTTTCGTCGGCTGCGATGGTCTGCGAAATTGGCCCTGAAGGGTTGCGGTTGTCGGGTATACCCGGAAGCCACCCCCAGCTGCGGTCCATTGTGGTGTAATGCATGCCGAGTATTCTGAACCCAATAAACAAAGACACTGATAAACACCATATAAAATCAGAAAGCCTTCCAAAAGCCCACCCCTTGTTAAGTAGGCTCCTAGGGAACCGTATTCAACACACAAACCCATTGTAACACCACTGTAAAGCACATGAACATCAAGCCACACACAGAACTCTGGCAGACCTCAACCTAAACCCTAAACCCCAAAACATCCTAAAATCCGGTAAACCCTATAAACCCTAAACCGAGGCTCTGAAGAATCTAAACTGACACAGACCCCAAATTTAACCCCTAAACCTCCCAGCCCGCTCGCGGCACCTGCACGCTCTGCAGGCTTGAGGACTTCCTTGTCCAACCTCGGCCCACTTCACCCTAAACCCTAAACCCTTCAGGGCACTGTCGAATTGGGATGTGGGTCGTCCTGTCCCTTAAGGTTTAAGGGTCCTTTAAAGGGGTATGTTTTTTTTGGGTTGAGGTTCCTTTGAGATTTAGGGTTCAGTGCGTTTTGATTCCTTTAGGGTAGTTCCCTGAGTTGGGGGTCCACATTGTACGTCCCCAAACTAGGACGGCACCCTGTTAAGAAAGGACCCTAAACGGGACCCTAATTTAGAGCACGTTCGGATTTGGGGATTCGGGGCTGTGGGTTCCCGGGTTTAGGGTTCGGGGTTTAGCATTTAGGATAGGGTTCCTGGGCTTAGGGTCCAGAGTTTAGGATTTCGGGTTCCGGACCGGGTTCAACATGTAGGGTCTGAGTTTAGAGTTTGCTGTCTGGTTCTTAGCAGGGAATGGGGGAATGGGTTATGGGGACTATTATTGCGGATCATATAGGGACTACGACAGGGATCCATTCCCCCATTCCCTACTAAGCACCCCCTAAACCCTAAACCCCTAAACCCTAAACCCCTAAACCCCTAAACCCTAAACCCTAAACCCCTAAACCCCAAACCCTAAACCCTAAACCCCTAAACCCTAAACCCTAAACCCCTAAACCCTAAACCCTAGGGTTTAGGGTTCAGGGAGTTCCGGGCTCAGGGTTTCGGTTCAGATTATGGGGGCTTCGGAGCTTTACTTCTGCCGACCCTGAAACCACCAATCCTGCAACACGAACTTGAAGTTAGGGTTTAGGGTTTACTATAGGTGCCTTAATAATTAGCGCTATAAGAATATGGTTTTGGGGCCCATTATACTATATTTAGAATAAGGAACCCCCAAAATAGTATAGGTAATTATTAAGGCCTCTATATTAGGGAACCCTACACCCTCAACCCCGCAAGCCTCCAAAATGCTGAACGGGAACCCAGAAAATCGAATGCCAGAATCCAGTGGCCTTAGGGTTTAGGTTTGCAAGGGGTTCAAAAATCAGAATTGGAGGTCGGGGTCGCTGTAGATCATTGCAAAGATTGAATATGTTGCAACAGGGATGCTCGGCAATTCTGGGCAATCTTTTCCTAAGGGTCCATGTACCCAAATAGTATATACTTTGGCCCCAAAGTACCTATATAGGGACTACTTCAAGGCCAAAGTATATACTTTTTGGGCACATTGGACCCTTAGGGTTTAGGGTTGGCAGAGTCCCTACAAGTTCCCACGAATTTGGGTGCCCTGCTTCACTTCCAGCAGTTCAGTCTGAAAAGGGAAAGCTCAAAACCTACGATCCTAAACCCCCGAAACCCTAAACCCTAAACCCTAAACCCCCGAAACCCTTAAGCCATGAGCCTCCTTTCCCATGATACACCGCGAAACCATTGTCCACTTATCAGTGAGGCTCCTGTACCACCCTGAACCCTTACAATCATCAGTTTACAGAGGCCCTTTAGAGTAACTCTAACTCAAGCGTCTACTAGGAACCCAAAATGTGGAAACTATCGGGATCCATAATGGGTTCCCCTTTGACAACTTCCTGTTCACAAAAATCGGGTTCCTTTTGAAGGAAGCCGAAAATCCCAGAGGAAGTTGGAGTGATGATCCGCAATGAAGCCTTTGCTATGGGACCCAGTGGCTGGGTTTAGGGTTTCGGAGTTAGGGCTTATGGTTAAGGGTTTCTGGATATCTCATCAATCCTTACATCGGGAAAAGGCTTCACGGATCAGGGGCCACCATCTACCCGTAACCCAGCACCCCTCTTTGTCAGGATCCTTTTTGAACTGATTCCTTGCAAAAAGCCTCTTCAACAAAGCTGCACCAATAATTAAACCCACTACGGAACCCATTACTTTGGATCATGACTAGAATAAGCTTTGGGAGTATATCATACGATAACTATGTTCAGAAACACTCAGGAAAGGTATACTAATTACTTATCCTTAAACTTTAAAACGCATAACACTGTTCTCCCATAATGACAAACAGTAGTATTGCAACGACTACTATCTTTTGTATGTAGTCTACATTAGTACTAGAGCATTTGCATCTATTAGTATGAACCGAATATTAATATCAACCCTAGTACGAGCGTTTGCATATCATCAGCATTAGAAAGGAGCTAGTCTTGGTCTGAGAGTACTAGTATTCGGATTAGAACAAGTGTTTCATTGTCATTACTTTGTAGCAGTAGCTGCATTCCGACCCTTGTATTGCGCAGCTGAGCTCTGGACTGCTTCCGCACCGCGCGAGAGATCACACGCGAGCCTTTCTTCCGAAAGCACAGTCGGCCAGTTAAATTAAGAAGAAAGCTAATATGGGGAGTTTAAGTTTGTGGTTAGTTAGGGGCTTTAGACAATGCCAGATCCTATTTCCGGATTCCTTTGTATTTAATATGTTTTCAGTATCGAACTCCGTTGTGTATTCAATCAATGGGGGCCTATGTTAGTGATGTTCATATGTAGGGATTGAGCATATTGGTACTAATTTCCATAATCCTATATTACAGCGTTATACGCTTAGGCTGCTTTGTGCTCATGACAACGCCGTATCAGCTGTTCGGCCTATTTGCAGAATTGGGGCTACTATGTAAATTTTCTTACGCGGGCGAAGAACTATCTGAGTTCTTCCTGTGAAGGACCTCTGGTTCAGCCTTGCACGGCCGTGGCATGTGGGGTTCTTGCATTTAGCACTTTATGGCTGCGTGGTCTTAGATTGCAGTCTGATCCAAGACTCTCACACCTGGTGACAGCTGTAGGAAGCCTCTCCTCGCAATATACGGACATTAAGGTGAGAACGGGGCTTTGGGGTATAATGATATCCATAGTCTAGTGGGTAACCCTCAGGTTTCGTACGAGCCCTAAACACTGTCCTCTTACTAAACTCTGTATAACTCTGAGTCTTCCTCAGAATTGTTGCTGCTGCTATTGGGATCACTCATATTGCTGGTGCTATGTTTTATTAATCGTAAATATTCAAGCTGTTATATTACTCATCGCAACCCTAGTTTTCCTCGGCCACAGTCTATGTCCACTACTGGAAAAGTCGAACCTCTAAATGAAATACTAAAACTTGAATCCTGAGAAGCTGAAATTAGAACACTACACCCCGAAATCATCGTTCTGAATGTCTGGATCCCTTGGCCAAAGCCTCAAAACTCTGAAACCTTGCAACCTTGGTGACCCAGAGCTTAGCAAGCAGCTTCCTTAACCTACCAAACCCGACTAAGGCTAATCAACAAACTCATGGGGATCCACCAGAATCTTGGCTACTGGATTCCGCAGCTTGCTTCCGGAACGTCACATTCAATCGATGGCTCCGCGCCGTGGTCCGCCCGGGCTTCCTCGGCACCCGCATCCGACCCAGCGAAGCCGCCACTCCGGGAATGCTGCCGCTGCGCTTTGCCACGGACTGCAACAGGCCGCGGCCGCTCACCCACCCGCTGTGTTCGTCCGAAATTCGGACCAACGCCATGCCCTTGTGGGCCCTCAGCCGAAGTGAGCCTTGGCCAAATCCACACTGGGAGGACTCCACGCAAGCGCTGTGAAAGAAGGCCTTGCATCACCTGCACCGGCAACAATGCCATCACCTCTGCTCCAGGTTCAAAAACCTCTGCTGCTGCAGCCCCTGCTTCAAGATCAGAAACCTGTCCAGCAGGTTCAACCTCTGCTACAAGATCAAAACCTCTGCAGGTGCAACCTGGGACCTGTGCTCCAATGTTATCACGAGGTGCCTCCCATGGAACTTAATTAGTAAAGCTAAGGTTGAAGGCTTGTCATTTCCACACTACCATACCCACTCTAGTCCCCTCAACAGGCTAAACAGCTTCCTAAGCGGCCTTAGCAATCTCATACATCCTGTTAAACTCTCTAAACTCCTCGATGCGTAGCCCTTATATTATAGACTCCTCAAACGCCCTTCTACGCAGCAAAGTCATAAAGCCCAACTGACAACCCAGACCCTGAACTCCAAGCCCTAAACGACTCAATCTATATATAGAGTATTGTTTATGTTACTAGTATCCTCATAACAAACCCAATATATACACTCACCAATATTCAACAGGAGGCCTATCTAGACTCGCCAAAACGGTAATATAAACCCGACTCTATATCACCCCCCTGCCCTTCCTATCCCTTGGGCGTCGGCACGAGTCGGACAGCTCCGTCCGCGGCACTACCTCAACAAGGTTCGGGGGGGGGGGGGCCTTTAGCGACCCTAGGGTCTTGGCGACTTTGCACCTGTCTCATGTAAGGGTCCAGGATTCAGGGTTTTAGCGTCTTGACGGCTTATGGTTTGGAGTCTTAGGGCTTTTAGGGTTCAGGGATTGTGTGTTGCAACACTCATCCCCAATAGGGTCGGGAGACTTACGAAGTAATTTATCTTATTAAGTACAGTGACCCCAAGTAATTGGGATCCCGTTTAGGGTACTTATAACTTCCCGGACCCTCCAAGTACTGTGAGTAGCCCAAAGGTTCCTTGGCCCTGAAACCCTCAAACCTGGCCATAACCCTCGACCCGAAAGAAATTGTTGCCCCATCATCCGCAGAGACTTTATAAAACCCCTCAACTATAGAATGTTGGATATACCATATAAGCCATACTCCGATTAGAGGCTGAGGCTGCTCCCGCTCTGCCAAGATCATGCAGGCGTCAGCGAAGAAAAGTGCTAGATTGGTGAGGTATTCGAGTATGCTCGTGCCTCTATCCCCAGATTCACCGATCATGTCCCGAATAACGTCACTCAGCATCTTCCCAAGCTGGCCCTCGCCGCCACGGGCGGACAGAGGCTTGTTATTCACGCAACACGGGCAGCTTCCGGCCCATTCTGTTATCGATCGCGGCATAGGAGACAAAGACGTTCAGCGCTTACGGACTGGAACTCCGGCAAGATTGAGGAACGTCGAGTATCGGGACAGATCTGCCTAACAGGAACCAGGTCGCAACATTTCCTTCACAGATTCTCCCTCAGAGTGACCTTCGTCTCCAACCCAAGCGATGCCAGTTTGCATCAAACTCTGCTGACTCCGAGCCTACACTCTTGTTTGAGCCGGTCTTCGAGAACATTCTTGCTTATGCCACCTTGATAACTTCGTGTTTCGGGTTCAGGGCTTGGGGATTGAGTTTTTTGGGGATTTTGAGGCTTAGGGTCAACCCTGGAGAAATGAAAGTTACCCCAACTTACAGTCAGGTCTCATGGCCGGCCTAGTGCTTCCCTCCAGAGAAGCTTGACCAAGAGCACTAAGAAGCCTTGCAAAACCTCTATGAATCTCGAAACCCTGTCAGAACAAACACCTGATGAACTTGCAAAGCACTTATAACCACCCAAACGTCCCCATCAAAACCCTCATAGCATCAAATATTACAAGACCGAGACTCTCGGCCCCTTGCCCGGAAAGCATCGAATGACACGGTTGAGGGTTGAGGGTTCAGGGTTTAGGGTCATTACCCAAACTCTACAACCACGGCTACCATGAACGAAAGGTCGAGCAGTTACTGGTTCAAGTCGAAGGGTTCTTTCTGAAAAGGTTTAGGGTTTAGGGACTGCAAACTCTGGAAATCAATCAAAAGATAGATAACTGAACAAAAAACAGCATCCACAAAAAACAACACAATGACAAGTTGCCCGCAATTGTCTAAACATGGGAGTTTCCGAAACTAGGGGGTACCTTATTTTGGGGTCCTTATAATGAGGATCCTACTATTTAGGGTACTATATTAGGGTCCCCTATTTTCGGAAACTCCCATCTAAGATCCGATAGAACTCGAAACCCTGTCCAGTCGGTCTAACAATCAACCTCACGCTGCACCAAATAGTATCAAAGGGAACCGTGCTCGTACGGATGCCTATATTATTGCAAAGACCCAATATACCCCAAACGCTACATGCTGAAACCCTGAGCCCTGTAGTTCCTGAGCCCGAAACCCTGAACCTTAGCTGCTGAATCCTGACCCTTTAACTCCTGCACCCTGCGGTCTAATTCGGAATGTACCTCCGGGGGTAGGATATCTTCAAAAGATGGGCGCTAGACCCTAGACTCCAGACCCAAACAAGCCACATGACCCTGACAATCCAAGAAGCACGCACCTACACAACACAAAAACGACACAACCCCAAAGCAACGTGCACACGCACACACGCGCACACACACAGACACAGACACACACACACACACACATCAAACACAACAAACAAAAGCAACCACCCTCAACACAACAACCACGGGAGATAACCCGACCGCCTCCTTGCTTGCAGCAAGGCAAAGGGACCAGGACAGCAAGAGCAGCGCCTTCAACCGAAGGTTTTTGTGGGTTTCCCAAACCCTAAACCCGAAACCCCTAAACCCTTAACCCTAAACCCCTAAACCCTAAACCCTAAATCCTAACCCGATTCGGGGATTCGGGCTTACCGTTTAGGCATGAGGGCTTTGGTGGGGGGCTTGGGGTTTCGGGTCTAGGGAGTCACGGCAGGCCTGGTTTCTTGCTGAAAGTTGTTAGCATTCCTCATTTTGTCATCATTGCTGCTTTTGCTACGGTTTATACTACTGCTACTTAGATACTTGGCGGCATATATATATATATACACACACACATGCATGTATACATGCATGCATGCATGTATACACACGTAAGAACCATAATGCTCATAAGCGCAGCTCCAGATTAAGTTAAGGGACTAGGGTTGGGGTCTTCTGGTTTCACAAAGGTTGTTTAAGTGCAAGGAATGCTTATCTAACTACTTAGCGTTTAGGCTTTGTCGGGCTCATAGGGCTTAGATGGTTCAGGGTTGACGGTTCAGGATTAGTAACCACCCAAACCGTAGGTTTCGCGGTCCCACATACTCTACCCCAAATGCTTCCTGAAGATGGCCGTACGGGCTGTGTGCGCCATGATGAACGCAGACATCAACTTTTGAACATCTTGCGCTGTCTCAGGGTTCTCAATCCCACCAGCTTCGGGCTGGAACATAATCTAGGGGCACGAATAAGTACACTAGGGTTTTGGGGCCCATTATACTATAACTATAATAAGGAAACCCCAAAACAGTATTGGTGATTATTTAGGCTCCTATATTAAATCCTTATAATAGCCCTTATAGAGCCCTTTAAAGGAACCCTATGAACCCTATAGGGAATTATCTAGGCCTCTATATTAATCATTGCCCCAAGCAGCGAAGAAGCCATCCCTGGACGTGGACAAATGCCAGTTCGACGCGCCATCCGTAGTGACATACTTTGTTATTGTTCCGTCGCCATACCCAGAGGCTCCATAGTAGTTCCTTTTTGGGATTACTTTATAGGGTTCTATATGTATGAACCCCGAAAAGGAACTACTATGGAGCCTTAGGGTACATCTTGGTGAGTCGTTTGAAGATGGCACGGAGTAGTTGATCGGGGTGGCCTACACCATTCCCACTGTGAGGCTTGCCCTCTGTGCCTTCTTGAAACTGACTGATGGAATTCTTGACAGTGTGCTGGAACAAAAGCTTATAGACAATGTTGTCTGCGAAGCGAGGGGCTCATATCAATCTCAATTTTCCGTTTATCATCTTCTTCTTCTCCTTCGCCGCATGTGCTTCGTCCTCGATAAAGACTTTAGCATAATAACATCCGCTTATAGACCCTATATACGTTTAGTGGAATGTAGCCCAGGTGCCGTATTCAAATTACATAACCGCCCCATACGGCCCCTGTATTTGCCAAAGTGAAAACTTCTGCGATAAGCTCCGATTCAACAGGGATTGCGCATCTTAAGCAAGCTGTATAGAGCCCCATGAGCTTGAGCAGCCCTTTGGAGGTTTTGATTTTGCAGGGGCTGCTTTTAAGGCCGGTCCCTGCAACCTAAACCCTGAACCCTGAACCCTAAACCCAAAGCACGATAAACCCCAAGCCCTATAAACCCCCAACCCTAAACCCTTAGCCCCTTGGGAGCCCACAGGGGTGATGGTGAGGATGAGCTAGAGAGCCCAAGGGTTCGGGGCCGTATAAGGGTGCGATACAGGTTTTACAGGTGTTTGTTTGTATCGTGTTGCCTTCCCCAAGGATGTTACAGGGTTCAATATGAAGAACTATGTCATTTTTTGGCAATCCGGTTGAATGCAAGCAGTGCGTGCTTCCTGTCATGCTGCGGTTCATTCCATGAGATACTTGCACATTCTGTTGTGTACTTACATCGCCTCGCACTATAATATACACGGCCAGGTGGCTCGTGGCGCATCTTGGCCTAGCGATAAACATCAAAGTTTCTGAAACCCTTAGAGCTCAAACTCTTTAACATCTATATAGCCCTAAAAACCAGAGACCTGAAATCATAGACTAAAGCCAGCCTTAAATCTTGAACCCCGAAAAACTAAAACCCCACAACCACAAACCCTAAACTCTAAACCCTAAACCCCCAACGCTAAACCCTAAACGCTAAACCATAAAGTCTCTAAGCTCCAAAAATCCTGAAGCCGAAGGCCCAGGGCGTTGGGCCTTCAATCGCCGGGGGTTCAGGGTTGAGTTTAGGGTTTAGTGTTTGCCTTCAGGGTTAAAGGGTTCACGGTTTATAAGCTTCAAGGTTCGGGGTTCAGTTAAGAAGGGATTAGGATTTAGGGTTCAACCCTGAGCGCACCTCGCTCAACCGAGGTTTCAGAGGGAGCGGCGCCATGCACAGGTTGGAAGTATGAGTCTCAAAGCGGACACGAACTTTTCATGTGGAAAAGAATATAAAGGAAAAGAGGAGATGATTCCAAAGCACGGGGGTCTAGGTTTTATGGCTTGAGGTCGAGGGTTTCAAGACTTGACCTTGAGTTTACTCGCCGTGGTAAAATGCTACTGGGAGCTTCAGGAGCATAAACAGTTGCTACGGCCAACCATTGTGGTGTGGGTAAAGGCAAATTTCAAATACCATTCTAGGAGACTCTACATAATGGCAGCGTGTGGACGCGTAGCAGCTTGAGAAACACGGGTCCGGATGCAGGGGTTTGGACATCAACACTGCAACTTCTGCATTGGAAGATCTTCTACGCCTGAGCCTGAATCACCATCAACGAGCGATCTTGGCATTGCCGGTTCACACGGATACTTGCGACAGTCCTTCACCTTAAGCCTTAGGCCCGAAAAAGATGCCAACACCCCAAAATCGAAGCCCCAGCCCTTGTCTGTTTGCGCAAGCCCGATATGCTACAGCACCTTCACCAGAAGCCTTCAGCACCCCTAACCCGTCCACTTCAAATTCTTCATCATTGCAGGGACCTTATCAATAATTAGAATGGGGCTTATAGTATAGTTATGTATACTACGGAACCCTAAGGAGGAGTGTTGGTACTAACTTTTACAGTACATGCCGAAAGCCCATGTACCCTGCAAACGCCCTCATCGACGTGACTCGATTTGGAGCTTCTAGGGTTTAGGGACAGGGTTTAGGGTTTAGGGGTTTAGGGTTCAGGGTTTAGGGTAGGATGCCGGCTAAAGGCTGTCTCTGGTCAGGGTTTACGTGAACCTACCATGAACTACTATACGAGTCGGAATAACGAGTAATATCATCCCTGTCTACTCTGACTATGCTACGAAACCCAAAACAGAAGTCTAGTAATCAAGACCCCCCACATATTACAGTTGATGATGGCCCCAGGCAATAACTATGCAATGGATAGGTTTTACTTTAAGCCCCCCACGACAAAGCGCTTCTTGGTTTAAGGGTCCCAGTGCCCAAATCGTCGGGCTTACAGTACCAAAGATCCATTCACAGCATAGGTTTCGAGACCTGAAAACCTACTACTTGGCTTCTTGGGCTCTGTAGGCCAAAAGCATAAAAACCTAACACACCCCATACTTAAACCACATTAAGCCCTATAAGCGCTGCAGCACTTTGCAAAACGGGTTACCAGTGTTCAAGGGTGGAGCTGCCACAACAAACCTGCGGCGGCTCATGTAGCCAATCCCATCCCTAAAAGCTGATTTTGCTGGGCTTCGGGTTTAGGGCTTAACATGTAGGGAGTCTAAACCTGCTGAGGCCTTAAATTGTACCTAGGTAGGAACCCCGGCACGGACACTTCACGTCGTGTGGCCTTGGGTGGCATTTAAGGCCAAAGTATATACTATATCGGTACATGGACCACTGGAGCGTTGGGGAAGTCGAAGCACAGAGGCTCTGCAAGCAAAAGCAGGTGCCAAACGCTAAACCCCTGAACCCTATACCTATAGTCTCCATTGTAGTTCCGTTTTGGTTAACCCATTTTGTATTAGAGGATCTTTAAAAAACATTGTTAGAGGATCTGAACCTTAAGTTGATTAACCAAAGCAAAGAACTACCATGGAGACTATAGGGAGACCCTAACCGCAAACCAACGATCCGGCGTAGCTTTTTTCATTGAACCTGAAGTTCGAGCCCGGGGCTTAAGGTTTCGGGCTCAAGACCTGAACATCAAATTCCAAACTTTGAACCTGAAACACTAAAACTCTGGACCACACCCCAAACCCTAAACCAACCAAGCTGTAGCAAGTCCCTAAAACCGACACCTCCCCCCACCCCCTCTCCCCTGCCCCCCGGAGCGCGCCATGATAGGCTATGGCGGTGCGATTTACCTGTCCGTGGCCGGCTACATCACGGCTTCAAAGCTGCAGGTCTTGAAAGAGGTGAGGTTCGGATGCTGTTGGGGTCAAGAGAATACATCTTCGTAAGCCAGGACCCTCCTTGTACCCTCAATAGGGGTATATGGTCCCAAATAAGGGGCACTTCGGGTAAATGGAGGGTCTAGGAGGGCTTTAAGTGTTCAGGGTAAAGGTTTGTGTTTGTAGCGTTTCAACTTGCAACGTGTGGTGTTGAAGCTTGGCGGTTCGGGACTTAGGCTTCCGTAGGGTTTGCCTAGACCCTTGAATGTAGTACCTGTTTGTGGGTGGTCAATTACATGGTTAGGATCCCAAACCACAAACTAAGGCAACCAAACAAAACAACATTTAAGTGTCTATGCAGGGTTTAGTGTCAAGGGCTTCCAGTGCCTGGTTTGGTAGCTTCGGGCATTTTGCGGCTCAGCCCCCTCGCGACAGTTATTGGTTTCGGGCGGGAGCTATAAGTAGCAAAACCCAGACCCAATATGTTCCGAGTACTTGGGTTTAGAACAGCAGCCGTATTGCAGGCTTATAAATAAGCATGCATGTGGGTAGTTCAAAGTTCGGATCCCGTTTAGGGTCCTTTTTGTGAGGGTGCCGTACTATCGCCCGTGCTATCTTTGGGAACTCAAAAGGAACACTAATTTCGAGACATACCAGGGATTTGGACCCTTTAACTATCAGTAAGGGCTGGGGTTTGGGGAGTACTGCATGCGAGAAGTATGCAGAACTTCCGAAACAAGGACCCTTCTCACAAGTGCATGCTGCATCATTTTAAGCTTTGGAAGCCATCACTGAGCGCTCAAAAGCGCGGCGAAAAGGAGGCTCCTTCTGTTAATGTCGCCAAGAAGCTTTCTACAAATCCATACCATACGTGGCTTGACCTTGTCCCTGGCGGCTACACTGCAGCTTCCTTTGGCCACGGAACGGCTTGCTGCTAGCAAAGTTCCACCCGAAGTAGAGGCTGACAACTACAATTACGACGACCTACTACTACTACTACTACTGCTACTACTACTACCACGACGACTACTACTACTTCTACTACTACTACTACTAGGTTCCAGAATCCTAACTGCCAACCCCAAAATGTTAAATCCTGGGAGCATGGGCCTGCCAGTGCCGAATGCGAAGGGCCCGCCCGGGAGAAGCAAAACCACTTACAGCCGAACAGGGCTGCAATTGATTTCTACAGTTCTGAGGGTTTTGGGGATTTAGGGCTCAGGGTTTAGGGTTTTGGGGATCTAAGGTTTAGGGTTTAGGGGATTTAGGGTTTAGGGTTCAGATATGCTCAGATTCCTAAGACTTAAACAAAAACCCCGGTAAAGCCCAAACCAGGCTTTGGGCTAAGGGGTGCCCTAAACCTTTTTCCAGGGCTCAAGGACAAGATCTTTTCAAACCCTCCCAATTCAGGACTGTGCCTTGTGTGTAGCTGGGTATAAAACCCAAACTCTCAGACCATACACTCACCAATATTCCACAGAAGACACTTGCCACATCCACAAATAATGTAACCATATTCCACAGGAGCCACTCGCCACATCCATACATAATGTGAGTCGTGTTCTAAGACTCATTATAAGGACTGCAGTGCTTGACGTTCCAGTATACCGGGTCCTACACGGAGGACCTTGAAACGCTTTCTGCCGAAAGAAGGGCTGAAGGCGTAAAGCCCAAGATTTCAAGCACTCACATACTAGTCGAAGAACTCCGGCCCAAAGCGGAAACCTGTGTCTAAGTACGAAGCCGTCTAGGCCTAAGTATATACAGCATGGGTGCACGGACCCTTAAGTGAAATCTGCCTGGAGGTTCAGGGGTAGATTCGCTTTGCGTACTATTGCGACAGATCCTTCATCTGCAAATGAGGGTCTTCGTAGCAGTTTCCAAGTACAGCGCCAGCACTGAATAAGAAAACATTGAATAAGAAATCCAGCCCCTGGATTTGGGCGAACATGTGCTAGAATTTGCCACAGCCAAGCAATAGGAAATAAGAAATTCAGGGCCCCCTACCCCCGAAACCCAATTTCTTATCCAATTTCCAGAAGCGCAGGACCCTAAACACGTTACAACACCTTGAAATTTGGGCATAAATCTTCGGGATTTAAAGCTTCAGGTTAACGGGGACAGGAATGAGTACAGCACTTAGAGCCTTAAAACTTAGCGGAAACCCCAATGGACGGGTTTAGGATTTTGCAGCAAATCGGCGAGAGTTTCGGAACTCGCCCGAGTGCAAGAAACAAAGGTGAAGATTTGATATTAGGATTCCTACAGCAAATCGGCGAGAGTTTCGGAATTCGCCCGAAGGCAAGCAGCAAAAGTGAAGATTTGATATCCGGTCGCTTTGACGGGCTTAGGAGTCCTGCAGCAAATCGGCGACAGTGTCGGAATTCGCCCGAAGGCAATGGGTGGAGGGTTGAAGAGTTGATATGGGTTTCGACCAAGACCAGCGGAAATAAGAAATCCAGGGGCTGGATTTCTTATTTCCTGGTTTTTTGGCAGGACCAAAAACACAGGAAATAAGAACTCCAGGGGCTGGATTTCTTATTTCGTTGGTTTTTGGCCAGCCCCAAACCCAGGAAACAAGAAATCCAGGGGGTGAATTTCTTATTTCGTTGGTTTTTGGCCGGCCCAAAGCCCGGAAATCAGAAACCCAGGGGCTGGATTTCTTAATTCCTGTGTTTTGCTCCCGCCCAAAACCCAGGAAATAAGAAATCCAGGGGCTGGCTTTCTTATTTCCTGGTTTTTATGAGCCCAGGAGGGTTGTGCAGCAAATCGGCGAGAGTTTCGGAATTCGCCCGAAATTGTGCAGTGTTTGCTGCACAGGGTGGTGCACTACATTGGCCGAAAGGGGAGACGGAGGCGGCGGAGGATCAATGATCTTGAACATCGCCATCCTCTAATAGGCGGTTTATTGCCGCCCCGGGCTCTTCGTCCATGTTGAGCCGTGGACGGCGTCAGAGGTGCACGATACGTCTCCAATAAGAAATCCAGGGTACCCTTAACCTGGCGGGTATCCCTTATGACTCTGAACAGAGCGCTATCTAAATAAGAAATCTAGGGTACCCTGCCTCGGATACAGGAGTTTCTTATCCAACGCCGTCACTGTATCGAAAACTTGAGCAAAGAAAAGATCGGAATGATTTTGGTTTTAAGACACCCCATGTCAGTGACCGGGCTGCCGAATTCGTTTGACGGCTGTGTTGGGTTCGATGTTGAAGTAGCGCTGTGTTACAACTCCAAGTGGCTTGTTTTTCCCAATGTTCCACAGTAACTGTATGAAAACACCAGCACATACCATGATTCAAACACACGGCTAAACTCCAGTTACTTTGTGCTCTGTAGGTACCTCGGGTCCTCCCTTAACCCAAGATCCAGATCCGAATGCGCTGACTGTGAAGCCCACAACAGCTGTTCTTTTTCCCTGGCATTCGCCTTAACCCACAAATCAAGGCCCGAAAACCCTAAAGACTAAAGCCCCATATCCACCGGTGCCTCCAAAACCCTGGCACTCAAGTTCCTTTTCTGCCTGCATGCACTGGTGTCTTCCAGGACTCCATGGGCAGTCACATCAACTGTAAATGCATCCTACACCCGTAGCATGAAGTGCTGAGACACTAGTGTTTAAGGCTTCAGGATGTAAGATCTTTGGGTTTTCATGTTTAGGGCTTCTAGGATCAGGAATATGTGCAATGTGAACCTTTCCCTGTTCAATCAACAGGCACCGTGCCACCGTCCCGAGTAGCCCCGAGCACGCTTTGCGTGCGGTGGCCAGGGGGACACAGGAGGCCAACAGCAGAGTTGACTCGGCTTCGGTCTTACCTATAGTCTCCATTGTAGTTCCTTTTTTTGGTTTAACCAAATATATAATTAGGATCCTATAAGGTAACCCCAAAAAGGAACTACAATGGAGACTATAGGTAGGATGATTCTAATGACCCATCGTGATCCGGCGCCTGGGGGCTTGGGTGCGAAGACTTGAAGATTCAAGCTACGAGGACATCAAGAGTTTCAGACACCAGGGGACCCGAAAGGAGTCCTAAATAGTATGAAACCGATTGCATCTAAAGTCTATAAAGACCCGAACCCTAAACCCTCAAACCCCTAAACCCTCAAACCCCTAAACCCTAAACGCCTAAACCCTCAAACCCTAAACCCTCAAACCCTCAAACCCTAAGCCCTCAAACCCCAGACCCTCAATCCCTAAACCCTCAAACCCTACGCCCTAAAGACAACCTCCCCGAACGTCAGGCCTGCGAGGCGACAAAGGACACCCCTGCCCTGGTCACATGTTTTAGTCTTTGCCATGTCCCCCTGTAAACGCCCTCATCGATGTGACTCGATTTGGGGGTTTCCGAAAATAGGGAATCGTAGTATAGTACCCTAAATAGCAGGATCCTTAGAAATAAGGACCCCAAATAAGGTACCCCTAATTTTCGGAAACTCCCACCTGGACCCTAGACAAACTACCTGTTTTAAAGGGTTGTGTTTATCATAATTTCCTTATGCTCACGTCCATAAAACGGTAGGTTGAGCACCAAAACCCGAGGACACACCAAACCCTGGATCACAAGAAATCGAAGGCCAACTGGCGATTTAGGGTTTGGGGTATACCTATAGTCTCCATTGTGGTTCCTTTTTCTGTTAACCAATTCTATATAACGTAGGTTTAGCCAAACAGAACTGCTAGGGGCAAAAGGCCAAGAAATGTTCTGTCCACTTGAGCGGGCTATCTCTCCCAAAGGGTCCAAGTATCATTATGGTATATACTTATAGGGTATTTTGGGGGTCTAAGTATATACCACAATGATACTTGGACCCTTTGGGTCTAGTCTCGGCGGATGAGGGGTGCCCCACGGCAATCGCGTTTTCGATTGGATTGTTCTGGCTACGTAAAGCATGGTAAATGAACTGCATGCCGCAAGAATTCAACTCCAGGGTTCGTGCATCAAATGATCTTTCTCAATTGCTCCAGATCTTAAACAGTAGGTTACTAACCATTTATCAGATGTAACCCAGCACCCGTCAGCGACCCCAAACCCTAAACCCAAAGCCCTAAGCCCCAAACTTACCCTAAACCCTAAACCCGTTTCTCTAAGCCCTAAGCCCATATTTTAGGTAAGTGGAGCTCTTCAGTTCGTTCGGTGTCATTGGATGACCGACTCAAGTCTGTCCGTCGGAGCCAACCCGGCAGTTTCGTCTGTACACGTGCAGGACACTGGTGCTAATTAAACCACCTACAGCAGGCAGAAATACATATTATGTCTATATTACACGTGTTTATGTATGTAGGTATGGATGCATGTATTGTACATATACTGTGACCTACTAGACTGTACTAGCATCAGGACCTGCATCCCTCCTCTGCGGTTTAAGGTTTAGACCCATACGCCCTAATTTTGACCCTCTGGGCTACACATCCAACATTCTGTACGTCCGTTGAGACCCGCAAAGCTCACTTGAAGGCTCAGAGGTGGCGACACAGTCGGACTAGTACTGTACTCTATACGTCTTGTTTAGGGTCTTATGGTTGCCCTTGCCTATCGTATCGCTTCATGGCACGCTTGACAACAGCAGCACAAGAACCCGCAAGCCTCCAAGTAGACCTCCAGCATACTTTTGCACACGAGAGGCACGCTCAGCCACGTCGTCTGCACAGCTGGCGTGATTCTCTCAGGACATTCTCGGGTCTACTGGGTCTTTAAGGTTTAGGTCTTTAAGGTTTAGGGCATAGAGCTTATTGCATCTGATCACACTTGCAGGCGCAACAACTATCCCTGTCTCTGTGTGTGTGTGTGTACAAGCACATGACGCCATGACTCTGACTGCGCCTATCCTACATCCTCAACTGCTCTCTGCCCCAGCATACTACCTTGCAGCCGCATGAGGTATGCTTTAGAGTCTCGGGGATTTGGAGTCTGTAAGCCTTAAGGGTCCAGGCGTCAGGCTGTATTATGATAGCTGGGTGAGTCTATAGGGTGTGAGTAGGGCTAGTCTTTCAGTGTGTGTAAGCTCGTGTCTTGAGAAAGACAGCGTCTTCGCACGCAGCTCAGGGGTTCAGCGCGTACTGAACCGGCAGCTGGACCCTGGCTGAGCAATCCCTTTTGAAAAGCTCCAGAATTACAGACAAGCTACAACTCCGGAGCAAGACCCACCCTAAACCCTAAACCCTAAACCGTCAACATAATAAATTGGGATCATCTTTCGGACTTGGGTCTGGATATGATGGCAGCATCGAGAGGACTTGAAGCTTTTGCTGCTAGAGTTGATGAGTTCGGAACTTCCCGGCGTTTAGGGTTTAGGGTCAAGGTGTTTAGTCATGGTCATTCTTTTTGTGGTTAGTCTTGCTTCGGACCTGAGTTTTGGAAAAAGCAATACAAACAGCCATCGCCCTGTACTTACGACTGTTGCCGACATGCAGTGCGCTCGTAGCACGCGAAGTAGGGCTGGCGACTAGGGAACAAAATCGTTATGGCAATTCACCGACACCTAAATCATGGCCGTTTCAACAATACTTTCACCGAGTATCGTATCGAACCGCCCGCTCCCGTATCGAACCGAACCGAACAATTTGGGACCGCACCAAACCGAACCGAAGCCCTCCCACCTCATCCCGAGCCCCCTCCTCCCCCACCAACACCCACACCCACCTCCCACCTCCCACCTCCCANACCTCCCACCTGCCCACCTGCCCACCTCCCCACCTCCCTCCCACCTCCCCTCCCACTCCCCCACCCGCCTCCCACCTCCCACCTCCTCCCTACATCCCTCCCTCCCACCCAGGGAGTTGGAGGTGGGAGGAGGTGGGAGTGGGAGGTGGGAAGAGGGAGGTGGCGGTGGGTGGCACCGAACCGGACCGTACCAACCGTAACACCCAGGTAAATTAGTTTCCTCAGAGGCATATGGCTGAAAACAACAAGGTGACTCCGGATCTGTTCTTTGAATGCCGAGCTCAGCTCGCAAGTTCGATCTGCATGCAGAACACGAACAGTGAGCCCTAAACGCCCTAAGTTCTAAGCCGCTGAACCCGAACTAAGCCCGGAACGCTTTCACATCTTACACCCTCCAACCTGAAGCCTACACCCCAAAAAAATGCGCTAACTCCTCAACCCCCAAAACATCAAATCCTGCGTTTCTAAGCCAAGCTGTGCTCGGTGTAGCGTGGCTCTGGCTTACATATCTCAAACTGTACCCCCAAACCTTTAGCCCCGTGTCGTTCTTGGGTGTTATGTGCCATGCTTCGGCTGCGACTATCCCGAAGGGTCCATGTGCCCAAATAGTATATACTCTGGCGACTTCAGAGCCAAGTATATTCCATAGGAGTATACGGACTATTATGGGCATCGCAAAACCCTGAAGAGCAAGAGGATCGTTGTTCATGGCCTGACAGCTGCCCTAAACCCTGAACAGCAAGAGTCTCGTTGTTCATGGTCGGACAGCTGCCCTAAATATCCTATGAACCCTAAACCCTGAACGACAAATCGAAAAATAATCAAGCCTTAAGCCGAAGCCCTAAACCATTGACCCCAAGCACTGAAGCACCTCAGAATGCTCCCGAAGATGCATCCCACCCAAGACAAAAGGTTTAGGGCTTAGGGTTTCAGGCTTAAGGTTTAGGGCTTAAGGTTTAGGGCTTAGGGTTTGAGGCTTAGGGTTTAGGGCTTGGGGTTTCAGGTTTAAGGTTTACGCTTAGGGCTTAAGGCCTGTCCATGACGGCATCGTCGTCCGTGAGCATCTGCTTCAACGACCCGTATTTGCGCTTCCACCACCTTACATCAGACGTCGGAGTTTGGTTTCAGCCCTCAAAGGCCAAGTACCTACCAATCATGTGTTTTCATATACATACTTGCATACATATGTATATACTATGGTATATATTTAGTATACACATCATGCTATGCATGATATACAGGGGCATTCTTCGCCTTGAATAACTTGTTGTACTAGTAACCCGGGCATGAGCCTCAATATCTACAGTATTCGCTTTAGGGTTTAGGGTCTACAGCATTCACTTAAGCAAGCCTAACATAGACCTGTAACATCACTTGTGGCCTATGCAGTCGTACTACCGCCGAAAGTCACTGCCTATAGTCTCCACTGTAGTTACTGTTTTTTGGTTAACCAATTTTATATAAGAGGATCTTAACCATCAAATTGGTTAACCAAAAAGGAACTAAAATGGAAGTTATAGGTGTAAGTCGGAAAAAAAGCCTGGCATAGCTGCTGCACAGGCTACGTGGTGGCCTCCAGAGTAGCCTAGCAAAGCACCCTACATTGGCGTGTACAGTCGCTGGGCGAGCAGGCCACATTGTTTCTGCACACCGACCAGGTTGCAGCATCTTGACAAAGGAAGGCAATGCACAGGTTTGAACAAGCCAACCCCAAGGCCAAATGTTTCGATTAACCAGGAATGCCAGAAGGAACTGCTCCACATGCATCTGTGAGAGCCTTGGCAATGTAAAAAGTTTAGGGTGGGTTTAGGGTTGAGCACCCTCAAACCTGAAACCTAAAGCAGCAAACCCCTGAAGCCCTGAACCTTGAACCCTGTGGCCCCCAACCATCCTCGGTGCGTCGAAACACTGTTAGATGGATGCGGGTTTAGGATTTGGGGTTTACTGTCGCGGGACAACACACCTGGACCCTAAACCCTCAAGCTTTAAACGCCCAGCCATAACCCAAAACCAAATCTCTATAGCCCTGCATGAAGCATACAGACCCAAGAACACGGAGGGATTGAGGCCAGGACGACTGCTGCGCCTGCGAAAGCAAGTCTCCCAAAGGGTCCGTATATACTACCATGACGGAATTCGGTCCCAAAAGACTATCCTTATTATGGTTTTCGGGGCCAAATTCCACAATGGTAGTGTATATGGACACTCTTGGTCTTCTGACAACACATCCAATCCAACACCGGACTCCAAGAGTTGGGGTGCAGGGTTCAGGGTTTAGGGTTTGGGGCTTTAGGGTTTAGGGGTCTAGGGTTTCGGGTTCAGGTTCAGGGTTTAGGGATTAGGGTTTTGGGTTTGGGGTTCAGGGTTTACGTATAGTCTCCATTGTAGTTCCTTTTTTGGGTTAACCAACTTTATAATAGAGGACCGAAAAAGGAACTACAATGGAGACTATAGGTAGGATTCAGGGTTTAGGGAAGCTGTGCGGCATATGGCCTGGTTCATGATCTTGTGTCTTCACTCTGAGCTTTCTGAATTCGAGCTTTCTGTCGAACGATGCTTAACCCTAAGGGTCCATGTGCCCAAATAGCCCTAAGGCTCCATGTACCCATATAGTAGATACTTAGGCCTTAAAGTACCTATATAGGGACCCCTTTAAGGCCTAAGTATCTACTATAAAGTTACATGGAGCCTTTGGGTAGGGTCTTTAAGGGTACCATAAAGGTTCCTTTAAGGGGGCCAGCAGGGTTCTAGAAGGGCTTAGGGTATAAGGGTTCCTGTACCCAACTAGTATATACTGTTGCTTAGGGTTTAGGATCCATAAGGGTTCCTTTAAAACTTTAGGGATCCATAAGGGTTCTATAAGGGTTTATGGTATGAGGGTCCCTGTACCCAAATAGTATATACTCTGGCTTCGCAGTACTCTCTATATAAGTACATTGGGAAAAACAGCAAAAACTATTCGGGTACATGGACCCTTAGGGTCAGAACTTAGGTTTTTGGGGGATAAGGACCAACCCCAGACCAGTTTAAGGTTTATAGTAAACCCCCTTAAAGTTGGAAACCGGAGTAAGGCCAAATAGTGCTGGGATTACCTAGGCATTACTCTTCAGGATTGAGGCTATGGGGTTTCCAACTTTGGGGCTTCTACTGAATAGTGGTCCGGGACTTGCCGAATTCACGAACCTCCTTTAGCTAGCATGGAACGCTCAGAAGGCGCTTTGCAGGGTTCGGTTCAGGAAGGTGGCCGAGTGTCGGGTTTCGCGTTAGTGTAAGTATACGTTACCATAGAGATCTGGAAGCGGGTCCCCCAAACCAGCCCCAGAAACACAGCAGGATGGTCTTTCGGGGCCCAGTTCCGTAAGGTGGTATATGCGAGCCCTTTGGGCAGTTCTACTACAATATACGCCCAAACCCTCGTCTAATGACTAAGGCACCTGCATTTTCATACCTGAAAAAACTTGCAAAACCCCTCAAGAATTCCCTAAACCCTAAACCCTGAACCCCTAAACCCCAAACCCTAAACCCTAAACCCCTAAACCCTAAACCCTAAGGAACCCCCAGATCCGCCGTAGTATCACTAGGGAAAATTCCCACAAACAGTCGCTACCCTTCTCGAAGTAACTGTGTACTGTGCTTGTCGAGGCTTCTCTCGACCGGGATTTCAAAGCCCAAGTGCTTGGACTCAGGATATGCATTCCGTTCACAAGTGGTCTCCTGGTGGTCTCCTACTCCTGTCTCCTGGCGGTCTCTTGCTGGTCTCCTGGTCGACTCCTACTGGTTGTGGTGGTCGCTGTGGTCATCCCGGTCGCAGCGGGCCCTCGCATGGATCTGGGTGTGCCGGGGCGTGCGCATAGGGGGATCTACACTGGGATGGAATTTCGAGGTACCTAGAGGCTCATACCCTACCCCTGTTTTACGATACCTAGTTTTATGGTTAGGATTTGTTGTATAGAAAAGTAGATACCCAAAAAAAGGGGGTAGGGTATGATCCTACGGGTATACTAGGACTATAAACCGTAAGCGGATGGTACTAGCAGTTAAACCCCAAACTGGACCCTAAATTGGCTTTTGAAATGGGCCTCGCCAATCCGCATGGAGCCTGCCGGCTGGCGGAGGCCAGGTTCAGTTTTGGTTTATGGTTTTAGGGTTCAGGGTTCCTGCGTTTATGAGTGGAGGGTGTATGGGTCATGCAGACATGATTAACTATACGTACCTTACTTCCAAGCAATTCCCTAAGGGTCCAAGTACCTAATTACCATATACTCTCCAAAATAGGAACCTACATAACCACTACCCCAAAACCGAGTACCTACCTAGACCCTCCATCTACCCTCTATTATAAGTGCCCCTTATTTGGGACCATATACCCCTATTTGAGGGTACAAGGAGGGTCCTGGTAATTCTTGGGTCCTTTGGACCCTCAGGGATTGCTCTTGGGACTTGTTAAAGTCCAGAGTTTCATGGCTTGGAGTTTCGGGTCTACGGCGATAGGCTTTATCGGACGTAGGGTTATGGGTTTAGGGTCTAGGGGCTTAGGGATTTGGCGTTTAAGGTTTAGGCATGTAGGGGTTTGGGGTTTAGGGAATTTAGGGCTTCATGTTAGGGTATCTGGGTTTAGGGTTTCGGGTTGAGGGTTTAGGGTGCAAGGGTCTCCAGTATGTTTCGGGTCTAGGCATGGCAACCAGGCGTTGGTCTTTGTCGTGCCCAGGGCTTCCCAGATTTGGGAGCACATGCTTTGCTAAGATCTGGGGCTTGGGTTGTGGGTCACACCTCTGGATGTGTAAGCCTTCAAGCCTGAATCGTCAGCTACACACTGCCTTACATAGGTATATGATCCCGAACCAGTCTGGCGGTGAGGTTTTCACAGCTTCACGGCTGGACAGCCTGATGCTTAATCAGACTGCGAACATCTTACAAAAGCTCTTTGCCAAATGCGCCGGTGGCTGAACATTTGCTTGCTCCACTAAACCCCCAAACCATGAACCTGCGCTGAGCCGCTGAGGAACGAAATTGCGGGTGCTCTTGCTTCTCTGTGGCTGGTAGGGCTTTCTATATATAAATTACTAAACCACCAAGCCTAATATGGGAGTTGTCAGGGGTACTTTACTTGGGGGTCCCTATAATAAGGATCCTACGTTTTAGGGTACTATATTAGGGTCCCCTATTTTCGGAAACCCCCATATAGGGGCCTCAATAGTTAGAATATAAAAGGAATCTACTTTTTAATAGGGTCTGATTAGGGTCTATAATAAGAACATACAAAAAATAGGTTTTGGTAGGTTAGGGACCAAGCCTAATATAGGGGCCTCAATACATACCCTAAACCCTAAACCCTAAACCCGTAAACCCCTAAACCCTAAACCCTATTAGAATATAAAAGGAATCATCCTGGTAGTTTTCATCATCCTGGTGGCTTTCCGGCTTCTTTTTTTGCATGCCGACACTCCACACCCCAAGTTCCTCTCTGGCCTCTAACGGTTTAGGGGTTTAGGGTTTAGGGGTTTAGGGGTTTAGGGGTTTAGGGGTTTAGGGTTTAGGGGTTTAGGGGTTTAGGGGTTTAGGGTTTAGGGGTTTAGGGGCTTAGGGTTTAGGGTAGTTTAGGGTCTAAACACCGGGTTCTTCTCGGCTCGCAGCCACTGCTCGAACGGCGCTCTGCCCCGTGGGTGCGTCGCAACGACATTGACCAAGTGGCTGCAGCGTTTCTAGGCTGGGGGTTCAAAGGTATCCCAGCAGCCGTCTGGCATGGTTTTGCCCTCGTCCACGCCGAAAGCGACAACGACAAAGCGCCAGTTGCGCAGCAGGTCCAAGCGCGACAGAAACAACTCCTGATGCATTTGCAAATCTGATCCTCTAGGCCTGTGTGAGAATTGGAAGCGGGAGCATAGTGTGCTCAGGGCTGCACAGCTGTAGAATTCAGGGCCACAAACCCTAAACCAAAAACCCTAACCCCTAAACCCTAAACCCCTAAACCCCTAAACCCCAGGACGGTAGAGCTGGCATTTCTTTGGTTTACTGGGCGCATGGACTTTCTAGGTTACAAGTAGCCGGGCAACGTTACTTACCCAAGGACTGCAACCTTCTAAATTCATGAATACTAATACCCTAAGGGTCCATGTACCCAAAAAGTATATATACTCTGGCATGAAAGTACTCCCTGAATAGGTACCTTGAGGCCGCAGTATATACTATTTGGGTACCTGGACCCCCAAGGGATTGTCTCCTCTGTGGTTCTGTGTTGGTCACCCTATCGGATCCCAAATATAAAACTCGTTGAACCGAAAAAAACTACAATGGAGACTGTAGCTATTCCTGAAACTCCAACGGGATCCTTAACGCTACATAAAGCACGTTTTGTAATTGAGGGGCTTAGGTCAAGGGTTTATGGTTTCGGGGGGGGGGGGGGGAACCTAAACCCTAAACCCTAGGCGGGGTCGTCTCGGATTACCACCTATAGATGTCTGCTACCAGACGACTAAGTTTGTAGACTGAAGTCCTTCTTGCAGCTGGCTAGTCGGAGTACCGTAGGGGGCTCAATAATCAGAAATAGGGGCTTAGGGGCTCATTATATTTGCTATAATTTATAATCAGGAACCCCTAAAATAGTATAGGTAAGTATTTATCGGCCCCTATATTGCCTGGTAAAGCCCCATGGCTTGAAGACCTGCACCCGACCGCCTGCCCACGGCCCACCTAAGCACCCCATAACCTTGAAGCTGCAACGACTTCCCAGAAGCTTTCATAGGGCGCCAAAAAGGCACATAAGCAAAAGTCCCCTTATAAAGAAGCCCAATAAAGCAGGGATATCCCTATAAAATGCTTATGCTTATGTGCTCTTTGGGTCCCTAATTTCACTCTTTAAAGACCATGTAAGCCCGGAGTAAACACTCACATAAAGCCTCAGAAACCTGTCACAAGGTATGGCCTGTTCCCATGGATTTGGAGCCGGGCGCACTCAAAGTGCGACCTCGCTCAGCTGTTCAGGGGTCTAAAAGTTAGGATTGTAGGGTCTGTTTAGGAGGCCTTTTCCAAAGTGCACAAGGGGCGTAAAAGGCCTTTGGAAGGATAATGGGTTTGGCGGCTTGCGGCTTCACAACCCAGACCGAGGGGTCCATATAAGCATATATACCACCACGAGCAAGGCCCACGTGACCACCCTGACTTTGTGCTTGGGGGCCTAGATCAATAATATGATGGACCCCGGAAGTCTCAAGCATATACTCCCCAGTAACATGCTATCGGTCAGTCTCCATTGTAGTTCCTTTGTTGGTTAACCCAGTCTTTATTAGAGGATCTTAACCATCAAACTGGCTAGCCAAAATTCAACTACGATGGAGACTATAGGACAGAAGCCTTATGGTGCGCTTAAAGGAACCTACCCTATTTGGCTACATGGACCCTTAGGAGTACTATCCGAAACCTAAATTATCCTTGGATCCAACCGCCTTGGCTGTTTTATGGGTTTTGTTCGTGGGCTGGGAGGGCTTTACAATCTTAGTTGCTGAGTTCATACGCCACACAAACTGCACACTTCTAGTTCTGTCAGGGATACGAATATATCCGGTAAATTGTAACATGTACTCATTCTGGGCAGTTTTGAAGGTTCTGCAGGGCTTGATCAGGTGCTAGAGGGATTTATCGTGTTGGGGGAGGCTCTCAGCTTTCCACTGCTTTTTAAGATGTCGTAAGGGTTTCTACCGTTTCGAAGGATTCTGCGGGCTTTAGGAGGTAGCGAAAACTACGACACTACGAACCACCCTCACACAGGACTGTTCCTTGGAAAATATAGGGTGCTTCCGATGAGAGTGTTCCTTGAACCATGACTTTCGAATTCCCCTACCCAAAGGCTCCATGTACCTTTATAGCAGTTGCTTAAGCCTTAAAGGGGTCGCTATATAGGTACTTTAAGGCCTAAGTATATACTATATGGGTACATGGAGCCTTAGGGCTACTTCATGGATAGTGTAGGGCCCTCGAGTCTGAAATGGTGCCGTGTTTATGAACTGCGGACTTTCGCACGCCTTGTCGTTCTGCAGGTTTTCGCGTCGGGGTTTAGGGAATCTAGGCTAGACAGTTTAAGGCTTCATTTTTAGGATTTGAACCTTTCGGGTTTTGAGGTTCAGGGCTTAGGGGGCCGGGTTTGGCATCAATCCCAAGACCCTAAGCAGTAGTCCGCCGGGGCAAACCAAACTATAGGGGCCTTAGCAATTAGAATAGGGTTTTGGGGCCCATTATACTATACGTATAATAAAGAACCCCCAAAATCGTGTTGATCATTATTCAGGCCCCTATAGTACATTGCGTTACATTAAACTCCGAAAGAATCTGAACAATGCAGCTATTGGTCGATTCACCGGATCGAACATTTATCCCAAGCTTCATGGCCGTTAACAATCAGCACACAGATACCTTACTGGAACTACCCATAGGCCCCATAGTAGTTCCTTTTTGGGGATTACCTTATAGAATTCTAAATATGAACCCCAAAAAGGAACTACCATGGGGCCGATGGGCATAGCTACATTCAAAGGGGGACCCTAGACCCTACAGAAACCCTGAGGGATATTTGGGAATGGCTCAAGCTTCAATTTAAGAGTGTCCATATCTTCGAAGCTGGGGATGGCCTTAATCCGGGTGTAGACGTGTATATATGTAGTTCATATTCATGTATTCATTGTTGAATGTATTTAGGCTATATATATATACACACACATCCAAGCCCTAAAACCCTGCACAAGAGGTATGTAGCCCCCTTTGAAGGTTGCTCGAAGTGATGTCTATCTCAGGTTTAGGGTTGGCACATTGAAACACTGAGCCCTAAACTCTAAGCGGCTGGGGCGGTTTAGGGTTTAGGGTTTGAGGGTGAGGGTTTGGGGTTTAAGGGTTAAGGGTTTAGAGTTTAGGGTTTAGGGCTTGAGGGTGAGGGTTTGGGGTTTGAGGGTTAAGGGTTTAGAGTTTAGGGTTTAGGATTCGAGGCTCGAGCCTGCTCCCATGGTGGTGGTGCTGCTTCGCAAACCAGCACTGTGCAAGGAGGCCTGTCACACATTCAATCGGGGATATATACTTGTCCAGCATCCTCGGAAACTAAAGGTTAACCTTTGGGAGTATATTTTGGGGTTATACACTGATTACAGTACCCCAAGTAGGTTAAAGATTACCTACTCTACTACTAGGGATATATACCGCTATATGCGCATATTGGTCATTGTGTTTGGTGTTGTGGGTCTTGGGGTTTCACAAAGGCCGATCACGTAAGTACGACTTTTGCCGACTTAGGGTTTGGGGTTTTCGGCTTCCGATTTGATGCATGTTATGTCACACGGGGCATTCGGGGTTTAGGATCCGGGGTTTAGCGTTTCGGGTCTTGTGCACAGAACGGCAAGATCACAAAACCCCAAACTCTACATCATACATCCAACATCTAGCGCTCTCCCAAAACAACCTTTACGCCCCTACTTTTAATCCCGGCCAAGACCACCTCAAAAACAAAAACAGATTATCAAAGTAGCAATAGCAATAGCAGCTATAGTAGAAGCCAGAAAGTTGGAACATCATTATCCTCATGCCCTTAAGGTAAAATATAAGGGATCCTAGCACGAATCCTCCTAAAGCCATGTTCCAACTTTCTAGCTTCTCCTGTAGAAATGACCGTGCCGAAGCTATGACCGGCAAGCGCCTCACGAGTGCGCAAGCGCTCGCGCTCTCGTGGGGAGGCCTGCCGACGGCTGGGTTAGACATTTCGGGTTTGGGATCAACAAAATCTGCAGGGGGTAGG
>BGNK01000434.1:47944-82371 GCA_003297005.1 Symbiodinium sp. clade A Y106
GGGTAGGGGGGGGAAGGCTTCTGCAGGTTTGTGGGCTTACCCAGAACATCCAAAGTACACCGCAGCGGCAGTCATTCGGATGCGTTAGGCGCAGACAGGCACATGACCATATATAGCCCAACGTTGCCAAAATAGAAAATCTAATTTCCGGGTATATGTCCACGGAAATGTGGGGAGTCAAGATTCCGTGATGCTGCTTCTTGTTGCTAAATACCACCAGTGCTTTCGGTGGTTCTGGGCACCTAAATGTGAGCCATTTAGATCCGAACTTATTGAAAAGGGGAAACGAGTTCGATTGCCGGCACCAGCACTGCCAAATACCATCGGTGGTTTCAGTGGTTTTGAGCCTTCGAGCCGTTAAGGTCAGGGGTTTAGGGATCTAGGGCCGCTAAGGTTTCAAAGGTTTTCGAGTGCCTGAGAGAGCGGGGGAGAGGGTTTCGGTAGTTTCGGTGGCTTTGGAGCCTCTGAGCACATAAAAAGCTCCGGGGCTTTGGGGGTTAAGGCTGGTAGGGTTTTAAGGGTTTTAGGGTTTAGGAGATAAGGTTCGAGTGCCTGAGAGAGAGGGGGAGAAGGGTTTCGGTGGTTTCGGTGCTTTCAGCCGTTAGGGTCGGGGGTTTAGGGGTCTAAGGGTTTTACTGTTTTTAGGGTTTAGGGGAGCGGGTACGAGTGCCTCTTCGAAGGATTCAGGACGAGTTTAGAGCCGTATCCCTTGACCCCTTCACTCCGTGAAACTCCTATACCCTAAACCCTAAACCCCATGCATAATGACCATCCTAAACCATAATCCATTTCATTCGAGCTTCGATCACCAGATATCCCTTGCGCTTCTCAGTTTCAGCAGACCTGATCTTTTGACCTCCCCAACCGGATGAGGCACCGAGTCATCATACGGGGCTCCAGGTCAGTGCTCGGCGTGCTTCTCGCAAGAGCTTTCCAGTGTCCGACGACCTCTTCGTCCACATAACAGTGGAACGTGCGAGCATTGACCATCGTGATATCCATGTCCGCCTGCAAATGCAGGAAAGCATCATGCTTCGGGAATATTTTCCATCTCACAATCCCATGGAGTAATCAGTATGTGCCCAGGCGCGTGTGTTCGCTTTCTCCTCCTTGCATTGCAACTTATTCCTTCTTACAGGAGCCTATACCACGGAAGTGTTCTATACCAAACTTAGACCCCTAGAAGAACTCACAATCCTAGCTTTTTCTTAGGGGATGATACTAGTAACCGAACAGTAACATTTGAAGTTGTTTCTAAGTACCCCTGAGTGTTGATGTGGACCCCTAATTCGCAACCAAGCCGTCTCGAAGAGCTCTAACCGTAAGGGTCCGATGCAACCAAATCGGGTTCCTTTAAGGGTACCAAAACGGCTCTTATAAGGGATCCATAGCGGTTCTACAAGGGTTTAGGGTAGAAGGGTCCATGTACTCATATGGTATAGACTTTGGCCTTAAAGTACTCCTGGTATAACTACATTGGGGCCAAAGTATATACTATTTGGGTACATGGACCCTTTAAACCTTAAACCCTAAACCCGAAACCTCTAAACCCCTCTAAACCCCCAAATTTCGGACCTTTGACGAGGAGATCCCCGCCTGTGGGGGTGGCAGCGCAGGTGTCTGAGCAGCACCTGACAGGCATTCCACTGAGGGTCCATGTGCATGTACTCACATAGGGTTCCTTTAAGGGTACCATAGGTCTTCGATGAGAGTCTAGGGTATAAGGGTTCATGTACCCAAATAGTATATACTTTGGCCCCAATGTACTTTTATGGGGAATACCTTTGAGGCCAAAGTATATACCATTTGGGTACATGGACCCGTAGGGTTACCAGTATGGCTCCAGGAGGCTTCAGGTTTGACATGCGAAACCCTAAACCCTAAACTTTTGATTTTGTGGGGGTTCGGGGTTTTCCTACGCACCAAAAGCCCGGTGCTCTTTATAGGCTTGTCTGGCTCAAGCCTTCGGCTTGCGGGTCTCTGGAAGTCGGGAACTTCTTGCTGCTTATCTAAGCCAGAGGGTCCGTACATATGACCAGCATGGAGCTCGGCCCCAGAAGACCATATAGTTGTTATGTCCATGCTTTAACGCTCCGAAAAGCATAATCAAGATGGACAGTTTGTGCCTACTTCCACGATAGTGGTACCACTGGACCCTTTTGTTAACCACCTGGGAGGATCCAAAAAGAAGATCCCTGATGTTGGTTCAGGATTGATGATTGGGGTTTAGGGTTTGGGTGTTTGGGGTTCAGGGTTGATGGTTTGGGGTTTAGGGTTTGGGGTTTAGAGTTCAGGGTTGATGGTTTGGGGTTTAGGGTTTGGGCTTCAGGGTTTAGGCTTTAGGGTTTGGGTTTGAGGGGGCCCAGGCATGAGGGTTCAATGGTAGTAAAGGCCTCATTGGAACAGGGTGACTATACGAGTTCTGTCCTTCCTGTCGAGCCTCGATTAACTATGCTCAATAGGTTTTGGAGGAGTACCGGGCTATATTATAGGCCCAAACAAAGACTACCACAGGTGAGGACCACTGCTGACCCGCCATTCAGCACTCTTTGGCAGGCCTCGTGGGCTTGGGGTTCAGCATGCGGGGTGTAGGATGTGGTTTACTGGCTGCAGGGTTCACGCTGGAGGGCTTTGTGTACGCCTGGTGCTACAGCTAAACCCTAAACACTTCCCTTAAATTGTCATTCACACCCAGACCCTGCCGGTTGCCTTCGCATCAACTCACACAAGCCCTGGACAGAAGTGAAGAGCGCGGATGCACATCCCAATGTGACAAGCACATGATATAAACAGCCCAAGCCCTCAACCAAGGAGTCTTCCTTATTGTATAGGGGCCTAAATTCGTATACTATTCTGAGGGTTCCTTATTATCATTATACTATAGTATGATGTACCCAAAACCCTGTTCTAATTATTAAAGTTTTGTAAGGAACCTTTGAGCCGACAGCAAGGCCGCTACTGTTCGATTCCTGTTGATCCCCTTGAGTCCTGAAAGGATGAAGTGATGAACAAAACCTAGACCCCAAAGCATGCCTACCACCCCCTCCCGGCCTGGGGTTTGGGGTTTAGAACAACACAAAACCAAACGAGACCGAACACAAACACTCCACAACACAAACAAATACATCTTCGAAGCCCACCCCGGAGCCACTAAAACAACTGATTAAACAAACAAAAAATTCTAAAACCCTAAACCCATTAAACCCCCCAAAAGAAGGTACGGCCTGGGCCTGGTGGCCGTATACGATGGGGCAGAGAGATGGGCTCAACGCTGCGCTGCGTTTCGAAGGGCGCGAATTGTGCCTGAGCTTGGAGGTTGGTTGTGAAGGGTTTAGGGTTTTTGGGGGTTCAGGGTTCTATAGGGTTTAAGGCTCACCCTAAGGCTCCATGTTCCTATGTGGTATATACTTAGGCCTCAAAGTACCTATGTAGGAGCCCCTTCAAGGCCTAAGCATCTACTAAAGAGGGTCCATGGGTCCTTAGGGTTAACCTTAAACTCTAAACCCTAAATCCTAAAACCCAGCAGGAAACCTTATGGCACCCTTAAAGGAGCTCTTAAAGCAGACAGTAAAGGAGCCCTTAAAGGAACCCTATAGATCCCTTAAAGGAACCCTTACAGGCACCTGGAGCCTTAGTTGGTTGAGGAGCTTGGAGGGTTTCGGGGTTTGCGGCTCCACGGTGTGGTTTGGGGTTTATGGTTGGGGTTTAGGGTTTAGGGTAATTTTTAGGGTTCCTTTAAAGGGATCCTTAAAGGGTTCTATAAGGGATCTACAATAGGGTTCTACAACTTAGGGTTCTACAACTTAGGGGCCTAAACAACTACCATTTTTTTTGGGGGGGGGTCCTTGTTATGAATATAGTATAATGGGTCCCAACACAATCTTCTAAGTATTGAGGCCCCTATATTCACCTTAGGGCTTCAAGTTTAGAGTTAGAGTAAAGGTTTGGAGGTTAGGGCTAGATTAACGGTTATGGTTAAGGGTTCAGGGTTTAGGGTTAAAATACCTATAGTCTTCATTGTAGGTCCTAACCTGTTTTACAGATTTAGGATCCCACAAGATGACCCCGAAGAATGAACTACAATGGAGACCATAGGGAGCGTATATAAGGGGTTATCGCATTGTAGCAGGGATGCTGTTTGGGTTTCCGGTGTACAGAAAGTAGAAAGGATCTGGAGAAGCGAAACCCTAAACCCTAAGCCCAAAAGGTCGTTAAAGGGCTTTCTGAGGCCTTCCAAACACTCAGAACCTGTAGGTGTCGGCCGACTTTTCCAGGGCTTTTTTATAACAGAGGGTTCGGAGGAATCCCTAAACCCCAATCCCGCACCCTAAATTTAGGTGCAGCAGTTAGGGTTTTTCCGACGAGCAGTCGGGAATGTAGGGTTTTCCGAACGCGGGTGATGCTCAGATAGCGTTTAGGGTATCCGGGCTTTCAAGTTCAAAGGTCTGCTTTCAGTAAGGCTTCCCACAACGGCCCACGTACCATCTAGCATATACTTTGGCCCTAAGTACCTCGTAGAACTTTAAGGCTGAAGTACATGGGTAGTTGTCAAAATTACGGTCCCTAATTGGGTACCCTAAATATTGGGTGCCGTATTATATTAAGGACGCAAAAAGGGACCATAATTTTGACAACCACCCATATACTATATGGGTACCTGGACCCATAAGGCAACAGGCTCCTGGGAACATAGGCACCGACCCTACCCTCATCTCTGCAGGGGAGGTCCTTGCCACCTATCGTCTTCCCGTCCCCCGAAGCGGCTTTGGTGAACCGCCAGGTCTCGAAGTTCAGAATTTCGCTCGGGGCATGTGCGAGCTCACTGCCCGGCGCAGCCTCCTGCCAGGAAATAGCTGAAACAACGAAAGTTGATATAGGCAGGCTCCAGACTTCACCCCTGAAGCTGAGGCCACTCTGCCCGCTCCCGGTGGTGCTGTGAGCCACTTGGTCAAGAGTGGCAAAAGCCGGGGAGCCACGTCTGCCGCCTGTGGCAGCGGCAGCGGTGTTGTGCGCAGCCTGAGGTTATCCTCAAGGGTTTGGGATTTGCGTCTCGGACAGGCGCATGCTGTCGGAGTCGATGCAAGTTAGCATAAGGTTGTTTCTATCATCTTCCGGTGAGCCCTCAACCCTCATCCCCTAAACCCACCCTAAGCACCGAAACCTGATAAACAACGCCCCTTTCATCGTTATGGCTTTTGAATACCGGAAACTGGAAACCGTGAAACCTTACAAACCCCAAACTCTAAACCCTGAAGATCCGAAAGCCTTGAACAGCCCTGACTCCCAAACATCCCACCTCCTCATGAAGAAGAAGGTTGGCGAGACCCTGCAGAAGGCTTGGGGTTTCATTCTAGAGTGTTCCTTTAGCGGTTCTATTCGGGTTTTGTAGATTGTAGAGGGGGAGACCCTGTGCAGGGCGCACACCAGACTGTTAGGGTGTAGGGTTCTACCTATAGTCTCCATTGTAGTTCCTTTTTTTGGTTTAACCAGTTATATATTAAGGATCCTATATGGTAACCCCCAAAAGGAACTACAATGGAGACTATTGGTAGATTTCAGGGCTTCCGATTAAGGGTTTCGGCGTGTGCCACTGGCAAGCAGGATGCTGTATCTGAATGTGAGTCACAGTGACAGTACTGGGATTAACCTTAAACTACCCTAAGCCTGAAGGAACCCTAAACCCTAAACCCCTAAACCCTATAGCTAAGCCTTAAGGACCCCTAAACCCTAAACCCCTAAACCCTAAGCCTTAAGGAACCCTAAACCCTAAACCCCTAAACCCTAAGCCTTAAGGAACCCTAAATCCTAACCCCCTAAACCCTAAGCCTTAAGGACCCCTAAACCCTAAGCCTTAAGGAACCCTAAACCCCAAGCCCCTAAACCCTAAACTCAACGCCTTAAGGACCCCTAAACCCTAAACCCCCAAACCCTAAACCCCTAAACCCTAAACCCCTAAACCCCTAAACCCCAAACCCTGGCTCGAGAATCATCGCCTCACCGTCGGGAGTCGAAACGTTGAGGTCTCGGGGTTAAAGCTTAGGGTCGAAGGTTTCAGGGTTTAGGGTTTAGGGATTAGGGTTTAGGGTTTAGGGTTCGGGGTTTAGAATGTACCCTAAGGGTCCATGTATCCAAATAGGGTCTCTTTAAGGGTACCATAAGGGTTCCTTTAAGGAATTTTAAGGGTTCTATAAGGGTTTGGGGTATAAGGGTCCATGTACCCAAATAGTATATACCTTGGCCTTACCTATACATATAGGTACATTGGGGCCAAAGTATATAGTATTTGGGTACATAGACCCTGAGGGCAGGCTTGAGGGCTCAAGAGCTTAGGGTTTGGGGTTTAAAGGATTGGGCTTTAGGGTATTAGGGCTTCGAGGCAAGGGTCCGGAGGCTACATGGGTTGTACCGACTTCGCTGTCGGGTCTGTTACTTGGAGGGTCGGGGTACTTACTTAGTAGTTGTTTTATAGAGCTGTAAGTACTATAACCCCAAGTAGCATCCCTTTTGGGGCGCGTATCACCGGACTTATTACCTACTTACTAACTCCCCCATCCCCCCAAGGAGGCGTGGAAGCACAGAACTCCAAAGCGCCAAATCCCTGCAATGGGACTTGCCTATAGGAACCGTCGATACTGATTATGTGCACGTCTGTGCGCCATTGGTTTTGAGGGTAGGGTTAAGCACCTACATGCACTGGTTCGAGGTTCTACGATACAGGGAACCCCAATGACCCGAATGGCCTGAACTCGGCTTCTCACAGGGCTCACATAGGGGAAATGCGGTCCTTTATAGGGGGAAACCCGAAAGGCTTTATGACGCCAAGGGTCGAAGTACTTGGGCCTTTCGAGGCTTCTTGGGGTTCCAAAAAGCATAAATTTCGACTCTAATGTAGGAACCTGATTAAGAAACCTTGGGCCTTTATTAGGGTTCCTTATATGAATCCTACTATTTTGGGGTTATAAGCCCAGGGTTTCTTAATCAGGTTCCTACATTAAGGCCTTTTATGTGGGCTTTGTACGGCTTCAAGAAGGCTGTGCTTTAGGGTTTAGGGTTTAAGGTTAGCCCTGAGCCCAAGGTTAGCCCTAAGCCCTAAATCCTAAACCCATAAACCTTAACCTCTTAACTTTAAACTTTAAACTTCAAACCCGAAACCATAAACCCCTAAACCCGGCTATTTCTAAACACCTACAGACCCACGGACATTAACTTGCTTCTAAATCTAAACCCCACAGGAAAGAAGCCAAAGCAAATTCATTTTTATGACCCTAAGCGTCCATGTGCTTCCCTAAATAGGTACTTTGGGGCCAAAGTACATACTATTTTGGCACAGGGACCCTTAGGGTAAGAACTCCAGGAGGCCGAGGCACGATTACGGTGGAGCAGTGTGATAAAAAAAATCTTTAATAAGAAATTAGAGTCTCGAAGCTCGTCAGATGTAGAAATCCAGGGTCTCACACCGGCGCAAGAACTTATTCACAAAAAAATGCCCTTATGCAGGATTCTATGCTCTTACGCTGCATTTAAGCACGATAAACCTAACCTGAAACTAGAAATTATTTCAGGGTCTGACCCGAGCGCAGATTTCTTATTTTATCCCAGGTGAATAAGAAATATCTAGACCCTCGTTCTAGGAACCCGATTTCTTATCAAATCCCTCGACCGTAGCTCAGACCTTCCGATACCCCTTACTCCAGGAATGTACCTCGATTAGTATGAGGGATCCTATTGTAGTTTAAGTTTAAGGTATATTCCTTAGTTGAGGAATGTACTTTCAATAATACTGGGGGGGGGGCCTACTGTAGTTTGAAGTATAGCATATTCCTTAATTAAGGGATGCGGGAGGCTATCGTAGAACTATGCGCCTTCGGCCCTCTAGACACCTGTAACCGGCGTAGGGTTTTTAGGGTTTAAAGTCTAGGGCTTATGTAGACACCACAAACCCTAAAACCTAAACCCTAAACCCTAAGCCCTAAACCCTAAACCCTAAGCCCTAAGCCCCTCGACGCAAAAGCCCTAAAAACTGTAGAGGCTCACAGCTCCTCTGGAAACCATAAAGAGCCCTTGCAGAAGCCGTTAAGGAAACCCTAAAGCCCTTAGGGTTCAGGATTTAGGGTTTAAGGGTTAAGGGTTTAGGTTTTAAGGGCTTAAGGGCTTGGGGTCCTGTGAAAACTATTCGTGAGGAAGATCCGCTTAAGCCCTGTAAGGGGGATAAACTAAATTGTCCCAAAAGGCCTACTCAGAGAAGTCAAGAATGCCTCGATGCTGGAGGCAGCCAAATGAAGCACACCCAAGGCAGGGCCAAGTGAGATCCTTCGTTCAGGCAAGACGTTGACTTAAGGTTTAGAGCCAAAGGGCTGTAGGGTTCCATGGTTGTGGTTTCTGCACTGTTGCGTTGTTTGCTTTTTGTTGTGTTTAAGGGCTGATGTGCTGGCGTTCCGACACGAATTGTTTTAGTTTACATGGTTTGCCAGCATCTTAAAGAAGTTTTAAATGGGCTATACAAACTCCATTTTCGTTTTCAACCGAGCCAAAACCCCAAAACTGCAAACAACAAAAAACGTGCAACCAACAGCTTTATGCCAAATGGTCGCCCTGGCGCCTCGCCCTGAGGATTTATGTAGGGCATAGTTCTTGACGGTTACAAGGGGCAAGGGTTTCGGGTTCAGGGTTGGGCTTAATCAGGATCAATGATTCAGGATTAGGGGTTTAGGGTGTTGGGGTTAAGAATGGCTCTTGTCGGTTCGCGGGTTCAAACCTTAAACGCCTAAACCCTTTAAGGGATCTAGAAGGGTTCTGTAAGGGTTTAGGGCATAAGGATCCATGTACCCAAATAGTATATACTTTGGCCCCAATGTACCTATGTAGGGACTACTTTAAGACCAAGGTATATAGTATGTGGGCACATGGACCCTTAGGGCCTATAGGGTCACACCTTACCCCTGGTTGAGGGTATTTCGTTTTGCGTTTTGAGTTTTATGGTCTGATATATAGCAAAGAAGGCACCCGGGAGCGACGGTGGGGTATGACCCTAGAGCTCTAGCACGGGGTTAAGAAGTCAGGGTTGGGGTGTCGGGCTTCGGAAGTTAAGCTTGAAACTAGAAAACTTCTTGCCGTCACAAGTAGGCAGCTTTTGCTAGGTTTTTAGGGTTAGGCTTTAGGGTTTAGGGTTTGGGCTTGGGGTTTAGGGCTTCGTGTTTAAGGGCTTTTGAGTTTAGGGTTACGACTGTGCTTAGAGCTGAGGGGCACCAGACGAAAGCCCTTCGGGGATGAAAAACATCTACCCCTAATAAGAATAGGGTTCCTTTAAAGGGTCTATAAGGGTTACTATAAGGGATCTATAAGGGCAAAAATGGTATAGGTACTTATTAAGGCCCCTATAGTACCCCTACCCAGTGTCTTAAGATCTTCCCTGAATTTCACCCGTTCTTCCCTGAGGCCCGGAAACCCCGGCCCGAAACACTGAACCCGAAACCTTACCTAGTACCCCCCCCCCCCCAACTTAGTTGCTGAGTTCATAAGCCCCGAAAAGTGTAGACTTTCAGTTTTATAGTGGGTAATCTTATCCCCAAAACGTGTAAAGTGTATCCACTCAGCTACTAAACAGACTGCCACACGGTCTCTATTCAAGGGCACTTGGGTGGTCCTGGTACGTCTAAAACCTTCAACTGTCCAGACCAAGTTCTAAATCCAACAACCCCAAAAGCACAGCCATAGGGCCCTAAACCCCACAATTCCGGAAATCCTAAAAAAGTGAGCCCATCACAACCTCTTCTAAGGGTTGGGGTTTAGGGTTCTACTGCGCGTAGGCTCCATAGTAGTTCCTTTTTGGGGTTCATCTCTGGAATCCTATAAGGTAATCCTTAAAAGGAACTACTACTGTTGATGGTCAAAATCCTGCATTACTTTAAGTACCCTAAACTATGGGAATTAGGGTATATTCCTTATTATGGGTAGGATTTTGACCATCCACCGTATGGAGCCTATGGGTGCTTTGCCATTTCCATCAGTTCTCGCCTGAGCAGGCATAGTACAAACACGATCGAGGCGTGGAAGATGCCCCAGTCGTGGTAGGCGACCTGCATCCACCATGCGCCGGTTTAGGGTTTAGGGTTTTTTGCCCGCTTCTTGCCCCAATGCGACTCACTATACACCAAAACCTCGAACCCTGCAGCCGAAAACCCTACTTATTCAACCCTCTATCCGACTTGTGGATCAGAATCCACGCTTTAGCTGGGATCGGGTTTGCAGCTAAAGTTTAGCGTTGAGGAAATCGATGATCAAGGGATCAGCAAGTTGCAGAGAAGCCGGCTTCAGACTGTTAAGCTAATGGTATCTTAAACCATGTAATTAGCGTGAAAACACGGAAAATCCGCAAGACCCTGAACCACCCAGGTATTTCCTGCGAAATTCCGAAGCCACCCCGACCTCCAAGCAAGAACAATCTAAACTGGACGCCCTGAAAACAATCACAGAACCTCCGTCCATGGCCATACATAAACATGTATGCATCCATCCACGCATGCATACATATACATACAGACAGCAAGGAATTTACAAGTATGTGTATATATATATAGAGATAGATAGATAGATAGATGAGTGTATAAAACCGTTGTCAAACAATACATCTGGACATATACATATACATATATATATATATGCCACAGCATATATGCAGTTATGATCAGTATGTGTACCTAACATATCAACTACATTACCAAAAAAAACCCTGAATGACAGCCAGCAACTATAACGAACCAATGACAACGATTATTTTCAGATCATACTTGGAGCCGGTCACCACCATCAGGCAACGGTTGACTGGTGTTCTCATCCGAACCGGCCTCCACAGCAAACTCACGCAACGGGCATGTCCGTCTCAGAAGCTAGCATCGGGACAGGGGCAGCATCTGGTTTTGCTAAGTTCGTCTCGGCACCGTCCTCCTGCAGCAAACGTACGACTTTCACGTGGTCCTTGTCAGAAGCCATTGAAGCCAGCGTCAGGGCAGTGACACCGTTGCTGTTGGCAAAGTTCTTGTCGGCACCGGCCTGCAGCAGCGAGCTCACGACGTCCGCATGGCCTTTTTCAGAAGCCCACATCAAAGCAGTGTAGCCGTACGCGCAGTTGTCGAAAGAGTTCTTGTCGGCATCGGCCTCCAGCAGCCCATGCAAAACTTCCACTCGCCCGAAATAACAAGCCCGAATCAAGGTAGTGTAGCCGTCATTGTCAGCAGATCAACCCCTTTCTTCCGGTGCTTCTTCACAAGGGTGCTAACAACCACGATTGCAATCAACCGCCCGTTATTGATTTCCTCAACCCAAGATTTCTCGGCATCACGGCTTCCAGAATCTATTATTTCTCCAACCGAGTGTTTGAAACAAAAGATACGAAAATAATGGAGCCTCCAAATCAGACTTCTCGGCAGGGTTCCATTCAACAACTCAATAAATATATGGTCTACATTATAACAAAAGCCACAAAATGGGTCGGGTTGTTGAGGTGAAATCGCGCGATCTGCGAATGCAGACAAGATGGTGTCCTGCAGGTCTGGCGAGCCTGGCACTTATGTGCCTGATGTCTGGAGCAAAGCGATAGAAGGGGCCATGAACCTCATGTCCGCCATTCAATTGAAGGGAAGGCCAAACAGGAGTAGAGAAGCAGTCCATGTACCGTTGGCGTATGTTTCGTTCCAGAAGTTAAAAAAAAAGGACTTCCCGAAGGATCTCAATCGAGGCTCGTGAACCTTATATTCGCCTTTGACTGCAGGACTAAAGAGGAGAGCCGTGAACCTCATGTTCGCGCTGACTCAAGCATGACTGAACTGGCCCATGTACTTTACGTTCCCCCGGTAAAAAAATGGCTGCCACATGCGGCACTAAATTCTGTCACATGTCTTTTCTAAAATCAATGTGGTGACGCAAAGAACTGATTTCCCTGACAAACCAATGTGATGACGCAAAGAACTGATTTCCCTGACAAACCAATGTGATGACGCAAAGAACTGATTTCCCTGACTCAACAGCTGTTCCATCCGAAACAAATATGTGAACAAAAACGAACGCAGCCAGCCGCCACCACCCAAAATGGTTTTTCATCAATAACGGCCTCCAAACGAACAACTAAATATAAAACATAAGACAGGTAAAGGTATGGCGACCAAGAGAACATTTGAAAAAAAAGATTTCCAGACACCAGAAAGGCAGGAACACACTGAAGAAAGTAAAAGAAGGCGAAGAAAGACTCACCGAGAAAAGAGTACGGAAAGTGGAGGAGGCCCCGACCAAGCCCTTCAGAGCATTCCTGTCACTTGCTTGTTTTGCTCCGCCGAGCATGGTGAGGTGTTGTTCTAAGCCAAGCAAATACGCCGGTGCAGAGCGCCCACTTCTAGAATTGTGCAGCAACGCCAGGACCGTAGAGCTGCCAGGACGTCATTCGCATCAGTGCCAGCATATGTGTCTAGTGCGCCCACATGCCAGCTGAGCTTATGAGCAATGATNCCCACTTCTAGAATTGTGCAGCAACGCCAGGACCGTAGAGCTGCCAGGACGTCATTCGCATCAGTGCCAGCATATGTGTCTAGTGCGCCCACATGCCAGCTGAGCTTATGAGCAATGATGCCAGCGATTTCAGCAAGTGGGCTCCGCCAGCAGTGCGCTCAATGTAGAGCTCCCCACGGGGACGGTTTAGCAGGATGGCTCTGGCACGCAACTGCTTCACACTGTCCAAGAGGGCATCCCTACCCGCTCCCACGAAGCTCCGTCGTGCTTGACCCTTAGGATAGGGGGGAGGGGGTAGGGGGTAGGGGGCCTTAATACCTTTAATAAGGACTGAATAAGGCCTATTTTAGGAAGCATAGTCTCCTGCCCCCCTCTCCCCCCCCCCCCCCCCNATCATTGCTCATAAGCTCAGCTGGCATGTGGGCGCACTAGACACATATGCTGGCACTGATGCGAATGACGTCCTGGCAGCTCTACGGTCCTGGCGTTGCTGCACAATTCTAGAAGTGGGGGGGGGGGGTTGGGGGTAGGGGGCCTTAATTCCTTTAAAAAAGACTGAAAAAGGCCTTTTTTAGGAAACATAATCCCCCGCCCCCCCCCCCCCCCCCCCCCTACCTATGATTCATGATTCAAAGAACTCGAAAGTCGCATGGCGGCTCAGCTCCGGAAGAATGAGTCGAAACCCCTTCCTGCCATGGCCAGCTGCATTAGTCTACCTCAGGGCTCGCTTTGCCGTCCCATTGCGCATTCAAGTTTTGGAGCTTTCTGGTTTTGTTGAGAATGTTTGTAAATATGTGCTGGGATGGTTGGGAATCTTCTGAATTGTTGGCTATATTCTATGTAACTTATTTTATTTTCGTTTGTGAACAACTGCAAATATGTTCTGAGATGATTTGGAATGCATAAGAGTGCTGAATTCTATGCATATCTTGTATGTATTTTCTGCTTTGTTGCATCATGGCAAAAATGTATGTTATGATTTTTGATACTTTATGGAAAAGTCGGTACATATCTAGGGAACGCAAGTGCCAAGCAGAGTCGAAGCGGTAAACAGGGAAAATGCTGCCCGTGTTTTCCCCTTGCTTTGGTAAAAAACCAACAACATCCAAACTGGATTGTGTTTTTTCTCTTGCAATAGTTTAAGGTTTAGGGTGGAAGGTTCGGGCGCGTCGTCCTCGCGCGGGGACCATGCCAATCCTCTTTGTAGCGTTCGAAATTTCGGAAAGTTTCTGCACTGTTTTCTGGAAGTGTCGATCAATTTCGGCTGAATTTTCAGGAAGTTTCAGGAAATCCGGTTTCCAAAAATGTCATTTTTTTAAATCTGGGCCAACATTTTGAAGAAGCACCCTTCCTAAGAAGCGCCGGATGCTTATAGAAGAGCAGAGGTCTTGTCAGCACCAGCCTCCAGCAGCAATTGAGCGACGGCCACGTGGCCTTGTTCAGAAGCCAACATCAGAGCGGTGAAACCGTTATTGTTGGCTAAGTTCTTTTCGGCGCCTTCCTGCAGCAGCGAGCTCACCACGTCCGCATGGCCTTGTTCAGCAGCCCACATCAAAGCATTGTAGCCGTAGTTGTCGACAGAGTTCTTGTCGGCACCGGCCTCCAGCAGCCAATGCAGAACTTCCACTCGCCCATAATAACAAGCTCGAATCAAGGTGGTGTAGCCGTCATTGTCAGCAGACGTCTTGTCAGCACCAGCCTCCAGCAGCACTTGAGCGACTTCCATGAGGCCCTTGTCAGAAGCCAGCATCAGGGCAGTGACGCCGTTGCTGTTGGCTAGGTTCTTGTCGGCACCGGCCTGCAGCAGCGAGCTCACGACGTCCGCGTGGCCTTGTTCAGAAGCCAACATCAGAGCGCTAAAACCGTCCTTGTTGGCTGAGTTCTTGTGGGCGCCGGCTTCCAGCAGCAAGCGCACGACTGCCACGTGACCATATTCCGAAGATAGAGCCAGAGCAGTGACACCGTCATTGCTTGCTAAGTTCTCGTCGGCACCGGCCTCCAGCAGCATACGCACCACTTCTAAGTGGCCGTCTTGTGAAGCTCGAGTTAAGGCAGTGAAGCCGTCGTTATCGGCTGAGTTCTTCTCAACACCGGTCTCCAGAAGCAAACGTACGACGTCCTCGTGGCCGTTGTCAGAAGCCATCATCAGCGCAGTGAGAGTGTGACTACTGCTGGCTAAGTTCTTTTCGGCACCGGCTTCCAGCAGCAAACGGAGAACTTCAGTGTCACCTTGCAAGGATGCCCCCATGAGAGCAGTAACCCCGTCGTTGTCGGCTGAGTTCTTGTGGGCACCGGCTGCCAGCAGTATACGCAGAACCTCCGCGTGCCCGCTTTGAGAAGCTCGCATCAAGGCAGTGAAGCCGTCGTTGCTGGCTGAGTTCTTCTCGGCACCGGCATCCAGCAACAAACGCACCACTTCCACGTGGCCACCTTGAGAAGCCAGCATCAGCGCCGTCACACCTTCATGGCTTGCTACGTCCATGTCGGCACCGGCCTCTAGCAGCAAGCGTAGCACTTCAATTTCGCCTTGGGCAGATGCGCCCGTCAGGGCAGTGAAACCGTCATTGTCGAATAAGTTTATGTCGGCCTCAGCCTCCAGCAGCAAACGCAGAACGTCCACATGGCCACCTTGAGAAGCCAGCATCACTGGACTGAAACCACGCGCATTGACCATGTCTGGGTGTCGAGGCTGCTGTAAGATGGACTCAGCCTGCTTAGTTACATGTTGCCAGTTAGGATGAGAATACCCTATACGCTCAACCCGAAATTTAAACCACCAGCCCGAACGAAATTACGGGATAAGACTTTTAGGGTTGAGGATCCGGTATAATGGGTGTCCGTTCAGGGTAAGGGCGAACCTCGGACACGGACCCATTCGCAAAGACCGTTACCAGCTCTTTGGCTTCATCTTTTGAGCTCACGGAGTAGGAGAGCAGGACTAAATCCAGTTCCAGCGGCGAGTCCAAAGGCGTAGAATCATCCAGCGGAGTGCCACGGAAGAGAAGTTTCTGCCTGAATCGTGTCGGCAAGCCATGGAAGCGAGTCAGGTGTTGCTTTAATGCCTTAATGTTGCTCAGAGAGCCCACTGGCATGCTCGCCACCTCTTCCCCTGAAAGCATCCTGATGCGCAACATCGGGTGAGAAAACGGAATGGCGCCACAACGTGCTGAACCGAGAAGACGTGGTCGACCGCTGGCTCGCAAGGGAACTGGAATGCCAGCAGTGTCTACACGAGGCAGTCGCGCCTTGTGCTAAGCAAATCGCCACATGTCTCTGCTAACCTTTGGGCTCCAGATACCTAAGCAGGAGGTTACTTTAACCATATATTATGTAGCTCAGTAGCCCAATATTTAGGTCTGGGGCCCTAGGGAATGCCGAGTTAGGTGCTGTTTGATTGCATGTAGTATGAATGTTGGGCCCAGAACCTTTTGGCTCAGGCAGCAGCATGCACAAAACGCAGGTTCCCTGAGAGGCATTCAATAAAAGCAGCAGCGAACCCAAACAATTTCCCCTCAAACCCTAAACTTCCACAGCGACTGACTTGGGCCCGCGACCGGATATGGGAACTGATGTCTTAACGGTGCTTAACTTACCTCAGGCTTGAATCGTAGGAACTGTAGTTGGGGAGACTACCATGTCGGGCAGTCTTAGCTAGCTTTTTCCCTAAGGGTCCAAGAGCCCAAATAGTTTGTACTTTCGCCCCCAAAGTACCTATGTAGGGCCTACTTTAAGGCCAAAGTATTTTGCACAGGGGTACATGGACCCTTATACCCTAAGCCCTTCTAGAACTCTTATGGCTCCCTTAAAGGAGCCCTTATGGTACGTACCCTTAAAGAGATCCTAAACCCTTATGGACCATGAGGGTAGTTTCTTACGGCCGGCGAGCAGACGTCCGAACCTTCACAGGACATCAAACTCCGAAACCTGAACATCCCTGAACCCGAGACGAGTTCATGGTTGCGATAGTCTTAGTAAGTCTTAGTATTGTATAAATTTCTAATTTGTTATTCCTTATCGGGTTTAAGCACCCATAAACATGTTACCCAACTATGACAAAGTAGTAAACGGACAAGCTAGAGGAGGGTACCGAATGCCCAGTAACTGGACTCCGGTTTGCACGATTCCGGGCTTGCGTTGGCAGCATGTTTCCAGTGCGCACAGGTTGCCCTCGATGAGCAGCCCTAACAGCCTTCAATCCTACATGTGCCCTACACAATAAGCCGTCAAGTCTAAGCCCACATGTCAAGCTCTGAACTCTTCGAGCTCTAACGCTTTTCATGGTAAAACAAGACAAGGAGTTGCGATCAAAGGTCGTATCCTGCTGTCACAGGTCGCATCACCTTGCACTCTTTTTTGCACTCTTTAGGACTTAGGGTTTACGGTACAGATTGCTTGGATCTGAAACCTGCCACCTTACACTACTTCTGAATCTGAACCGTTAGCCTAAACCCTAAACCTCATAAGCCCTTCGCCTGCTGGAGGCTGCTATATAAGGGCCTGGAACAATAAGCCAATTCTCGGGGAGGCTTTAAACTCAGGAACAGACCGGGTAACCGTCAGGAACGATTTTTTTGCTACTAACGATTCAAGATTCCATGGCAAACCTTAGCAGTTTGGCTCTTACTCCTGAGGGCAAGAATGTCAAGAACTCCTTCAGATCATCCACCCTCGACTCAAAACCCGAAACTCGGAGTGCCTGCGTCTGCAATACAAGCTGTCGGGCCGGCGTGAGGAAAGTGTCGATCACCTCACAGGAACAACGGGGGAAGGGGTTTCGTGTTCCGGATTTAAAGGTTTGGGGTTACCCGGAGAGTCCCCCATCTTTTCGGAACCTCAAAACTGACTTAGGAGTTCTGAAACCCCACAGAGAATCGATGGGTCTCCCTGGCAGATGTCGGACCTTCCTAAGGAGATGCCTTGCAGCACTAGAACCAACGACCCTCGAGCCCAAGCCCTCACAGAATCCTTGTAGATCACTTCAGCGGAACGTTGAAGACAGCCTAAACTATGATTCTACGTGTAAAGACCCTATACCCGATTAAAACATACCCTATAAGACCAATGCCAAAGACACTGCGCAGCCGTGGAGCCTATAGCTGTTGAAATCAAGATCCCGCTCTAAAAGCAGGGCAGAAACCCAAAACCCTAAACTCAAAACCCTAAACCCTAAACCCTGAACCCTAAATCCTAACCCTAAACCCTAAACCCTAAACCCTGAACCCTGACCCTAAACCCCAAACCCCAAAAGCCCCAAGCCCAAAACCCGTCAGGTCCAGGGTCTCTCTGAGGTTTGAACCAGTCCTGCGAAGCCAAGGAGGATGCCATCCAGAAAGCCTTGGCTCTGGGGTTTGGGGTTTAGGGTTTAGGGTTTAGGGGTTCGGGGGTTGGGGGGTTTTAGAGTTTAGAGGCTTAGGGGTTTAAGGGTTGAAGGTTTAGGGTTTAGGGATAAGGGTTTAGATGCTGACACGGTGTTTGTAAGATCTGGGATTTCAGGGTTCATGGCTTATAGGGTTTAGATTGGTTGAGGGTTACAGGGTTTAGCTTCAGGGTTTAAGAGGTCTTATTGGGCTTTGGAGCTGGCGGTTTAGGGTTTCCGGGGGTTTTGGGAAGCCTGAACAATTAATCAATACTAGTTCTTCAAGTTCCTTGTAATTAATAACTATACGATATATGAAACTTGCTATTTCTTCGAGTTCCTTGTAATTAGTAACTATACGATATATGAAATTTGCCCAAATCCCGGTTTTAGCCAACCCTACAGCCGGGGAGCTCTGTGCGCGAGGTCGAGGAACGCCAAGTATCAACTGAGGGGGGGCCCGGTGGGGGGTTTAGGGTTTAGGGCCCGGTGTCAGGTTTTGGGGGGTTTGGCGTTGAGGGGTTAGGGGTTTGGGGGTTTAGGGAGGCACCACCCGAGGCTTTCGGCAGTCAGAACAACCCTATACACGGGTTTGAAGCTTTGGGGTTTGGGTTTTCAGCTTGGGGTTTAGGGATTATCTCAATATCTACACCGGGCTCTGATCTCAGGCTGGCTGTCTACTCAGATGCTGCCTAATGCAGAGGCCTTCATAGTTAGAATAGGGTTTCGGGGCCCATTGTGCTACAATTTATAATAAGGAACCCCCAATATAGTATTAGCAATTATTTAGGCCCCTGTGTTATACTGGTTGTGTTACTGTTTGTTCTCATCAGCGTGTAACCTAAGCCCTACAGAGCAAATAAAACCCTAAACCCCAAACTCTAAACCCTAAACCGATATGCTGCCCAAAGACACCGTAGAGTCTATGTTGCGAGTCTTCACGCAACCCAAAAAAACATAACTCTCTCGACACCCCGAACAAACGCTGATCTCCAAGCGCTACATCTAGATATCAAAGCCCGCCTGTCGAATGCTGTTCAGCACCAGGACGATGCCAAAGAGGCTATTGCCTGTCAAGAAATTCTCGCATCTGCGGGCCTTATAATGGAGGGTCTGAAACAAGGTTTCGGGCTATCAAAATTTACGATGATATCTAGGATCTAGGGACTTTAACGGTAACTGGTAGGATTCCTCATCACTCCGACCTTTAGACCATGGAGTCTTTAACGGGAACTCAGAAAATAGTGTATAGGGGTTTCGGTCTGCTATGCGCCCGGACCCCATCCTAAACCCCAAAAGCACCAATAAGGGACACACACGCACACACGCACAAAAAAAAAAAACAGACACAACAAACAACAATCACAAAAAACACACACAGGAAGGCTAGATATTTCAGAGTCAGAGCCCCAAAGTGGCACCGGGCCTTCCAACCCCTGCCTACGTGTTTAGGGTTCCTTTTTTGTAATTTCCCTAAATGAGTGTTCGAAGGTCCAGGTACACCCTCCCGAAGCATCATCGAAGCCTGAGCAACTAGACTGGGGTGTTGGGAGCCCTAAACCCTAAACCCTAAGCCGGGGAGGCTTTCTACTATTCCGAAATTATTCATGCCTCTCCCCTAGGGCCCTAAACCGTAATTGAACCCTCAATCTGAACCCTGAGCCCGAGCCCCCTAATATAGGGCCCTCAATAATTCGAATAGGGCTTTTGGGGTACATTATACTATAACTACAACCAGGAACCCCCAAAACTAGCGTAGGTTTGAAGGCCCCCATATTATACAGAACCTCTCAGAGTCCCCTCGAAGGGCCCCCCTCGAGCCTACCAACTCGGCGAAGGCTCGGTAGGTGCCCTCCGCCAAACCCTGCACGAGAGGCTCCACCTGGCTAAGGTAACGTAGGGGCCGTAATGATTAGAATAGGGCTCCTATAAAGGGTTCCTTTTCAAGGGTTCCTTTAAAAGGGTTCTATAAGGGTCATTACTATGTTCCTTTTCAAGGGTTCCTTTAAAAGGCTTCTATAAGGGTCATTACTCTACAACAGGGGTTACTATAAGGGTACTATGATACAGGGTCCTTAATTATTACTTAATTTATAAGTAGAATAGGGTTCCTATATAGCGGCTCTAGGAAGATGATAGGGTTTTTCAAGTGTACCATGTTTAGGGTAAAGAGGCCTGAGAACTTAGAACAGGGGCTTTGGAGGCTCTTAAGTACAGTTGTGCGGAAAACACAAGGAGACACCATCTAGCGCTCCAATCTCTATATGCACCTGACAGGCTGCTACGGGATTTGTAGGCATTTTTGGTATCGAATGTGTCTGATCTTACAGGGCTTTATAGCGTTTGGTTTGTACGCTTTGACAGGGCTTTAGGTTTCAAAGGGTCGTATTGGTAGGAGTCCTAAAAAACGAAAATTCCACAAACGATTACAGGACTTTACAATGGCCCCGGGTCTAAGTAAGAGGGTTTAGGGTTTAGGGAGAACAGTGGCATGCTTCGACGAGCCAACCCCGCACTCGACAACCACTTCCTCCATGTACACCGTGGGTTGGCCTTTCCTAATATGGAATTTTGAAGGATCCTACAGGGAGGCAGGTTTTGGCAGGTTAAGGGAGGGTCCATCGACACTGCAACTATGAAATCAAGCCTCACAAGACCATCCTAACAATGGTTTTGAGGGACCTCATTCCATAATAGTAGTAGTTCTGGACCCTCTGGGTAATTACATCCTCTTGATGGTCGGAGCGCCAGAACTCTCATGCAGTTTAGATGAGAACCTCTTCGTAATGCACGCGCAATGGCTGCAAAACACAGGTCCTAAATGATTCCTCGTGACAAACAACTTAGGAGGCACAACAGTGATGTAGACCAGCCACATAATCAAGATAATATTTTCAAGAATATCTAGGGTTTACTATGAGCAAAAATAGAAAAATAATTCCTAAGGGTACTATAGGACAACCTCACAAGCCGACAAGGTTCAAGCCAGGACTTCGCGCGATTCAGACTCATTAAACACGGGTACCTTTACGGGCTCTTTGAAGGGGTCCTTTAAGGGTTCCTCTAAGGGGGTCTTTTTGGGGGTCCTTTAAGGGGTTCTCTGACAGGCACCTGAAGGATTCTAGATGTGGGGGGCCTTCATGGCTAGACAATGGTTCCGGGGAAATTAGACCAGTCAGTGTTGCATTCTCCTAAAGCCTAAACCCTAAACCCTAAAGCAAAAGCCAAAACCCGCCCAACACCCGCACAAAACCCCGGCCCTGAACCCTGAACAATTTCTATAAACCCTAAACCCTCAACCCCATGTGTGTTGCATTCTACCAGACTAGCAACCGCCAGGCGCCGAGCCCAGTAGAACCACGGCCGCTTCTCCTTCGCAGCGGCTTTGAGTTTAGAGTTTAGGGGTCATAGGGATTAGGGTTCAGAGTTTGGGTTTAGGGTTCAGACTTCAGGGTTTAGGGTTCAGTTTAGGGTTTAGGGTTCAGTTTAGGGTTTAGGGTTTTGAGTTTAGGGTTTAGAGTTCAAGGCTTAGGGTTAGGGGAGACCCCAGAACGTTTTGGGTACATACATACTACCGCTTTGGGGATTCTGGGCTTCGGGATTAGGGGCGCGGCTTTCGGGGAGACCTAGTTCCATTATTCTGCAATGGTATATATAGATGGACATTCTTGGTATGCTAGACGGTAGAGCTCTGAGGACGCTAAAAGAAAATAACCCTGTTTTACCACCTGAATCCGACACCCCGCATGGAAGAGGGTTTGGATGACTTGTATCTCCGTAGTATAACCCACACTACACACTCATCACGACCGTAATTTGAACACTGCCTGGGAATTCAGAGAACAATATCGTAAATTACGTTGTTGTAGGCTTTTCGGGACTTCGTTACAGGTACTTCACATACCGGTCCAAGTACCTATATCATAATCATATATACTCCCATTCCCAAAGACTAACCTACACAAGTATTAAGTTAATATCGTAAACCCCCAAGTACCTAATTGCTAGATCCTCAGGGTCTAGGGTTTAGGGTTTAAGTAGTCCTTACTTATCGTTTTGGTATCCCAAAAGGACCCAAAGTCCTATAAAAGAGCGGACTTGGACTTTTTGGGATGGGGTTTACGTGGGGTTAGCCACGTAGTCTTGGGGGGTTTGGGACGTCGGAGATGTTGCCTCCAGTGCATAGTTCCTGTTGTTGGTTAACAAATCCTATATACTGGGATTCTACTACACTGGAGACTTTAGGTGGGGCTTGGGGGCGATGTAGCCATGCCCCAAATCCTCAACCCTAACCAAGACTGAGAAAGCCGGGACTCTAAACCCTAAGCCCTAAAGACCTGCCTCCCCAAATCCCAGAAACCTCCCTAAGCACTGCACTACACCCTGTGATACCATCACCGAATCAGGCCCTCAAAGACCATCCCTGTTGTGGTGTTGGGACTCAAGTCGAAATAGCACTGTTGTTTTTCGTAGTAACAGTAGGATTATTACTACTACGAGTATCATTGGTTTTTTAGTCTTGTATGCATACTCTATAATATTTGTATATATATATATATATATATTTGTTTATTTATCTATTTATACACATACATACACACTCACACCCCCTCTTGGACACCATCAAGATGCCCTCTCCTCAGCACTTGGGAGCGCTGCGTCCACGGCCTGCGTGCAAGTCAAAATGTGATTTGGGAGTTTCCGAAAATAGGGGGACCCTAACATAGTACCCTAATAATAGGATCCTTATTATAAGGACCCCAAATAAAGTACCCCTACTTTTCGGAAACTCCCATTTAGGGCTGGCGTTTCGGGTTTGGGGGTTATGATTTTTGGTCTTGCAGTTTTGGGGTTGAAGATTTAGGTTTAGTATTTAATAGGGCTGAGGGCGTTATTGCCCACTCATGCTTGTCCAGATGGCAGAGCACGTTCTGCATGATTCCATCTCAGATGGCAGAGCACGTTCTGCATGACGCGAGAATTGATCAGAGGTGATCTGCCACTGAAAACCCTGAACCATTTCGACTTTTCAGGGTTAGACTTGGCGAGGTTGTGTGCCTCTCTGGCGAGATGCAAATCCAGATGCTGTTCCGTCTCCGAAGCCAGACACATCACCAAGCGATCCGGCCAGTTGAAGACTTGAGCAACGACAACATGCTCCATCTTGGCTTGTACTTTTGAGGGCTTTGGGGTTTCGGGTTCGGAGCTTAAATATTTGGGTTGAAGGATTTAGGGATCCAACAACCTACTGTTTTAAGGGTTATACGGTTATACCCCCGATTTAAGGGGTCATAACCTACTATTCTATAGGGTTTAGGGATACAGGTAAGGTTTAGGATATTGGAGCTTAGGGCTTCAGCGTTTTTGAGCCTCGGGTTGAGTTTGTTTCTGATCATGAAGTAAGATTATACGTAGAAGCCGTAATAATTCGAAGAGGGCTCCTTTCCAGGAATACTGTTCAGGGGGGTCTCTAGGGGCTTACCCAAAGGGTCCAAAGTACCTATATAGTAGAATGTAGGGTTTCTATATTAGGAATTACTATTATGATTTAGGGAAGTATCCCCCATAACAGTACCTAGGACCCTTTGGGTTAGTATAGGGGGCCTGGATCCTCAGACTCCAGGGTTGCAAGATGCTAGGATAAACCGAATCAGGGCAGTTGTAGGGCTTGGGAATTGAATGTTCTACTTCTTTTCGCTTTAGTAGGATTTCGGACTGGAAGGTTCTAAGGCTACTTTCAGGACGTATGCCAGCTGGGGCCTTTTACCGGTGCCAAACCCTGAAGAATAGGGTGTAGGGACGTTTGGGTCAGAGATATGATAAGATAAAGACAGGGACTTATGCTTTAGGGGTTCTTAGGGGTAGGACAATGGTGTTGGGGTTTAGCTTTGAAACCCTAACCTAAACCCTAAAACCCTAAAACCCTGAACCCCAGCTCTTCGGGCAAGGTTTGGGGAGCTTACGTCCCAGTCTGGCCTGAACTCACGGCCTTTGACCTGTTACGACAAAACATGACACGCGGCGGTTTAGGGTTTAGGATTTCGGAGTTTAGGGTTTAATTAGGGTTCAGGGTCTCGGGGTTTAGGGATTACGGTTAGAGTTTGGGGTACTAGCTTGGCCATCCTCTGGAGAATCGAATCGGCTGTTTCTGTGCAACTTGCTTGCGCACCAAAGTGGCCTTGGCGTCCTCAGGCATGTGTTTTGTTGAGTCGCCCTGCGCCCTAAACCCTAAAAATGAATCTCGATTCCTAAACATACAAGTTAACATCCCTCATGGTGTAGACGGAACAGCGATATCCTGGCAGAGATATCTTACCCATTGTTCAGGCCCCTACGTTACATGTACTTCGAGCGATGCTTCTTCAACATGATAAAGCCCGAACCCGACTCCAACATCCTAAATCTCGGATGAAATTACGATTGATGGACTCACACACCACCCTAAACCCTAAACCCAAAACCCTAAACCCCAATGGCACTTAACAAAGGGCCGGAGCTGGGTTATACAGAAGATGGAAGCCCGTGGAACACACATCAGAAGGGCCGATGTGTTCCCATGACTCAGGCCGGGGCGTCATAGGGGCCGCGTGCGAGCCACCAGAGCGCATTCATGCTACCCTGCGCCGGCAAGGGGGTTTTTGAGCAACCCCAAACCTAAACCCTGTTTTCTAGTGTCACCCAGTCCCAAGTAGTAAAGCCGCTCAAGTCTAATAACAGCAGCAGGCAACAGCCTAATTATGCCCCATCAAGCCCGGTGAACCCTACACAACATCATGATGTAAAGGCTAAACCAGCTTCACACCCCAAAGCCCAAAATCTCGTAGCCCCAGGATTCATCGTTTCGTACCCCAGATCCCCCCAATGTGGGGGCCTTGACAACAAGACGATAGGGAAGATGATGCTAGGCTTACATACGAGAAATGAGATCAGAAACCCTGGGAAAAAATACTACTCATGATTCAAGCTTCTAAACCAATCACCCCGGGACACTGATAGCAACCTCATAGAATGCTGTAAAAGCCGTGTCAAACCCGGAAAAACCTTGCAACGCCCTTGATACAACCCTTTCAGATCCCCTTGAGACAACCTCATACCCCTTCGAACTTTGAACAGCCTTTTCTTTTCAACCCATTAAACCCGAAACCATACTGTGAGCTCCTTGAGAATGGCTGCCATGTAGGACAGCGTGACGGAGAGCAACGCCGAGTTTCGCGCCTGCCCAAAGGACCCTGCGTGCCTAATGTAGGGGCCTTCATAAATTGAGTAGGGTTCCTGTTGAGGTTTCCTTGCAAGGGGTTTGTGTTAGGGCATAGCTGACTCATTAGAATAGGATTTCGTTGTATATTATAGTGTATGCATAAGACATTTCCACGTATTCAGGCTTCTAGAATATGCCGGGGATACTTGTTGAAACCGTCACAGCTATAGCCAATACAGGAACCTACTCTTCACAACGTAGGTACTCCTTACATTTTGGGCTGTTTAAGGTCCCTTTCGGGCTCCAGTTGCTCAAAAAAATAGGCGAAAGTTTGCCGATTTGAGGGTGCGCAGGGGGTTTAGGTTTGTGGGTTACATACTACGGGTATTGTACAATCGGAGCCTTGGGGAGTTCTAGATGCAATCTGCGGAAGATAGCTGTAGCCCCTTTAGGACTAAATGGTCTCGGGTGTCGGACTGAATTTTAAGAGTTTGAAAATTCTAGGGTTTTGGGGTTTTGCTTGCTGGCGTTTCCCAAGAAACTCCAAAACCCTTTAATGCAGGAATATAACCCAACTAATAGTCGGAACTGCATGCAATGAATGACACAGCGTGGAGTTCCTGTTCTAGTTTTTGTTGACGTCAGGGTCGGCCAATCCTTTGGGGGCGGCGGAAGTTCCCCCGCCTGTTTGATTCCCACCCGGGCCTTGTTGATTGCCGTTTCCGTGCTTCCAGGCATTCGGGCATTTTCCGGCGGGGAGGCTTAATTGATGGCACCAAGCAGCAGTGCCAAGAGCAAAAGAACGCGCAGAGGCATGATCCTGACCTTGACGGGGTCTGACGAAGCACTGCAACTTGCTTCTCCGGCAGACGACCCACTCTCTGTGCCACGCAGTAAATTAATATAGAGCCCCTTCAAAGCTAAGGGATGTGCACTGAGGGATCATGGGGGGATTTGTTCCGAAACCCTGAACCGCTCAGTACGGGGATGCCTCAAAACTTCATTGTGGGGCTTCTTGTGCGCATTGAGGCAGTTCGGTGGATGTGGGCGTCTTGGGTGTGCACGAACGTCGATGGTCTTCGAGGTCACGGGCTTCATCGCGGTTTAAAGGCAACCTCAAACGGTCGAAAAGGACTGTAATGCAGACAACAGTGTCTCCAAAATGGGAAATGCTATCATAGTCTGGTTTGTGTAGGTACTGCCAAATAGAGGCACTCAGGAACCCTTATCTAGACCCTAAACGCTCAAGCCTTAAACCCCACCTCAACCTCCAAAAACCTTATACCTCTTTGATGAAGTATGTACGGAAATCGTCATCGGGAACCGAGAACATGCGTTCAGGGTTCATTCACCCCCAAAAGGCCCGAAAGCCCCAAACCCGAAACGACAAAACAAACCAAAACCATAAAACCCTCAAACAAAGGCCCTGAACACCGAAACCCAAAGCCTGAAAAGGCCCTCAAGCCATCTGAACTTCCAGAAACGGAGGTCGCAGAACATCCGCGGCCTTGCGCTTGTACCTGGATCAAACCAGTTTAGGGGCCTCAATAGTGAGAATCTGGATCCTGCAAAGGGTTCCTTTAGCCCTAGGGAACAGGTTTCGAAATTACCCATACTTCCGCTTAGTTTAACTTCCAACTCCTACTGAGGGCTTCTGACAGGACTTATGGCGCTGTGCATTGATCAGGAAGGAGGGTCTCAAGGCACAATATCAGGGTGCATAGTATTTAAGGCTGCTTCGATGCTTGGACCCTCGAGGTTACTTCAACCTCTGGAGCCATTGTACACCCCCAAGCCCAACGCAAAAGGATCCCAAAGTTACTCCCAAACCAATACATACATCCTGCAAATAAGCAGGATGCCAAACCCTAAACCCCAAACCCCATAAACGCATCTTGAGACCTTTAGGGCCTGGGCCTTGCGGCGCCAGGTTAACCACAAACCAAGGGAGGTCGAAAACACCAATGGCCCAAAGGACGTGATAATATAGGACAGCAGAAATGCAGGTTTGTATTTTGGGGAACAAATGGTTTTTGTAGTGCAGAGAAGTAAAGGCTACTATCGATAATAGGAGTCGCCTTTTGCAACCTCAGCTGCTGGTGGTGAGACATATGAACTGCGTGCAAAACCTTATATCACCGAAATTACCCGATGTGTTTCTTCAAAGACGTACTTGCAAACTAGGCAGTGCAGAGCTGCCTGCGGCTTACCCAAGAGCCTTGATAGCACAGCACAAAGACAGGATTGCATACCTCTGATTCAGAAACCTCCAGTCTGTCTAAGGGTCGTGATCGTACATGCAGTGGTACTTAGGACACACTTTCCGGCCTTCGTGTATACTTTGCGGGTACACGAAACCATCCTTGGGAAAAATTCAGCCAGAAGGTCCCGCAAAGGAAACAGAAGCTGCAAGTGCAAGTTTCGTAGCCTGAAACCGGCCAACGCAACAACTACACAGTCTGTTGACTCTGGGACCTCGAACTATGGCATGAGTAACTAAGACTAGGCTTAGCGGCTTGCCAGAGTGGCTTGAGTGTGTGTATATATATATACACACACATATACACATGTACAGGCACATGTACGTATATGTGAACACATACATACACCATCTTTACACCATCTTAATACGTATGTATGCATGTTAGCATGTATGTACACAAGCATGTATGTCTAGCTATCTTGTGCATCTGTTTGTCTATCTATCCGTCTATCCATCTGCCGATCTGTATATCTGTCTAGCCATCCATCCACCTATTCTACACATGGTATTTGGGAACCCTTACGAGATGATCCTGTGAGAATTTGATTGCTCAAACCCTAAATTCTTCACATGCGCCCAAGCCCAAAGCCCTAACTCCTAAAGTAAAAGCCTAAACCCCCAAGTGGGCAGGGCACTGGTTGCCCAAAGTGCCCAGCAGCTGCTGAATGGATCCGAACTGATTGGTCAGAACAGTCCTCGGAAGTTCTTCTAGGGCTTAAGGTTTAGGGTTTAGGGTTTCAGGGTTTAGGGTTTAGGGTTTGGGGTTTAGGGTTTAGGGCTTAGGGCTTAGGGTTTAGGGTTTGGGGTTTAGGGTTTAGGGCTTAGGGTTTAGGGTTTAGGGTTTGGGGTTTAGGGCTTAGGGTTGAGGGTCACTCCGAGGACCCAAGTACTCCATTTACCGGGTTTGGCGCGAGTTGACATAGACCCAGCCGAAACGCTGCTGTTTGTAGCTGGCCTTGATGAAGTTTTTATGGCTTCGGATTTACTAGTTCGACGGTGTAAGTTTTGGGGCTGAGGGTTTCGGGTCCAAACATTCGGGCCCCCTATACCGCGAAACTCCCAAGCCCCAATAAAGAGGCCTTAGCAAAATTCGAGTACCCTACTAGAGCCATCCTCGACCAGGCACTTGACAAGGTCTCCTCCCAAGAGACATCCCAAGGCTGGGTATTGAAGCCCTATACTCGAAACAAGACAAATCAAAATCGACTGCAGGAGAGCGCACCCTAAACTTCAAAGCCCTAAACCCCTCACCCTAAACCCTAAGATTTAATCTTCAAGCCCTAAACTCTCAATCCTCATATTATGTATAACCCTACAGGTTTAACTCATAACCCTGAAACCATACACCCAAGCTTCCTCAACCCGAAACCCTAAATCCGCACCTTACACCATGAAAGTAGACCCTGAACCCTAAGAGCCAGGGTATCAAGCCCCACAGAGACCCCCGGCTATCGAAACCGAAAAACCCAGAAGGGCGCTGTTGGGTTTTAAGTTTAGGGTTTAGGGTTTTCGGATTCAGGGTTTAGGGGTTTTAGGGTTTAGGGTTTAGGGGTTTCGGGTTCCGTGCGCGGGTTGGGGCTTTGGAGCTGTTGGTTTTGGAGGAGGAGGAGCTTTGAACGGTTGAATCAAGGGGCCTGCTTGCTGAGGACACAGCTTTGATGGATATGAAAGTATAATGATGTGAATCATTGCCCTCAGGCTGAAAAAAGCCCAAATAATTTGTACAGTATGGTACTTACTTCAAAATAAGGGCTATCTACGAATAGTCCATTCCAACTTCTGCAAGCTCACAGCCTTTCTACAAACATCTATATACGCTGGCATGAAACCATGCGTAAAAACAACATAAGACAAGGTTGAAGGCCCCATGACAGCCTATACAGGAGACTAGTTAGGCCCATAAAAAAGAACTTTGGGGTTTGAGATTTGGGGTGCAAACCTCTGTAACCCCAAAACCTAAGCCCAAAGCCCATAAGAAAAGGCCCTATCAAGACCCCAGTGCAACCTCTTCAAACCTGTTATACTATAGGGGCCAGAAGCATTAGCATAGGGTTTCGGGCTCTTCATACTGCAGCTATAATAAAGAACCCCTCCCCCCACCCCAAACCATGATTAGTAAGTATTTATGCCCCTATATTACAGCTAGGTTCCTGAGTAGCCTCTTTATAATAAGGGTACCCTTTTCCTTACTATTGGGTTATTACCTAGTAGACCCTAAACCACCCTTTGAGGAACCCTTTAAAAAGGGTGCTACTAAGAAACCTCGACATCCATGGGAGTTTCCGACAACAGGGGGACCCTAATATAGTAGTCTAAATAGTAGGCTCCTTATTATAAGGACGCCAAAATAAGGCACCCCCAATTTTCGGAAACTCCCAAACCCTAAACCCATAGATCCTTATTGGAACCCTTAAAGGAACCCTTATAGATCCCTTATAAAGGAGCCCTAGTTTTCGGAAACTCCCCCCCATCACCNCCCCCCCCTTGCAGCCGCGGTGCTGATCTACTTTGAGGTCCATATTGGGCATGTCCACCGGCCTCGCTTGGAGGGGCGAATTACGGTGTGCTTGTGATTAAGCGCTTCAGGGCAGGGTATCTGGGGCCCAGAAACAGCGAAATGTAAGCTTTGCATGGTAGATCAAGAAACAGTCCGAATCTCTCCCTTAAACCAAAAAGGGCAAACGGGTACTACTCAGGAACCTAGGGCCCGTATGGGAACCCTTTTAAAGCGTATTGTAAGTGTATACTTTCTGGGTACTATAGGGGCCTTAAGAAGAAGAATAGGGTTTTGGGGGTATATTACACTATAATTTGGATTCTAACAAGGAGCCCCCAAAATAGTCTAGGCACTTAATCAGGCCCCTATATTCCTAAACCCTAAACCCCTGAACCCTAAACTCAGGAACCAAGGAACTCTTCTTCAACAACCGGGCCCCAAAAAGCTCAAACTTTCTCAGATAGAACTAATATATAAGGCCAAAAAGTTCAAACTTTCTAAGATAGAGCTGATATATAAGGCCAAAAAGTTTAAAGTCCCCCCGTTCACTATCTAAGTATTGCGGTGTGCTTTGCTTAGGGATTAGGGCTTACCCATAGGCCCTCGGCTCCATGGTAGTTCCTTTTTGGGAGTACCTTATAGGACCCGAAATATAAACCACAAGAAGGAACTACTATGGAGCCTCTAGGTGGGGTGTAGGGTTAAGGGTGCATTTATTTTGGGATCTAGCCAATTTTTGCGTAGCGGGGCTGAAGGAATCAGATTTGGGGTGATGGTGTGTGTGTGTGTGTGCGTGCGTGCAACTCCTGTCTCTAAGGATCTAGGCCTCACGTAAGTATCGTACAGAAGCAGGGGGGCAGAGGAGGCCCATAGAGCTCTGCCCAACGAAGCTCTCTATGGTGACCTCAGGATACTGGGACTGATCATCCCAGCGTACCTGCAATTCTTCGGATTAGAGCCGGGCCCCCTGTGGCGGCACTAAGTAACGATCTTCGCTATGAGAATGAACAGATGTAACCTAGCAAACGGCATCCCACGGGATGACCGGTCAGCAAGTGTGCTTCCCGACAGTAATTCTGCCAAAGCGCTGTCGGACTCCCGGTCAGCAGGGGCTTCCTTGGAACATCTGGCTACCCCAGACTACATCTGTCTTTTCTTGGAATATGAGCCTTGAGACCAAATGGCCCCACATGAATAAGGCCCCGATTGACGTGAAAACCATTGGAANTGGCTACCCCAGACTACATCTGTCTTTTCTTGGAATATGAGCCTTGAGACCAAATGGCCCCACATGAATAAGGCCCCGATTGACGTGAAAACCATTGGAACACCTCTTTCTTGGATCATACTCAATCAAGCACCCTTGATGATCTCCGGCTGGACAGCTCCATGAAAGACCCCAAGAGAAGGAGCTAAGGAGTAGATTGCACAATCATCCAATCATTCAACATCCTTGTTCCATTTCCTTTGCTTTGTGTCTTGAGTGTTTAAGCCTTGAGACTCCAGAGCCCCGAGACCCCGATTACTGAATATTTCGGTGGAATTCCACCTTCCTGGATCAAGCTCAGATGGCACGACCCTTGGCTGGACAGCTCCATGAAAGACCCCAAGTGAAGGAGCTAAGGAGTAGAATCACAATCATTCAATCATTTAACATCCTTGTGTCACACTTTCGCTTTGTGTCCTGAGCCATGGCAAGCTATCATTTTCATTTCCAGCAACAAGATGAGGGACCTCGAGAAGATGCCCGAACACCGGCGACCTCAGCGGTGCCATTTGTTTCACCATGTGTTGCGGTACCATATTCAGATGCAAGTCTTCATGCTTTTCAGCGTCGAGCCAGACCTACGCAGGCCCCTCATGTAACAAGTTTCACTTCAAGGCCCCCAAGGCCCCGCCGTCATCGACAGTATTCCAGATCCCGAAGCCCTTCAACAAGTCGCAGCCGCAGCCGACGACGACGGAGAACTCGAAGATCTCGCACCTCTACCCCTAGGACCCGTCGTCGAAGTGCAAGATCCTGCAGCCCTTCNACAAGTCGCAGCCGCAGCCGACGACGACGGAGAACTCGAAGATCTCGCACCTCTACCCCTAGGACCCGTCGTCGAAGTGCAAGATCCTGCAGCCCTTCCCCAAGATCCAGAGCTTCTTTTGGTCACACGTACTACGGCAACGCAGATGTCACCTATTTCAGTGTATCCTGAGAATCCTCAGTATCCTGCTGTGCCTTGTTCTGCACCACCTAGTACTTTTGTTGTGCCTGGAACAGNCGCAGATGTCACCTATTTCAGTGTATCCTGAGAATCCTCAGTATCCTGCTGTGCCTTGTTCTGCACCACCTAGTACTTTTGTTGTGCCTGGAACAGCAGCTTCTGCGAAGGTACCACCAGAGGTTGTGCCTGCTGCGATGTCACCGTGCCACCCACGACCACAAGTCATTCCACCTCAAGCCGCGCCTTTTCACGTTCGTGCATTAGGCCCCACTCCACCTGCACCAGGCTCACTTACTCCTTCCACCGCACCACCACCTCCACCTCCACCTGCTTCACCTTTTCCACCGCTTCCACCACCTGTTACACCGACACCCGCGCCTTCACCTGTTCCAACACCTCCATTGCCCACTGCTCAATCACCTACACCACCACCACCACCAATTGACACCTCCATCACACGACCTGCACACCCAGTAAAGTCACCACCGATGACACCATGCATACGTTCAGCTTCACCACCACCTCCACCACCTCCACCACCACCTCCACCACCAACAGAGTGTCGGCAATCACCACATCACAATCCAGCAAGGATCCTGGACCGATGACGCCACAAATGTTGGCACACACACACACAGTGGCACTTTCGAATGCAGGCCCAATTTCAGCTTGTGATCCTCAGGGAGTTGCAGCAGCATTGGCGATTCGTCGTGCAAGGCTAACTGAAGCTACAATCAATGCTATCATANGAATGCAGGCCCAATTTCAGCTTGTGATCCTCAGGGAGTTGCAGCAGCATTGGCGATTCGTCGTGCAAGGCTAACTGAAGCTACAATCAATGCTATCATAAAGAAAGATGCGGATGAGAGTGAATTTGCAAACTTTTGGCAATTGCCCGACCTGCAGATGTTCAAGTATTACAACGGTCGTCTTGCTTTTCTTGCAGAAGAGACCAAAGCTTGGACCCGAGTACCTCGTGATGAGTTTANGCAAACTTTTGGCAATTGCCCGACCTGCAGATGTTCAAGTATTACAACGGTCGTCTTGCTTTTCTTGCAGAAGAGACCAAAGCTTGGACCCGAGTACCTCGTGATGAGTTTACTCGTTGGATTCACTACTTTCTGCATCTAGTACAGCGCCCTGCTCCAACCGATGTCTTTTCCTGGGATATTCAGCCTTCAGTCCTTGTGAGTTTTTGCCAAGCTATTGTTACTGTCAAGCTGCCCTACGAGCNTGGCTGCACAACAATGTTATCATGTGGCAGATCGATACGGATAAGTTCCCAGGTCCTGCAGCCTCAGCATTAGGAACTGGACAGAGTGCTTACAGATGGTGGCATGGGGGTAGTGAGGCGTCTTTGTTGGGCATTTTCAAGAGCGGCCGAGTCTTCAGAACATGCAATGAAACAGTGGGGATGAAACCTACTGATACTGCTTTTGGATTCTTCGGTCGTGCTGCCTATGACGGAGATGACATGTACTGCGCCGGCATCACCAGCAAGTTGGCATTTCATTCCAAGAACCAATGCGCACATGAACAGTCGCCGTGGTAGTTGACACGGCATCTGAAGGCACCCGCGGCTAATACATTCCTCGAAGTGCAGGACCTGCGGGACTTTGAGTTGATCAAGTCCCCGTCCAAGGACAAAAGATGGGCTATCAGGGAATCGAGCGCTAAGGTGTCCAGGATTTATCTTCTTTCCCCAGTACGAGAACCTAATGACGAACAATGGGGACCGAGCTGCTCACTGTAGGACCTGCTCTCACCGTAATCATGGACAAGGATGCTGTTGATCCTGCACAGTAAGACCTGCAGTTGAAATCCCGGAGGCGGCAAAACACTGCATGCACGTTTGCCTTAGGTTGTATCTGCCGCCACAGTTGCATGATGTTTGTTGTAGGTGTTTTGCTGCCGTCACAGTTGTATGATGTCTGTTGTAGGTGTTTTGGCTTCACGTTAAACTGCAGCATGTCTGGTAGCAGCAATGGTCATCTACGCCGTGCGGGTGGTCGACCTAATGATTCAAGTGATATCTTCCGCACTTTGTCACCTCGGCAGCTGCTTTTGCTTTACGGCGTGCTCACAAACAACAATCTCAGACCTCGCTNGGTCGACCTAATGATTCAAGTGATATCTTCCGCACTTTGTCACCTCGGCAGCTGCTTTTGCTTTACGGCGTGCTCACAAACAACAATCTCAGACCTCGCTTCATGGATGAGCTTCAGGACATTGTAGTTGCCAATGCGGACAGTGTCATTCGAGGAGACCCACCCCAGAAGGCTGTGCCCAAAATCTTGCCGAAGATCAACTTGAGACCTCGAGGTTCCTCAACCGCTCCAACACCTTACAGACCTCCGGCAAGCAGCATAGTGTGGAGTCCGAATGTGGCCACTTATGTGACA
>BGNK01000434.1:82384-251361 GCA_003297005.1 Symbiodinium sp. clade A Y106
CTAGACCTAGCGGCCTTAATTCAGTCAAAGCATTTTGTGCAAAGGCCGTTGGAGATGCTGCCCCTAAAGGCATCCTCCGACACAACAGCCGATCACGATCTCGCTCTAGGTCCAGAAGTTTTTTGTTGAGGCTGTAGATTAAGCGCTCAGAACCTGTTGTCAGTGGAGTCAAAAAAGAAGCTTTCTCGTACGCCACGCTCATCTGTTGTGTATGGTGCGTTTTGCTTCCAGCCGTACATGAAGTCTCTTTGCAGCCATATGAGTCTTGACGCCCCTGTTCTCTTCCCCTTTGTTCATCATGTCCTCGTGGTGGTCTGCTTCATCGTCATGGGAACAGCGTGAACCTCATTGGAACCGAGCTGAAGCAGAAGGTGATCAATCCTGGGAACGTTCTTGGACCCCGCAAAAACGAGCCCCAAAGTCAGCGCAGCATGATTGGCAAAGCCCCACTGGGTTCAAACGTACCATCGGCCTCCCTGACAACTTTGTTCAGAGCAAGAGCCACTTGGACAGCCGTGAAATTTACGGCANAAGTCAGCGCAGCATGATTGGCAAAGCCCCACTGGGTTCAAACGTACCATCGGCCTCCCTGACAACTTTGTTCAGAGCAAGAGCCACTTGGACAGCCGTGAAATTTACGGCAAAACTTTACTACGGAAGATTGCTGCAACATCGTGGAGTTCTAAGTATGGATTGGCTGGACAAAGCATGGAACAAGTGAAGCTTGTAGATCTCCTACGGCGCGGCTGGAACAACCAGCATTTGCGAGCACTCTCGCACGGAAGCTACGTCAGTCTGCTTGTAGCTAGAAAAGTGAACGAAGCCGTCTTTTCGCAAGCTTTGCTGACGAGAAGAAATGGGACCTTGATGACCTAGCACACCAGTTCTGCAAGGCACAGAACATTGCAGATCCGCCTAAGTCTCACCCTACTTCTGAAGCAGTTAAGGTTCACAAGGCTCAAGCACTNGAGAAGAAATGGGACCTTGATGACCTAGCACACCAGTTCTGCAAGGCACAGAACATTGCAGATCCGCCTAAGTCTCACCCTACTTCTGAAGCAGTTAAGGTTCACAAGGCTCAAGCACTAGCCAAGTTTCTGGGTGACCAACTCGAGTCTTTTGCATCGAACATGTCTTCATCTTCGAATCCGGACAAGCAAGAGATTGAGTCTTTGCGAGCTCAGCTTGAAGCTGANCATGTCTTCATCTTCGAATCCGGACAAGCAAGAGATTGAGTCTTTGCGAGCTCAGCTTGAAGCTGAGAAAGCCCGCAACATCCAGAGTGCCAACAGTTCTCAGCCTGCCAAGCGTCGCCACTTGCTTGAGAAGCAGGAGGCACCACTGCCCTTTGTCATGAAGGCAGACATGGTTGAACGTGCTGTTAACCCTCAGCACCTTGGCGATCGTGTGGTGTTCAATCAAAACTTGGCTGGACACACCAAGCAGGCCATAACGGGCTGGATCAAGACCCTCAAGAAGCCACTTGGTGAAGACAAACACCAAGAACTTTTGAAAGCCATCGCACGTGCTCCCGAAATCCTCAAAGGCCTTCCCAAAGAACACCTTGAACTTTTNGAAAGCCATCGCACGTGCTCCCGAAATCCTCAAAGGCCTTCCCAAAGAACACCTTGAACTTTTGCGCGACAAGATGTCGCATTTGGGATGCACCGTAGCAATGGCATCCAAGATCAAAGACCCAGAGATCATCACGGTTTTGCTTGCTGCCACCGCTCTTAGCGACATCTGACTCGGATCAGAATCTGGAGCTTTGTGTGAGGACAATTCAGCCCTACTACTTCGTGGACTTATGATCTGATTACATTGTTGCTTTGATGTGAGCGATTACATTTCACTTCGCATTTCTACACGTGTGTTAGCTGCTTTCATCTTTATACAGGGCATTTTCCGGAGTTGTTCTCAAGCATTGCACATTAAGACGTGGCAACGAAGACTTCATCATTTACGAGGACTGAGTCTTCAAGATTTCTCCGATTTGTTTCAGTCCAGTAACACCGTCTACGTGATGCTCATGAGGATCACCAAAAAGCGAGGTTGGCACTATTGGTGTGGTGCTCTTCTACAGCGAAAACGCTTTTATGTTGGATCCACCTCGGTTTCAGTTCACTCTCGTCAAGATGCACGACTTCGTAAGTTTCGTTTGTTACAGCGTGGAGATTTCTGCAATGCCGAGCTTATGTTACACTACTTTCATTCTCATGGAGATTTATTTGATGCCATCATCATTCCGCTCTACAGTTTCACCAATCTTCCACAAGCCCGAGCTACTGAGTATTCTTTTATACATTCCTGGAAGCCACAGTTAAATGCGCCTTGGGTAGTCAAGCTGAATCCGACNAGTTTCACCAATCTTCCACAAGCCCGAGCTACTGAGTATTCTTTTATACATTCCTGGAAGCCACAGTTAAATGCGCCTTGGGTAGTCAAGCTGAATCCGACCTCTACGACAAGATTTACCCAGCCTTTTACAGTACGATCCTCGTATGCTAGTCCTGGCAAGAGACTTTGGACGAAGGTTCGACGACGATTGCATACTCTAGGACTTTTACATCTGTACCAGAACACCATTCTCGAGCCCATCGACAACTGGCTGTTGCTTATCAATCTTGCAAATGGAGGGATGAAAGCCTNATGAAAGCCTTTCAAACAGAGAAAAGGCTTAGGAGTGCAGAGTTTCATCACCAACAAGTTTATGCACTTTACCGCCTTTGCAATTTACTGGATGATCCGCCTCAAACTGCAGTTCGAGCTATTCTGCGACGCATATTGCAGTTCAGACAGTGCGTCATTCCACGTTCGCCCCGCCCGTTAGTACTACCACTTCTTGCTCATCAATCTTATCAACGCGCAGTCGAATGTTGGGTCGCTGACATTATCAGCAACTCCAAAGATTACATGGTACCGTTTCACCTCCCTCATAAGAAATGTGTCGCTGGCAAGCACCGTTCTCTTCGAGATGTTATTTACAACAACATTTCTATGGCTGAGTCGTGGTCTTGGGAATCGCCACCGAGNGACATTTGGCATCACCTTTATCGTTGATGTCTTTTTCTGGGCGACTCCAGCATATTCTACAGTACTCGATGGATTCTCAACTGTTCCCCAACTTGCATCATTACATCTCTCGTACATGGTCTGTCGTTGATCGATGGCTTCGGCATTCCGCATCACAATATTTTTACAGTGGAATATGAACAGTGGCGTCACTTTGTATTGCAAGAATGGCCTCAACACAAAACTGCATCTTTTCATCGCTTGAAGCACAAGGATGCCATCTTCATCAAAGAATCACTTTGTGGTTTATTTATTCATGGTCGCGATCATGCAATCACTCATGGTCATGCTTTTTCAGTCGCGAACCGAACCCTCTGAATGTTCCGATGTAAACCACTGTCAAATGTTTATGAGCAACTCCCCATGCAACCTTCCCAGGCTGAAGCTTTCCTTCGCAGCACAACGTCTAGATTGCTCCTGCGTCGCTACAAGTGGGGTGTGAATCTACGTACGTCCAGTTTACCTATTGCATATATCCTTCTCATCGTCTTCTTCCTAAAGTTTCGCCGAGCAGGGTAGTAAAGTATCGTTCACTTTCTGTATGCCAAGCTTTTTCGTGCTACTGCCATTGCGCTGGACCTCATTCTTCGATGTGTCTGCCCGCATTCGTTTGGTCTTGATACTTTACCAAGCATTCTACAGAAGATGACCGTGTTTCTTCAGCAACTTCCAGACGACGCAGATCCTGTTGTTTACAATCAGGATTTATTTGGCTTCACTTCTATTCCTGTTTCTCGCATTCTTAGTGCAGTACGCTGGGCAGTAGCTGAATACTGTCTCATCAAGAAGGTGGACTTGGATTCCACTTCGTTTTCAGTAAATCTTCAAGAACAGGATACCAAACTTCGTATTTGGAAAGGTCGACCACGAAAAGCTGCAAAGCGTACTGTCCTGATACACCTTTCCGATATTGTCAACATCTGTGAACTCAGTTGTGATGCCAGCGTATTTACAGTTATGCACAAGGTATTCCGTCAATGTCGTGGTGCAACAATCGGCAACCAGATCTCCCCAATGCTGGCTGGTCTTACTGTTTCGATTGAAGAAGAGATCTACGTACGACACCTACAAAGCTTCTTTGTCAACAACAAAGAGCTGTTCTTCTGCACCCGATATGTAGATAATCGACTCGTGGTCGTCCCCCGACGACTTCTTCAGGACTACCGGCTGCATCATTTCTTAACTAACAACTTTTATCAGGCCCCTGTAGAACTTGAACATGTCACCAGCAAAGGTGTCACTGAAGAGTTCCTTGGATTCGATCTTCAACTACAACATCATCGCCTACTGTTGATACTTCGTCCTGAACGGTGGAAGATTCGTGAGCCCAACAGTGCTGGTCCTGAAAGACACCGAANAACTACAACATCATCGCCTACTGTTGATACTTCGTCCTGAACGGTGGAAGATTCGTGAGCCCAACAGTGCTGGTCCTGAAAGACACCGAACTGCTGCATTTCATTGCGCTCGCCTACATTTAGAGAGACATGTTTGGCCCTCAACTGTTCGCGAAAGTCAACTTGTACAGCTGCGCCAGCATTTTGCTGACGCTGGATTGGGAAGCGACACTTTTCAGTCGACACTTGTTTGCTTATTGACATCCGTCAGTGTCTCTCATGTCCTCTTATCCTTGTGATTCACGCTTTACTGCTGCATCTTTTTAGCTTTTTCAGGCCCATCACATTGTAGTTTCCACACGTCTGTTGCCATGCACTCCAATGTGTTGGGAGCAGCGCACGATCCTCTACTACCTTTGACCAGATGGATCCAGTACACCCAGAACTTCAAAGCGCTGATCTAATCCATCATCGTGAAGAAGAACTTGCGGTACGGCGCCTACAACAGTCTCAGCTCGACTCTCTACAAGTGCAGATGCGTGAATTAGCTCAACAGCAAACTGAGTTTTCGGAGCAAATGACAGAAGTAGCCAATGCGGTAACCGACATGTTTCACCAACTAGGAGTCCTTCGCAATACTTTTAATCAAGCTATGAANCAGCAAACTGAGTTTTCGGAGCAAATGACAGAAGTAGCCAATGCGGTAACCGACATGTTTCACCAACTAGGAGTCCTTCGCAATACTTTTAATCAAGCTATGAATGACATGCTTCGTCAATTTCAAAGCCCCGAGCAGTTGCCGCCAACACAATTGGCTGCTACACAACCAGAAGATGCCCCAGTCTCATAAAACAACTTCAGACTTCGCACCTGCAGAGGCTATGCAAAAGAATACTGCTCCTTGCTGTGCCATTAGTTACTTTCACCAATTGCGATCTTTTTCAGTACTGGGCTCGAGGATAGTTTCGCTCCCTACAACATGAAGCGAAAAGCTGCCGAAGCCTCCTTGCACTGGGACTTTCAGAACTACGTCATCAGGTTTGACGTGGAGATCCGCGACCCTGTCTACACTAGCGGCCTCACTNCCGAAGCCTCCTTGCACTGGGACTTTCAGAACTACGTCATCAGGTTTGACGTGGAGATCCGCGACCCTGTCTACACTAGCGGCCTCACTCAGCACTACCATCTTCAGCTGAGTCATCGAGACACCATTGATCATGCAAACAAGTTTGGGAGCGTAACGGTCGCTATCTACATCCTTCGAAATATCAGCTTCAGCAGTTAGGCGTTCACCTCGGTTTCACCCAGTCTGTCATGACAGCTTCAACACTTGCTCCAATCTTGGTAGTTCGCACTGCAGCGTGAAAATAGCATACCGGCTGTGACCGGTGTTATGTGTGTGCAACTCCTGTCTCTAAGGATCGAGGACTCACGTAAGTATCGTACAAAAGCAGGGGGGCAGAGGAGGCCCATAGAGCTCTGCCCAACGAAGCTCTCTATGGTGACCTCAGGATACTGGGACTGATCATCCCAGCGTACCTGCAATTCTTCGGATTAGAGCCGGGCCCCCTGTGGCGGCACTAAGTAACGATCTTCGCTATGAGAATGAACAGATGTAACCTAGCAAACGGCATCCCACGGGATGACCGGTCAGCAAGTGTGTGTGTGTGTGTGCGTGTGTGTGTGTACACACACACACACATATCGTCAAGCTCCTGTCCCGATGATCTGCGGGTCCTCAGGGCCTTTAAGGTTTAGGGCCCTCAGAGGGTAGGCGAAGCTGTCGGGCAGGGTCTACTATGGCTTGTATATGACTGAAGCATTAACATACGGGCCTTAATAGTTAGAACAGGGTTTCGGTGAATATTATACTATAACTATAACAAGGAACCACCAAAATGGTATAGGCAATTTTTCAGGCCCCTGCATTATTACTTGTGTCTTCATGTGGGTTTCAGGATATAGGAGACGAAAGATGACGTCTGAACGGCCCCATCAGGCTTCCGTGGCATGCAGTAATATAGGGGCCTCAAATAAAATTAGAATAGGGTTTTGGGGCCCATTATACTATAATTATAACAAGGAGCCCCAAAAATAGTATAGGTAACTGTTTAGACCCCTATATTAGGCCCAAATTGCCTTCAATAAACCTTTCAACTGAAACCCTGAACCGCAAAGCCCAAGTCCTTAAACCCTATATAGGCCCGAAACCCACTTTCAGCCCACGCAATTTGTGGCAAATTGGTCAATGACGTGCAATACCACGGAAACAGTCTGCCCTCAACACCCTAAAATTTCGGCCTAAGGAAGGACCATAAAAAGAAACTCCAAACCCAAGCCAGAACCCTGAGCCCTAACCTAAAACTCTAAGCCTACACTAGACCCCTGAGCCGTCTAAACCCTAAACTATACCCCTGAGCCCTGAACCTAAAACTCTAAGCCCTACCTGAGTCACAAAAAACCCTACCTTTTTCACGAAGTATATCTCTCTAAGGGTCCATGTACCCAAATGGTAGATCCTTTGGCCTTAAATTACTCCCTATGTGGCTTCATTGGGGCCAAAGTCTATACTGTCTGGGTACATGGACCCTTGGGCTATAGAACTCTGTGACTAGATGGGAGTTTCCGAAAATAGGGAACCCTAATATAGTACCCTAAATAGTAGGACCCTAATCATAAGGACCCCACAATAAGGTACCCCTAATTTTCGGAAACTCCCAAACCCTAAACCCCAAACCCTATAGATCCCTTTTTGGAACCCTTATAGGAACCCCTTATAGATCCCTTTAAAGGAGCCCTAACTTTCGGAAACTCCCAGGTCCCCCCCCAAAAAAAAAGTCTCCGGGCTGGGGCTAAAGCAGGAAGCGAATTCTTCGTGCCATGGTGTGATCCTGCGTTCAACTCGAAACTTGTGAGTTGTGGATTTAGGGACTTAGGGTTTAGGGTTTAGGTGGGTTTGGGTTCAGAGATTTAGGGTTTAGGGATATAAGGATTAGACGATTTGGTCAAGGTCTATTCTGGTACACAAGTGGGATTGGGTGCTGTGACCCTCGGTGCAGTTTAAGAGCGTGTTTCGGTTTATGGCGCTTCACACGTTGTGTTTAGGCCTTATACAAACTGCAGAGTGTCCGGCAGGTAGCTTGAGAACTACGGGGTATTGGGAAAAGTTCGGGGTTCAGGGGTGATGTAGAGGCCTGAACATGATGATCATGTCCTACGATTCTATATCATACCCCCAAAGCCCCATACTCATCTTTAAGGGCAAATCCTAAACCCTCCACCCTAAACCGTGGGTGGGGTGTGACCCTGGCTGCAGGACCCTTGGCTCAGGGCAGTTGGGCACTAAACTTGGAAGCCTCAAAGGGTGGGATGAAGGCAGGTAGGATTAAGGAAGGTCCACCCTAAACCCTATATCAGGACCCTTATTTGGGGTCACCCCACCCACCTTCATCCTATTCTTGGGGCCCCAGCTGTAAACACTGTAGCAGGGCTTTTGCGGCCCACATACTGCACCCTGAATGGCTGGCACCCAATTAACTGTTCGGATACTTGGGCCCTTATGTAAACCCAAATAGAATCCTAGACGAACCTTTCAGTCAGAGCCCCATGAAATGCCACTATTTGGGCACTTTATAACGTAACAGATCCTAACAAGAAAACTAGATGCCGTAACAGAGGGATATGGTACGACTCTCGAAAACTCTATTTACCAGGTACTACTTGCGCACTTCCTAAACTACCCAAAACTAGATGCCGCAACAGAGGGGTATGGCATGATCCTCGATGACTCTTGGTGCTCTTGGGGCACTCCGAGGTTTAGGAATTTGGGGTTGATGATTTCGAGTCTAGGGACTAGGGTTTGGGGTTGAGGGTCGAGATTTGGGCTTAGGGTTGTGGCTTGAGGGTTTGTGGCTAAAGGTTGTTTAGGGTTCTTCAAATTCCCTGACATGGCCATAGAGTAGGTTCCCCCGTCTAGTAAAGATCTCCTTACTACGAAACGACGCCATTGCCGTTGTAGTAATGAAAGAAACCGCTAGGCCTAAAGCTCCCGTACCTATATAGCGAAAAACCTTCGGCATGAACATGTAAATGGGAGTTTCCGAAAATAGGGGACCCTAATATAGGCCCAAGAAAGGTAAGGGTTCCTATAAGGGTTCCAAAAAGGGATCTATAGGGTTTGGGGTTTAGGGTTTGGGAGTTTCCGAAAATTAGGGGTACCGTATTTTGGGGTCCTTATGATAAGGATCCCACTATTTAGGGTACTTTATTAGGGTCCCTTATTTTCGGAAACTCCCATATAGGTGCACGAAGCCCTAGGGTATGCAACACAAGGGAGGATCTTTGCTCCGGATCTTTGTCACACCAAGACTGTAGCTGACGTCTACACTTTCAGAACGCTCCCAAGAGATTCCACAGATACTAAAATTACGGATGGTCTTTTGGGACCTACCCAGAGGCTCCATAGTAGTTGATTTGTGGGATGACCTTATAGGATTCTATATATGAACCCCCACAAGGGACTACTATGGAGCCTGAGGGTAATTCCAGAATGCTGGTCTGCTAGTAGTTGGACCCTCAAGTCGAGGGTCAAATAATCGCTGGTCACCAAGCTTAGCAACCTCATGCTTTTTGCTTTTGGCGATAGGGTGTCCAGAGTTCCTGGGCTTTTTTTAAGTAATCAGGGAGAAAAAAGGTATAAACTTGTATTTCATAATGCTTCCTTTAAGAAAACAGTATTACAGTATGGTACTCCAAAGCCCTGGTTTTGTTTTAGTATTACTAGTGCTGATCGTTGGGGGCCGCACTCGCGCCGCAGCAGTGTCTGGTGAGCGAACCATGATCGTAAGGCGAAGGGGCTGAACCACCTGAGCAAGGACATGCCCAAGTATGCGATAGATGTCGAGTGCTAACTTGGAGATGGAGACGTTTGCGCACCTGAACTCCCTAAACACTACACTCTATGCACATGCTGAGGTGAGGTATAGAACCTGGAGATGCAAGCAATGCCATGCAGGACTAGGCCACAGCGTTGCCCACGGACACACCCCACAAGTTGTGATGACTTGCGCACGTTCAAGCATACACATGTACACACATCTGTCGGTTCATGTATCCATGCACACATGATTCCATCCATGCATGCATCGTTTCATCCTTCCATTCATCCATAAATCCATCCATCCATCCATCCATCCATCCAGCCAGCCAGCCAGCCACCCACCCAGCCAGCCTGCCAGCCAGCCAGCCATCCATCCTAACCATCCCTACACTCAATTCACCTGGCTCTAAACCAGATTACCCGTTCATTCAGGCACGCATACATCAACACGTCCTATACTACACATTTCTTGAGGCTTCGGAATATGTACAGACTGGCCCGGTACGCAAGAGTGAAAGGGTCTAATTCGGGGTGTTTTCGGATGTAAGGGCCTGCGACCCCCAACCCAAACTGCAGGCGATGCACGGTTTAGAATTTAGGTTAGGGTTTGAGGTTTAGGGTTTAGGACTCGGAGCAAATCGCTCAGCTCCGCACCAAGGTCTCCAATCGCCACACCTGCGCATTCGGCATGCTGGCCCTCAAACCTGAACCTTAAACCCTTATAAGCCCTAAACTTTGAACCCTGAACCATGAACCCTAAAACCGTCCTTGGATCCGGGGAGGGAAGATACCGCTGGGCCTAAGAAACCCAAGCGGATCCTCAGGGCTTTGTCTCAAGCTAAATCAACGGCGGAATCACGGCATAGACATATTAGTTCAGGGTTCAGGGTTGAGGGTTTAGGGGTTATAGAGTTATACGGATTTAGGCAAGAAGCCGCAACTAAAATGCTGGTGGTGCGCTTTGAACACCTTGCAAACCTGTTGAAAGGAGGGACACTTCCCACTCCACACCACAGGACAAAGGTCCCACCTCCAGATGTTTGGCATCGGCCAAAGAGGAGGGTTGAGAGGGTGCAGCCAAAGCAACACGCGCTCCTCACAGGTGGCGAAAGTGCTCCGATGTTTTGTGATTCCTTTCAAGGTTGCTTTACGACTTGTTTGAACAACTGCTTTCCACGGAGTTGAATAGAGGGCTTGACAGGGTTCATGTACCTGCATGGTGCATATTTAGGCCAATATAGGCTTTACAGCATTACAGGGCGTTCCTATGTGGGATCAAAGATACTCTACCTAGGTACTTGCGCACGTGACGATATCGAGATAAGGGTTAACGGCTCAATTGCTGCTTTAGCTGGCTTGAAAGCTCCAAGGGTTAGGCAATTCCTTGGATGCCCGAGATGCTATCACGGGACCAGAAGAAGGGAGATCGATCTATCTACGCACATCTACGTATGAGTCTCGAACCCTAGACCCGGAACCGGGAGTTCAGAATACCCCTCCGAACTCAAACTTCAACCCTCGCCACTATGAATCAAGCGCGGCAGCCCCAGACAACATCGGCAATATCCTAAAGTCCTGACACAGCCAAAACCAACAAAGAACCTAAACCCTAAACCGCCTCAACCTATCCACGTCCCCCAAGTACACTTTAATGGAGCCCTTAGCCTTATGGTCCGCAACAGTGGATACTTAGGGTATAGTAGAGGGTTGTTGGGGGGAAACCCTAAACCCTAAACCCTAACCCGAAAGTATGCCCACAGAGCCTTCATCCGGTGAGGCTTCGTTCACACCCAAGGAGCTCTCGGCGAGATCTAGCAACCTGAGGTCTATTACAGGGTCCTTAGGGTTTAGGGTTTAGGGGTTTAGGGTTTAGGGGTCCTTCATACGACTAAGTGTTCCTTCAAGGGGTTCTTTCAAGAGGTCCATACGGTTTCTGCAATCCGGGCTTTACAGGGTTTGCAAGAGGGGCGTATTTCTTTAAAGTAGCATTTTGGGGTACATTATACCATACTCTTCAGGGGACCATATATAGGGACACCACTAGCAGTAAGTACTCCGGCCGCTTTATACCGGCTTAAGGGTCGCCACATGGCTATAAGCGGCTATCTTATCCGGGTGCTAAGGGTTTCGGGCTTTTGGAGTTTGGACTTGAGGGTTTAGGGGTTTGTGATTAAGCGCTTCAGGGGCAGGGTATCTGGGGCTCATGAAACAGTCCGAATATAAGCCTTAACTCTAACCGGAAACCCTAAAACTCGAAACCATTGACTGATCAATGTAGCCTCAGATGCCTGGCGCCTCGGATCATTGCCCACACGGAAAGCTGCTCTCCGTCTCTAGTGGTTGAAAGGGTCCGGGGCTTGGAGTTGAGGCATTCAAGTTTGGATGTGGGGATGTGTCAGTGAGGGTGTCGGATAACATGATAAGGGCTATCCATGTACCGTTAGGCTCACCTACAATTCCTGAAATTATTTCTGTTCCAGGATGAGGGCAGCAAGGATACCGAGCAGCTGCATTTCACCTAGAATCAGAACCCTATAGCCCAGAGCTTCTGAGGCACCCCGCCGAATCAGCACTCCCAACTCAAGGTTGAGCCAGTACCTGGCTGCCAGGCTTTCGAAGATGAAGATTCTTAAAAGTGTGGCTGGTTTCAGATGACGAGCATCTTTCGAAGTAGATTCCGTGGACTTCGGTGGTTGGTAGGTACATCTCAGAATTTGTTAGATGATCTCGTTGTTCGCGTTGTGTCTAAGAGTCATCAGAGTTGTTGATTCGGTGTGCTGCGGGGGCAGCTGATTTCGCAGCTGCAGCGGTGAAGACGAGAACGGCTTCCGTCAAGCTGTCGCCATAGGGTGCTGTGTGATTGAACTGGTCAACAGCTAGGTGGGGCTTTTAAGGCTTCTGAAAAATATTAGTAAATAAGATCCTCTCAAGCCCAATAAGGGAAAATATAAAATGTCCCAAAGCCCTACCTAGAAAGCCTCGTAAATGCCAAATCATATGCCGGACTTGTGGCTTGACACGCGGTCTCAGGAGTCCTTCGATGTGGCTTTGGCTTCCCAGCTCTCAGTCGCACAACCGGTAAACCCCGAACTCTAAAAAAAATTCGGAAAAATCCCAAAAGCACCATCCGGCACAACTGCAACTGAAGCGCACATCCTACACCCTGCTGCATGAAAATAATAGGCCAATAGAAGCTAGTTTGCAGACTCTGCACCAGCTAGACAACAATTGGATGTTGAGGCATCTTTGCGTTGTTGATGCTAACCCCCCGCTGTGAATGAGAGCTTCAGGTTCCAAGAAACATGGTTCAACGTTCGAGTCTTGTACTTTACATTCCGAATTTGAAAACAGCGGTCTGCTCCATGAATCCGCGGCTTCCCAAGCTGCAACCAAAATCTCGAAACGGCGGAGAGAATCTCCCTGAAACCAAAACCCAGAGGGTCCAAAGTACCAATACAGTAGAATGTAGGGTTGCTATATTAGGAATTGCTATTATGATTTTGGGAAGTAGTCCCCATAACAGTACCTAGGACCCTTTGGGAAATACAGACTCAGACCCTGAGCCCCAAATCCTATAAAACCTCACCCTAAACCCTGTAAAGCTTATCCTATAAAACTTGGCCCTAAACCCTAAACCCTATAAAGCCTAAACCCTAAACCCTAAAGCCCAAACCCTAAAACCTAAGCCCTGAACTTTCAAGCTTTCAGCGCCGAAAAGAGAAGGCCAGGAGCACGGGACCAGGCTCACAGACAGTTTCTTGATGATGTGGCTGTCGCTGATCTGAGCTTCTGTGCTGTTTTTTTTTCATGCCGCGTCCGAACATCCGTGGCTCTCTCTCTCTCTCTCGCTCTATCTCTCTATCTCTCTATCTCTCTATCTCTCTCGCTCTCGCTCTCGCTCTCGCTCTCGCTCTCTCTCTCTCTCTCGCTCTCGCTCTCTCTCTCTCTCTGTGTCCATACATATGTGTTATAAATATATATATATGTGTAAATGTATATATGTATGTATGTATGTATTTATGTGAGGTAGGTATGTATGTAGGTAGGTAGGCATTTATGTATGTACGTCTTAAATGCAGACCAGTAATGGGCATGCATGCATGAGAGCATGCATGTATGCACATATGTGAATATGTAAGTAAGCAAGCACATAAGTAAGCAAGCAAGCAAGCAAGTAAGCAAGTAGGCAAAAGTTCAGTGAGTAAGTAAATATGTAAGCAAGCTTGTAAGTATGACTGTGCATGTCTGTACATATGTAAGTATGTAAGTAAGCATGTATGTACATAATATGTTATAATATGTATGTATGCAGGCATGCATGCATGTACATCATACGCATGTGCATCTATGCATACATACGTGCATGCGTAATGTGCATGCGTGTATGCATGTATGCTCGTAAGACGTATGTGATTACGTATGCATGCATGCAGGCATGTTGTTATAGGTATGCATGTGTGTATGCATTTCTACACATTGTTTATGTTTATGACGGCTGCTAGGCTGGGCTCGCGGCCCACTTTGCCGAAAGCTGAACGGCCTCCCGGAGCGCTCAAAGCGAATGCTTATATCGTTACCTTGACCCCAAAAGTATGTAGAATAATAGCCTTTTATGGGTATTGGGCCATTATTTTATCTACTTTGGGGGGCTTTAGGTACTACAAAATAAGGTGTAGGGTTTTGGGGGGTTTCTGGGTTCCGCATTTTTGCTGGGGCGGGACTTTGCAGAAGGGTTTTGCGGCTCGAACACGGCTTTTGCTGACATGTATAGGGCTTAAGACAGAGCTCTGCACATCTTTCGGGAGGGGGGAGTGCTTTAAAACATTGGGGTTCGCAGTTTAAGGACTGCTGGCTTGGGACTTAGGACCTGACGCTCCTGCAAAGATCATGTCGGTTTGGTAGTCTAGAAGCATGACTGAACGGATCTTACACACCTACCTCGTAGAAGGTAGGGTTTAGGCTTTCGGGTTTCGGAGGGTTAGGGTTGATCAAGAGCTCCTATCATGTATCCGACATCTTTTTGGGTGAGCTGAAGGGTCGTGAGTTTCTTTAAAGGGTGCTCACTGCTGCGAGTTTAGGGTTTTAGTTTTCTTAAAGGGACTTACAACTGAACCCAGAACCCTGAACCCTCGAAAGCTACGAGGTTTTGTGTTTGGAGGACTACCGTTTGGACTCCGGGGTTGGGGCTTGGATCTTCGACTTTCCTTAGGGGTGGGATTTCGGGTTTAGAGTTATTCCGGCAAAAGGGGTGGGCCGGCCCGATAACCTAAATCGTAAATTCCGGACAAGGAACCAGATATCTCGCCTTACATCCTCAACCCTCTAATCCTAAACCCTAAACCCAAACCCCAAACCCTACACATGCGAATGCTGGAGCCCTCCCGGGATCCTCCGACATGGTATACTCCATCTTGCCATGACACGAATGCAGTACCCTAAGGCCCTAAGGGTCCAAATTAATACCTAATGTCCAGATATTCCGGTAATGACAAGCTAGGATATTATGTCGTTGCAGTTTTGCAGCTTCGTAATTATTGGGGGTATACGAGTACAGGTGTTTGGACCCGTAGGGTTTGGCAAGAACTGCGCATGGAGGCCAGAATTAGCCTTCTCCCGCAGCCAACGGCTGTTTATGTGAAGGAAGCGGCGATTCCTTAGGGGGGATTGCTTCACTTGAAGATTCAGGCTTAGTCAGGTTCCTCTAAAGGTCCAGGTAGCCATACATACATATATATATATATATACTGAGGTCTTATGGCGCCCGTATCGGAACCCTTTTAAAGCGTATTGTAAGTGTATGCTTTCTGGGTACTATAGGGGCCTTAATAAGTAGAATAAGGTTTTGGGGTATATCACACTATAATTTCAATTCTAACAAGGAGCCCCTATATTCCTAAACCCTAAACCCCTGAACCCGAAACTCAGGAACCTACTTGAAGGGGCAGGGGACTTAGCAAGTAGTAGGTTATAAGTAGAGTTATAAGTGCCCAAAATGGAGTTACCCTAATTATAACCCTACTTATTATTACATATAACCAACTTACTAAGTCCCCTGCCCCTTCAAGTAGGGTTCAGAGGTTTCAGGGTTTAGGGATTGTAGCCACCTCGAGTAACCAATGTACTTTTAAGAAAGGGATATGACACTAAGACTTTGTAGATTTACCTTTTGTCGTTATGGTACCTTGGTTTTCTCTAGGTAGGGCAAAATAAAGGAATCGGAATGCGTACTGACAGATAGTAACAGTATTCCGTTCCGTTTTTGGTTGTAACTGCTGGCTTCTACGCCAAATCCAAGTCTTACGGAAGCTCGCCAAAGAATAAGTTGAAAAGCTATTCCTGAGGTTTCCTCAACATCGGCAATGCAAATTGTAACCCTCAAACGAACCATTATAGTAGCCCTCAAAGCAACGCCCCCAAGTTACTATTTTGGTCCTCTACTGGTATTCTGTTTCTGTCAGAGGGTTCGCGAGTACGGTATCTCCTCATACACACCAAGGCCAAAAAGTTTAAAGTTCCCCCGTTCACTATCTAAGGGAATTGTAGGGGCAAATGAGACTCTGAGCTCCAGGGTTGTGCAGCCTTAAGGGTCGCTTGAAGGGTAGCAGAAGAGCTCCTTTAAGGGATCTATGAGGATCTCCTTCTTAGTTGCTGAGCTCATAAGCCCCAAAAAGTTTACACTTTTAGTTTTATAGTGGGTAATATTATCCCGAAAAGTGTAGAGTGTATCCACTCAGCTGCTAAGCCTTTACGGGATCTATGGAGATTTTATGAGGGTTCCTTTAAGGGATCTGTGTCGGTTCTATGAGGGTTTGCGGTGTAGGGTTCAGGGCTCCTTTGAGAGATCTATAAGGGTCCTATGCGGGTTTAGGGTATAAGGTCCACGTACCCAAATAGTATAGTGTATACTTTGTCCTTAAAGTTTGCCTTAAAGTGCTCCCTATATAGGTACATTGGGGCCAGAGTTTATACTATTCAGGCACATGGAAACTTAGGGCCAGGGGTGTCCCCGTGACGAGCCTGTCTGCTCCTCCTGGGCACTGGTTTAAGGGTTGCCCATCAGTGAGGCTTGAGATATGGGGGTTTCCGAAAATAGGGGGTACCTTATTTTGGGGCCCTTATAATAAGGATCCTACTATTTAGGGTACTATATTAGGGTCCCCTATTTTCGAAAACTCCCATATTAGTTTCCTGGAGCTCCTTCGCAGGATGTTTCGGGGATCCTTGTAAATCCCGAATTTAAGCCACAGCCCCGAGGTCTGAACCCTGAAACCCTAACAAAGGGGCCTTCATGATTAGAATAGGGTTTGGGGGGCCATTTTGCTATAATTACAATAAGGACGCCCCCCCAAAGAAGAAAATAGTATAGGTGATTATTAAGGCCCCTTTATTAAACACTTAACTTACTAAACCCTCAACACTTAACCCTGAGATGCCGTGTTGCATTGTTGTTTTATCAATATGGTACAAAGGCAGTGTTCCATGCATGCAAGCATTGTTGGTGTCAGGGAAGCTGCAGTTTGCATCACCTTGAATTGAATCCCAAAGCAACCTAAAACTCTAAACCCTGAACTCTAAGCCCCTGTTTCAACTCAGGCTGAATCGCAGCTCGCATATGGGCGGCAAAGGCTTTGGGCTTTGAGGCCAGGCTGCTCTGCATTTTTTTGCGTTACCCGAGCCTTGTTCTCTCCGCGGTGAGAAGACGCCAGGTGCTTAGTATAGGTAATTATTGAGGCCTCTATATTATATATTTCCAGAAGGGTCTTAAAGAGGGCTCATATGCATATTCCACAGAACTTCATACGATCGAAGCCCCTAAACCCCAAACTCTTACGCCCCAACAAGAACCAGTTCGCAAAAGCTCAAACTCTATACATAAGTAAATGCATGGACGTCAAGCCGTAAACCCCTAAACCCCAGGCCCTAAACCCTAAACCCCTATAAACCCTAATGCCCGAAACGCTCTATAAACCTTTGAACCCTTGACTCCTAAACTGACCTTCCGAGAGTGCCTGAACCCACCTTCCGAGAGCAGTGCAGTACCACGGGCAGCTCGCCACCGTCCATGAAGTGATCGACCTACCGCATGCTCCAACTGTTCCGGCTTGGGGGCATACTGAGTGACTCGCAAATATAAGGGCTGCCCTTTGCCGATTACTTAAACTACCAAAGAGCATAAAGCTTACTGCTGGGAGCCCAGTATAGGATGCGGGGCTTGGAGGATTTAGAATTTGGGCTTATAGGACATGTTTGCACTCTTCAAGGCTGGAGCTAAGTTTAGGATGCAGTGCGCTGTTTGGGTGTCCCAGAACTTACAATCTTTGGGGCCCGAAGCCTCCCACTCCATGTCATAAGAGGGACCCTTTGGGGGGGGGGGGGGGGGGGGGGGNGGGGGGGGGAGGGGGGCCTTAATGCCCATAATGAGGACCTAACAAGGCCCGTTTAGGGAAGTCCCCTGCCCCCCTCAAACTGGGGAGGTCTGGGGTGTAGGACTTGGGGGAAGGGCTGCTTATGTTTAGGGTTTAGGGTTTCCTGAGCGCAAACTGCCTAATCGGCCATCCTTCATAATGCTTCACCTACCCAGCACAAAGCAGGGTCTCATATTGTGCTATCTCTTGCGACTATGGTTTGTGCAAGTAGCCCCATCTAGGCTCTATGGATTGATTACTTGGCTGGGTTACGCGCCGATGGATTACTAAATTGCTGCTTACCTTGGATTACCGGGTTAACGTCTATGTCTGTGTCAGGTGAGGATTTAAGTTTGGACAAAGACTTTACATTGACACCCAAGAAAAGCTTGTAGGTTCAGGTGTAAGTAAGTCCCATGCGAACAATTGTGACCAGTCTCCAAACCCCAAACCTTTAACCGTGAAGCCCTAAAGTAGAAGCCAGAAAGTTGGAACATCATTATCCTCATGCCCTTAAGGTAAAGTATAGGGGATCCCAGCACTAATCATCCTAAACCCATGTTCCAACTTTCTGGGATTCACTATAGAAGACTCTGCACCTCAAAAGCCTGATACTCCAAACTTGACTTGAGAGCCTTATACCCGACCCCAAGCTCGAAATCCCGAAACCCTGACAGGATTTAGGGGGATTTGGGGTTTCGCAGATGCCTGCAGGTGCTGCATGCCAATGTCGAAGCTTCGATCTGTGGCATGCTGGCCAACCTGGCTTTCGCTTCAGGGTGTCTCATGTGTCAAGGATTTTTCAGAAAATTGCAGGGGCTTCATCTGCAGAGTTTGATATGATGCCCTTCGCACGCAGAACAGGGCCTTGGGATAGAATAGATTATAATATTGGTCTGTAGGGGGTTTCAAGCACCCAAACAACAGGACCTAAGGAGACTCCTCACACTAACCACAGGCTTAGGAACTGCAGGGCTGAAGCATTCAGGGTTGAGGGTTTAGTGTGTAGGCCTTAGGCTGTCGCAACTTGAACTCTCAATGGCGCCAGTTCTATGAGGACCCTGCAGGGCTGCAATTTGTCGCAGTTTGAAGGCAAGCTTTGGGTTTTCATTCCTCTGAGCTTATATTAGGGTAGTTGTCAAAATTAAGGTCCCGTTTTGGGCACCCTAAATAACAGGTGCCGTATTATAATCGGGACCCAAAAAGGGACCATAATTTTGACAACCACCCCTATGGCTTATATAGGCTTGGAGGCTTTGGACCTGCTCTGGTTAACCGGCTCAGACTCTAAGATCCGAGACCTACATTACAAGGGTTTAGGGTAAAAGGGTTTAGGGGTTTAGGGTTTAGGGTTTAGGGTAAAAGGGTAACTACAAGGTTCTACAATGGAGACTAGAAGTAGGGTTGGAAGTAGTGAGGTTGTTGAAGTGTGATTCGTAAGTTATCTGCGAACGACGAACACGAACCCCCAAACTCCGACACCCTCACCCGCCTAAACCCTAAACCCTAAACCCTAACCCTAAACCCTAAACCCCAAACCCTAAACCCTAAACCCTAAACCCCAAACCCTAAACCCTAAACCCGAAACCCTAAACCCCAAACCGTAATCACGTAATCCCAACTTTCTGACCGACAACGCTCTCAAAGGCCCCTCAGACCAAAGACTGGCCTTAGCGTTGCCTTCGCAGCTCTAAGTGCAGTTGCAAGGGTTTAGGGTTTAGGGTTTTAGGGTTTAGGGTTTCGGGTTCAGGGCAATGATCGAGCTGTATGGCTCCGTGAGCTTGAAAGCGCATCTCCAGAGCCATATCATAACCTCTAAACCCCCAAACCCCAACCCCTCAAAACCCTAACCCCCTACACCCCCTAAACCCCAAAATCCTAAAACCCTGAACCTTCCCGCTTCTTGAACCCATGCCTGGCTGCCCCAAACTCCCGAACCCGACTTCAGGGTTTAGTGGTTTAGGTTCTAGGGTTGACCGGTACCTACCCTAAGGCTCCATGTACTCATATAGCTTTCCTTTCACAACTTTAAGGGTTCCTGTAAGGGTAGCCTGGGGATTCCTTGAACTCAAGGGTTCTATGACGGTTCTACAGGGTTTAGGGTATAAGTGTCCATGTACTCACATAGTAGAGGCTTCGACCTTAGGTAAGTAGTCCCTCTATAGGTACTTTAGGGCTAAAGTACTTACTATTTGGGCACATGGACCCGTAGGGCTAGACTTTATTTAACTTTATTTCCTGCATCCGGTGACAGATGCCGAGAGCTCCAAACCTGTTGAAAAGTAGTCAGAACTGTGAATATAGCCATGATAGTAATAGAAATAACAGTACTAGTACTAGGACTTAGGCTTTAACTCTCCAAGGTTCGATTTGAAACCAGGACCACCCGGCCCGGGGACCCCGTAGACCCATCACGCGAACAAAAACAAACACTGAATGCCGAAAGTCAAACCTTCTTGAACGAAACCATGTACGACGCTATGCATCACTCCAAATCTAGTGACCTAACAACAAGACGCAGTCCTCAACCCATCCGAAACATCCCCAAGCGGACGCCTCCAGCTTGATCCCTTTCACGCGCACTGCCAAAACCTTTCAGATTTCAGCTGAGCACGATCTGAAAATCAGATGTACAAAAGTGCGAAAACCTGAAAATCAGAGGTACGATACCCTCGAAACCCTAGACCCTAAACTCGTGATGGAGCGTATGGCACGGTTCGGGGCTGAGAGTGGATTTCGGGTAAATCCCTAGGGATCTAAGGACTCATATATTTAGGCTTTTGGGCCCAAAGACCATACTATATAAGGCTTTTAAGCTATTTTGATCCCTAGGGAATGAGTTCATCTTCGGAGTCGATGTCGCAATTGTCCAAATGAAGTAGGGTTTATATTACCGTTTTGGTGAGTGTAGATAGGCCTCCGATTAAATATTGGTGAGTGTATGTATTGGGATTTATTATGGGAATACTAGTAATACGAACCATACCCTAAATATTTCGGCACACAGCTTTAACTTTAGGGTGGCAGGAAATTGCAAGTATAATTCCAAACGCTAAATGCTGCTAAATGTAGTGAGCCTATGAATCATGAGTATTTGCACACTTTCAAGCTCTTGCTTTCTGTGCGACTGCTATGGGTTGTCGCCCTACTGCGTTTACAGCTTCCATCCATGCTGGCGAACCTGCTTCAGACTGATTTTGAGACTCACAGGCTATTTGGGGTTTCTGTTCTATGCAGGCCTTCTAGTAGAGGGCTTCATAAAGATCGAAATGGGTCTTGATAAAGGATGCACGTGACCACCCCAATCGACGTCCTATGCCTTCCTCAAGAAACTTGAGCGCGGCTCGAACAAGCTGTTAGCACAAAGTTCACACACTTGCAATTCGAGATACTCTTGTACAGGATATAGGAGCTAATTACGGGTGCAATTCAGCGGGCTCCTGAAACATGCAGGTTTAAAGCACTATCTATAATCCAACAAGGATCCCGAGCGAATGATCTTACCAATTATTCCGAAGCTTCTACATTGCCTAACAGTTTTGAGCCGAACACTCAGCCTCCACTGCACCAAGTAGATATCCTGACCCCTGCAGTCCATACCCCCTCGCGTCGATGCTCTGTAACCCGAGGTTTAGGGTTTGAGGCTTAGGCCCATCAGCTTCAAATGACGGATGCTCCGATATTCCTGTACGTAGGGCGCATTCGGGGTGCACCATATCGCACCTCTTCGTGACGGTGGATCCAGCTCACGGACAGCACCGGCACATTGATGGACAAGTTCCAACCTATCAGATTGCACCGTTCCCGCGTGGGGACCTAGAGTTTCAACCTTCAGAACATCTTCGCAGAAAAAACCCTGTTAGACCCAACACCCATATCCACACACATACATGTGACAACTACGTGTGTATACACATATGTGTATATGTACTCTCTCTATATATATATATATATAATCATATATATACAGATAAATATATGTGCTTCGCATCTGAAGATACATACATACATGCATTCATACATACATACATGCATACATACATACATACATATGTGCGTGTAGAATGCTCTCCCGCCAAAGCCCAAATTTTGAGATGACAGCCGCGAGGAAAAGCAGACCTGGTTAGAAGACGCCAAACTTGTTCAACGCCCAGACACCCCCCTAAACCCTAAACCCTGCTGCACAGATGTCAAAACGAAGAACGATCGAATCTTTGCCAAGACCCCAGAGCCGGATTTGACGATAAGGGTTTAGGGTTTAGGGTCATGCTGATACCAGTACCGAAACGTCAAGTCTTGCACACCCCCTCTTCGACCCAGAGCCCTCATCCCCAAAACGTAACGATGCTGTAGTCCCCAAGCCGTCATCCCAAAACCCGTAGTCCCAACCCCAAAGTCCTCTCCACACGTTTCCACTCTTTTCGTCGACACCCTAGATCCTCAACCCGCATCCCTTGCTCGAAACCTTATCCCCGCCTGAATCCTACAACATGCGCGCATGCCTATTCCTGGATTCAAAACCACCCAAACTCTACACCCAGCAATAGGTAAGCAACACACTCAGAGCCCTAAACCCCCGAACGCCCGAAGCTCTAAATCTGAAGACAGGAACCCTACAACGCCTCAAACCCGAAGGTCTTACACTTCAGAAACCTTTCATAAACCCCTTTGTATAGAAGCCTTGAAGCAAGCCCGAAACCGCTAAACTTAACCCTAGACCTCAAAAGCCCTCAACCCTAACCCCCATGTACTAGAACCCTGAGCCCCCACATACTAAAACCCCGCCGAATCCCAAAACCCAAGCACCCAGAACTCGAAACCCCTAAAGCCCATCAACCAAACAAAAACACCCCAAACCCCGAATGATATGGGTACAAGTAGTTGTACAAATTAGGGTCCGTCTTTGGGTCCCCAAAATAAGATCGCACCCTTCCGAAGAGGACGCTAGAAGGGACCCTGAGATAGAGGACTACCATAAACCCCAAACCCTACGCCCTTTGGGCACATAGAAAGGGACCTAACTTAGAGGGCTGCCCACATGGTAGAACCAAGGCCGTGGCTCGCTTTTTCCTTGGCACCCTGGGTCCAAGAAAGCGCATGTCTTTGGGCTTGGGGTTGAACAGGCTGGTGGTCGTTTTTTTTGTCTCTTCCTAATACTGCCTAAAATAGCCCTTATAAGGATCCCTATATACAGCCTCTCAAAACCAAAAGCCTAAGTGAAGAGACCACCGGGCTATATAAGCTTGGGGTGTTGAGTTCGGGGCCTGGGATTTCGAGCTCTCAAGGCTTCCAATCTATGCGGTTTAAGGTTCAGGATTTCTTTGGGGTTCGGGCTCTGGGTGCGGCGCGTCACTGTCTGGGGCATGTATGGATGCACGAGGGGTGTGGTTCTTGGCAGTCGGATGGCGTCCTGAAACCTTTTCGCAAGTGACTTCGGGTTAAAACTTACATTTGAGGGTTCAGTTCGTACCGAAACCTTTTCGCAGATTGACTTCGGGTTAGGGCTTAGAGTTTAAGATTCACTTAACATAAATCAACGCCTTCGTATAGCAGCATCCAAAAAGTCTTACCCACTTCAAACCCTAAACCCTGCATCCTAGACCCTAAACCCTAAAAATCCTAGACCCTAAACCCCAAAACCCTAAACCCTAAACCCTAAAACCCTAAACCCTAAATCCTAAAACCCTAAACCCTAAACCCTAAAACCCTAAACCCTAAGCCCGGTCGCAAACCTGAGGGCCTCCCATCCAAACAGACCCGGGTACAGAAGCCTTCAGAGTTTAGGGTTTATAGGATTTAGGGCTTCGGGTTTACAGCTTTGGGTTTAGGGCTTATAAGGTTTAGGGTTTAGGGCATATAGTGTAGGGCTTATAAGGTTTATGGCCTGTTACGCTCAGGGCTTGGGAATTAGGCTCCCGGGCCTTACGGGCTTGAAATGTACGCGAGCTGCACTACCGTCTCGAGTAATGTTCATGGCCTCTGCTCGGAAACTAAGCTAGTCAACAAACCCTAAGGCTCCATGTACCCACATTGTATATACTTAGGCCTTAAAGTACCTATATAGGGACCCCTTTAAGGCTTAAGTATCTACTATATAAAGGTACATGGAGCCTTTGGGAAAAAAAACAGAGTCTACGCACAACCCTCATTTAAGGCCTTCCTACAGCGCTAGCAGAGGGGAGCTCGCGGCCTACGCTCAAACCGACGCTGAAGAAGGAACCTGAAACACTCAACTCCGACTTTCCCGGGGGAAATGGGAGTTTCCGAAAAATTGAAGGATCTATAAGGGTTCCTTTACGGGCTCCTACAAGGGATCTATAGGGTTTAGGGTTTGGGAGTTTCCGAAAATTGGGGGTACCTTATTTTGGGGTCCTTCTAACAAGGATCCTATTATTTAGGGTACTATATTGGGGTCCCCTATAATTTTCGGAAACTCCCAAATGCAAGCTATTAAGTAAACCCCGAAAACCTGTAGGGAACCCCTACGTAATACAACGCGGCACCACAAACGAAAAGGGCTTCGCCGTGAGCCGGAATTGATGAGCAAGGCTGTATGTGCAAATGTCAGAAATTACGAAACGAAGTTTCGTAAAATGAGGGATCTAATAAAGTAATATCTGGACCCTCACACAAAAAGACAAATCTGTTCAGGTAAAGCCTACTGTACCAGATGTGAACCCTCCCAGTCAATGTAGGACTGCTAAGTGGCTTTGGTTCACAAGCATTCCCAAAGGCTCCATGTACCTTTATAGTAGACACTTAAGCCTTAAAGGGGTCCCTATATAGGTACTTTAAGGCCTATATACAATATGGGCACATGGAGCCTTAGGGACTGTAACTATGGTTTGGAACCGGAAACCCTAAACCCTAAACCCTAAACCAGACTGCGCCAAAAGGTACGCACGGAAGCTACAAATCCATCGAGGCTCCTCCAACAGTACTCTGAACTACATACAGTAAACCCCATAAAGTTGGAAGCCTGGTTAAGGCCAAATATTGCTGGGATTCCCTATACATTACTCTTAAGGATTGAGGCTATTGGGTTTCCAACTTTTTGGCTTCTACTGTAGACCTACTTGTCGGGTATCCTGGGGAACTAAAGGTTAACCTACGGGAGGTTATATAGAGATATAGTGCCCCAAAAAGGTTAAAGGCTACCTACTCTACTACTAGGTAGACACATAAAACCCTCTAAAGCACCAGAAAACTTACAACAAACACATACGGAAACAAAAAAAACAGGCGCCCCATAAGAAAAAAATACAAACACAACAAACACTATGAACGCCTTTACTCGAAAATAAAAAACAGAGCTGGCACAAACAAACCCGAAACCCTCAACCCTAAACCCTAACCCCCCCCCCCGCCCAAAAAAAAAAAAAGAAAAAAAAAGTCGCTCCGAGCGCCGACCTCAGCCTCGTCCCGGACTGCAGGGCCCGACCTGGATAATTTAAGCTTCAGGACCTTACTCTCTTCTTCAATAACCGGGCCCAACAAAGTTCAAACTTTTTAACATAGGCCAAATATATAAAGCCAAAAAGTCTAAAGTTCTGCCATAGGCCATCTGACCTTATGGGGCTTTAGGGGCGTTGGGGGCTTAGGACCTTAGGGACCCAGGGTCCAGGGTAAAGTTACAGGGGTTTAGGGGTTTTGGGTTTAGGGGCTTTGGGGGCTTGGGGGGCTTGGGGCTTTAGGGCTTTTAGGGCTTTCAGGGGTTAGGGCTGTTTTTTGGATAGTAAGCTTCAGGATTATGGGGCTATCATAAAGTTACAGGGGTTTCTAGGCTCTTGGGGTAACGACTTATTGGGTTTGGTGGTTTATCGGGTTTAGGGGTTGTAAAGGAATGAGGTCTTGGGTCTAGGGGTTTAGGGCTTTCTCGGGCGACAGAGGGGTGGACGAAGGGGTTTTAGGGCTGATGCCGGTTTAGGGCTTACAGGGGTTTGGGATGGTTTAGGGTTTACGGCTTCACGGTTTAGGGGATATACAGGCCAGTTGCTGGGTTCAAGAAGGGTTAAGGTCTTTATGGTTTCCGGTAATCTCTATACGCTTTGATGGAGTGTTTATCAGGCTTTATGGAGGGTCTGCAGTAAGCCCCATAAAGTTGGAAACCGGATAATGCCAAATAGTGCTGGGATTCCCTATATATGACTCTTAAGGATTGAGGCTATTGGGTTTCTAACTCTTGCGCTTCTACCATAAAGCCTCTTCAAAGGGAGACCTAACCCGTAAACCCCTAAACCCCCACAACCCCTTATGGATCCCTTTAAGGAACCTCTTATGAATTCCTTAACCCTAAACCCTAAACCCTAAACCCTTTGACATGAGTTCTTTGAGCGATGGATTTCTTTTCAAGGGTCTTCCAAGGGACTTCGAGAGTCTCGGAAGCCTTTTTGGTTTAGGGCTTAGGGTTTAGGGTTTAGAGGTTGGGGTTTAGGGTTTAGGATTTAGAGGTTGGGGTTTAGGGTTTAGGGTTTAGAAGTTGGGGTTTAGGGTTTAGGGTTTAGGGTTTCAGCAGCGTTGTGCAGAGGTTCGTATGTTATTGTTAACTTGGCTGACTTCTGAACCCCTCCTAAAAGTTAAACTTTTAGCCTCCTTATTATAGTCATATAGAAACCCCAAAAGTTAAAGTCCTAAGAGCCAACCGGAAGAACGCCAAGTTAAGGGTTCCCTTGCTGGCTCTAGCAGCTTTGCTTAGACGGGCCAAAACTCAAGTAAACTCAATTTACAAGCGCCCCCTCAAAAGCTGTCAAAACCCGTGCCCTCAGCCCGTGTACTCTGTGTACTCTGCGCCATCAAACCGCAAGGACTTCAACAATCAATTACCCTCCCCCGATGTGCAGATTGATTTTGCGGTTGATAAGGTACATCTGGGAGATTCCAAAAATAGGGCATCCCAATGTAGTACCCTAAATAGTAGGATCCTTCTTATAAGACCTCCAAAATACGGTACCCCCATTTTCGGAAACTCCCATCTGGGTATATGCCAATTACTGGGTACTTGGACCTTTACGTTAACCAGAAACATAACCAAAGTCCGAACAAGCAGCCTGATCATGTCCAAGCCCACCATCTTCTGTTGTTACAATGCCTTCTCATTTGGAAAAGTAGTTGTCGGAGGTATACTATGGTGTAATGACACTTCTTTTTCAAAGCATGCGATTGCATATTTATATATAAATACTAATTATAAATTCAGGCCCTTAATTAAGTTAAGATCATGTTGTGCAGCTCCTTTTCAGATGCAGGGAGCAGCGGCTTCCGCTGGCAGCAACGAGTAAAATAGGGGCCTTACTATGCCTTAATAGTTCGAAGAGGGTTTGAGGTTTAGGGGTTTGGGTACATAATTAACGGTATAACTATATACATATACCCATGAAGGAATGGTGCTCCTGATTGTCCTTCGGCCCCTATATAACCTCACCTCGACCACTGCTGGCAGATGAACTGATAACAGCTTGACTAATGATAAGGTTCTGGGCAAGCTCTGTGCGGACTGCTTGCGCAGACTCTCCCGAGTGGAGAACTCACCGATAGAATAATCGGCAGTAAGATCGGCGAGATCTTCGGCAGGAACATGGGCCAAAGACTGCACCTAAACCAGCCAAAGCTTCCGAGCACTCCGACCCCAAACTTGGCACTGGCTTCCATCAGCAAGTGTGCAACCTCAATGCGGCCCAACGTGGATGCACGCGTGAGAGCTGTGCTGCCCTTCCCATTGACCCAGTCCAAGTCAGCCCTGGCATCGACGAGGCACTGCACTACCTCGATGTGACCGCGAACTGATGCACACATCAACGGTGTTGTGTCAAGAACGACCGTGTTAATGTCAGCCTTTGCTTCAACCAGAACTCGCACGACCTCGACGTGGCCCAACTTGCATGCATTTACGAGAGCTGCTTTGCCGTGGGACCTGTTCAGGGAAGCCCCTGCTTCCACCAGGCATCTTACAATCTCGGCATGACCATTCTCAGATGCAAACATCAAAGGTGTCTTTAAGGATCTCTTGCTGTTTCTGCAGATATTTGGCAGATCCACGCTAGCACCGATCTCAATCAGCAACCGCACAACCTCGATGTGGCCATACAAAGATGCACAGGTGAGAGCAGTGTCTCCGAACCTGCTTCTCAAGTCCATATCAGCTCCGGCTCGATATAGAAATCGCACAGCGTCGGCCTTGCCACTGGAGGATGCACCAATGAGTTCGTCTGCAAGCCTGTGCTGCACGACACTGTCGGCTTTCAGCATAACCAGCAGCACGTCACAGGGGGCATTCAACGTCATCGCATCATCCAAGATACAGCCGGTCTCTCTGTCGACAAGCTGTTGTATGCACAATGGAACATCGTGACGACTCCGTAAGTGGCACTTCAAACTTCGAACTTTCTTCGTACCGTCGATATCCTCCATGCTCACTGCAGCCAGCTCCCCCCCTGACAGCATCGACACGCGTATCATGATGGCTACGAGCTCTGCAGATGGATCACAACACAGCCGAAGCTCACAAGCCAGAGCCAGCACTGCGGACCAAAGTTAGCGAAGTGGCGCCAAAGCAGAACCATCTACGCAAGAATCGGACCACTCCGAACACAATGTGGACCAGGATGGTGAACTGAGCATGTTGTTAATGTCTTTGCTCGTTCCTGTGCATAGTAACACTCACCAATCCGATTCGGCCCACTCTTGTCATCTAAATTAGGAGAGCTTGGATACATAATTCAGTTTGCACATGACATAATTTGAACGTCGTCACGTAATTCTAACTGGGGGGATGGGCCATGGCATGGTGTGCGAAGTTGCTCTTCTAGGTGAAGTTTATGCTCGCCTTGACTATGTAATTTCAGACCAGCATCGTTGATAACGTAGTTTCGGGGCATGAGGGAAATTAATTTGCCTAACATAAGTCTGAACCCGGAACCCTAAACCCTCACCTAGCTCTGAATGCTATGCACCACATACGACACCCAAAACCAACACGATGGAACTCCAGGCTCAGAGTCCAAGGATACTAACAAATGCCTAATTATCCAGAGGGTCCATATACACTACTATTATGGAATTAGGTCCCCAAAACCATAATGGGGATGGTCTTTTAGGGCTTAATTCCATAATAGTAGTGTATATGGACCCTCTGGGTTAAGACACCACAGCCACACACCACAGAAACGCGTAAATCCAAGCCTTTCCCGCCGCCGCCCACGCCCCAGCCCAAGCTCCAAGTAAACAAAAAGTGTGTTCTGGTTCTTATAAGGCTCGCACAGTGGTTCTATAAGGGTTTTACCAGGGCCCAAGTACAGAAATGGTAAGTACGTAGTTGCTTTATAGATAGGGTTCTAAGTATCATAACCCCAATGAGGAACTCTTTTCGGTTACTTTTAGCTCTAACTAAGTCGCCCGACCCTCCAAGTAGGTCATCCCTAGCCGTATCCTCCGACAGGTTATTGATACCTAGAGCTCTACTATTTGTGAACTTGGCCCTAAAACCCCTCAGCCCCTACAAACCCCCCTAAGACAACCCGTAAACTCAGCTTTCTGAGTCCCAGACCAGCCAGGGGCCGGCTTGACTGTGAAGTTGTGAGCTCCTCTCAAAAAGCGTTGCGCGTGAATTTTGGGCTGAACCGTAGAGCTATGCGCTTTTGGGTGCTACCCTAACGCTCCATTAAGGCTTAAGTATCTACTGCAAAGGTACATGGAGCCTTTGGGTTATATAGGGCTTAGAGTTTGGGGTTTACACGGGGCCACACCCTAGATACCAAACCAAACCACCCAATCTGAGACCCTAAAGCCAGACTGCCGCTTATACTAAACCATCATCCGGGCTAGACACCCCGGATCTTCAAGCCTAAAGCTTAGACTCTAAACCTTAACTCCTACACTGGGTCCTGCTAGACCCCGACCCCAAAACGAAAAGCGCTCGTAACCTCAAATCTTGAAACCTTGGCACCACACGAAGAAGATTAGTCTTAATGCTCCCTTGGGGTCACACCCCAATGCAAACTTAAAGCCCTACATAAACCCTAAACCCCTAAACCCTAAGCCCAATACAAACTTAAAGCCCCGAACCCTAAACTCTAAACCCAATACAAACTTAAAGCCCTGAACCCTAAACCCCTTGGGTCTTCTTGCGCAACACAAGCAATACAGAATTTCCGATGAAACTCTCCAGGCAAACGCGGATCCTCAACAAAAACAACCTTAATACTGAGAATAGTAATAATGGAAACAACAGTCAAAATAATAATGCAATAGTTATAATGACAGCAGCAACAACGAGAAGCAACGAGGATCCTCCCTCCGTTGTTGAGAAGGTGAGCTCCAGGTGCGTCTGCAGTTCAATGACCTGTCGCTCTACAGTTTAACACACGGGCCTTAATAATTAGAATAGGGTTTTGGAGCCCATTATACAATACTTCTATATACTAAGGAACACCAAAATAGTATAGGTAATCATTTAGGCCCATATGTTAGGCTTTCGGGATCGGGTTTAGGGTTTGGCATTTCAAGTCCTACCACCATGAGGCCCCCAGCACCCAAGAATCCAAAATGGTCATGCGGGGGGTCGAGGGGTGGGGGGGGAGGGGGGGGGGTTTGCTGAAAACGGGTTAAGGTCTTGTGCTTTGGTTCATCGCTGGGGTTCGCAGGGACTTGACATGTAGGTGCCGTAATAATTAGAATAGGGTTCTGGGGCCCATTATACTATAATTGTAATAAGGAACCCCAAAATAATGTTGGTAATTGTTTAAGCCCCTATATAGGGCATGCGATTCAGGCTTTAAGGCTTTGCAGTTCACTGTCTTGTAATTCATCGTAAGAACATACTAGTTACTAGCCTACACATGAAAACATCTTAAACCCACTCAGACCCTCCATCTACCCTTTGTTTGACCTTAAATACCTGCAATTCGGAACCCTCTACCCTTGTTTTATGGTACAAGGAGGGTCCTAGCAATTACCCAGTAATCGGTATTTACGGGTCCTGGGCAATATAGGGGCCTTAATAATTCAGGTAAGGTTTTGGGGCCCATTATAGTATAGTATAGTTATATAAGTAAGGAACGCTAACGAATAATATAGGTAATTATCATAAGGCCCCTTTCTTATTAGCATCGCTGGTGGACCGGCCGACCTCGTTGCGCGCACTTGCCTCTAGCAGCTGTTGGCGCCACGCCGGCGAACCTGACCACAATGAGCTTATCCCTAACCTTAGGGCTCCAAGTATACAAATAGTACCTACTTTGGGATCTAAAGCCTATAAATAGTACCTATTCTGGGCTATTTGGAGACACAGGGTAAGGGCTCAAGTACCCTATAGTACATACTTTGGCCTTAAAGTAGTCCCTATTTAGGTACTTTGGGGCCAAAGTACTTGCTTTTTGGGTATATGGACCCTTAGGGTATGTGATTAGAGTTGTACGGAGCAGGGCTTACGGCATCAGGCCGCCAACTCGAACCCGGAGATCTGAGCTGTTCGCAGGGTGTCAGGATTTAGGGATGCTTCACAAAGCTTGGTTCCTTGGACATCAAAGCAGCCAGGGCACATCTATGACGGTTTTATGGAAATCACAAAGGTTTTTCTGGGTTCCCCTGCTCGTCGTTGAGAAACGAATAAAGGTACCGTTAATCATTAATGAGGAGACCCCAATACAAAAGTGCATACGGGTATCAATGGCAGACCTAGACAGACTGATCCTGTTCCCTTTGATGCGTTGTAGGGTGAGAGTGCCACCCCACCTACCAGTATCTGTTGATTGGGCTCCGTCTGCAATCTTTCTGGCTCAAAGGGCCACAGGCACTGAAGTCCACGGTGCGAAAACCTAAGTGAAAACAGAAACAAACGCTGCGTCTGGCTTTTACTTTCTGTGTCGCTAATGGTGCAACGCAACCAATGACAGGGCACCAGGGTTGCGAATAGGAACGTATGCAGGCTATGGCAAGTATCTCGAGGAGCATCCGATTAAATATCAGGCACGTGGACCCTTGATGTGGGGCTTGCGCAAGCATTGTGTGATCGGGTTCGTGCATATATTTGCAAAAAGGACCCTGATCTGTCAATGTACGTTACCCCAAGGGTCCAAGTACCTACAATCATATAAACTCACCAAAATCCTAACCTACATAACTACTATCCCTAAAACCGAGTACCTAACTATTGGGTCCTTTGGACCCTTTGGGTTAATTAGGGAACACCTGTTGCCGATTGGGCCAGAACCTTGATCCTTCTCTAGAGTATGAAGGGATGTTCCTCAAGTAGAGGACTTTGGAAGATGTGGGGATACACTTGGGCCGAGCCCGCAACCCTAGTTGGAGGGTGGGGAGACTTGCTAAATAGCTCCTTGATAGAGTTGCAAGCGCCATGCTTTCCTCTACTTTAAAGAGATATAAGTATCAAACCCCCAATTAGGAACCTTTTTTGGCTACTTCGGCTCTACTTATTGACTACTTACTCAGTCCCCGACCCTCCAAGTAGACCCCAAAGAATCCGGCCTGACAGCATTCCCGAGCGCAAGCGGTCTCCAGACACGAAGCACACCTGCGCAGCAGGAGCCCCTGTGGCTGCCCGGGCTCACTTCGGAGAGTAATATAGGGGCCTTAATAACTAGAGGAGGGTTCCTTCAAAGGGGTCTATAAGGGTTACCATAAGGATCTATAAGGGTGTACTATGATATAGGGGCCTTAATAATTAGAGTAGGGGTTTGGGGCCCAGTATACTATGATTATAATAAGGAACCCCAAAATAATATAGGTAATTATTGAGGCCCCTATATTGCCTGTAGGCTCATAATTAACCTACCCCCCCTTTTCTGGGGTATCTACTTTTCTACACAATAGATCCTACAATCTCAATATGAATCACGTGAAAAAGGATCTCAACACGTGATAGCAGATGTCGCTCTTTTCCAAGAACGTCCGCTAAGTCCCAAGAGCAATCTGGAGTTACGGAGTCATCGGGCCGAAACCCGTAAATGCCGGTCCAGCCCTTGACGTCAGAAATGAAAGCCAAGAACCGTTCTCGGCCAACGAGGCCATTGTCGCGGCCGCGGGCGGCGGCCCAGTGGCGCAAAAGCACAAGCAAATGGTGCTTCCTGCAGATGTTGGATCCGCAGTTGACCTCGCAGTAGCCGGCCAACCAGGCCCTGTCGTCCTCACTGACGCTGCGGGCGGCGGCGTCAACGGCCGTGTACTTGTCCCAGGAGAAGACCATGTCGGAACCGACACAGTTGATGTCGCAGTCGTAGCCTGAGTACATGCGCCGCACGACATTCCCGGGTGATTCGGCAGGAATGGATGTGGCCACTCAACTTGTGCGCCACGCTCTTGACGACGCCAAAAGTGTCGCAGATGCCGGACCTAATGACGAAGTCGTAGTCGATGCTGTCGACATAGGATAGATCCTAACAATAAAACTAGGTATCCTAAAAAAGGGGTAGGGTATGAGCCGCTAGGTATGCCAAGGCCAGATAGAAGGGAAAGGGCTGAGGGTTTAGGGACGACCCAGTGCAAACTTCACAAATCGTCCAAACATGCCAACGATTGACCTAAATCTTCAATCTCAAGCTCTAGACTCTATATTCACGATGGAGTCTTGTAGCGTGGCGGCTGTTTTCATTATATTTGCCATGAGAGAATACTGAAATCTCAACCACAAACCCGAAACCCTCCACCGATCATGAAAACATAAAACCTCTTTGGACCCTTCCAGATATGCACGTGAAGACAGGAAGCACCTAAACCCTAAACCCTATAAACCCTAAACCGGCACAAGCCTACCAAAGCCCCGAAAATCCAACCCTCGAGCCCCAACACTCCCTACAACCGAAAAGGGGTGTTAGGGTTCATTTCTTGGGTACTATAAGGCTTCCTTTAAGGGATTATAGGCTCAAGCCCGACAACCTCAAGGAAAGGCCTGAGGTCCAAAACCAGGGCAACCTGAAGTCGAAGATCCTAAATGACCCTCTTAGTTGCTGAGTTCATAAGCCCCCAAACGTGTACCCTTATGTAGCCCTTTCTTAGTTGCTGAGTTCATAAGCCCCCAAAAAAGTCTACACTTTCCTTTTATAGTGGGTAGTATTATCCCCAAAAGTGTAAAGTGTATATCCACTCAGCTACTAAGCCCTGAAGTCTTTAGCGCCGAAATGCCGAAACCACTAAAGCCCCAAACCTCACAAGCCCTAAACAGCAGACCGCATACACTGCAACCTGCGCTCCCTAAAGCTCTTCAGCCCTAAAAGCCTTCATTGCTAAACCCCAAACCCCTAATGTAGGAACCTGATTAAGAAACCTTGGGCCTTTATTAGGGTTCCAAGGTGTCTATAAGGGTTACTAGAAGGGATCTATAAGGGTACTATAATCATGTAGGAACCTGATTAAGAAACCTTGGGCCTTAATTAGGGCTCCTTATATGAATCCTACTATTTGGGGGTTAGAGGCCCAGGGTTTCTTAATCAGGTTCCTACACTATCCTATCAAACCAAGAAAGCTGAAAGGTGCCTGCCACTTGTCTCCAAGTGCGAGCGTCACACGCTCTTTGCCCTTCTCTGCATCTGGCAGTGGGCGTAGAGTTTAGGGTTTAAGGCTTTACTGCATAATTATATAGGGTGTCCCAACCTGTCAGAAACGAGGGTCCAAGTACCCAAACAGGTAACAGGGGGCCGTATTTGAGCTCTATAGAGACTTAGGGACTAAAGGTCTTCCGGCTTGGGGCTTAGCTGATGAGAGCATCCAAGTACCCAAATAGTAGGATCGCCCTAAATACTTTACTGTAAATGGCTTCTGGTACCTAATAGACATGCCAGGTACCCCAGTAACCAGAGCCCCAGGGCAAGTCAAAGGCTTCAACGTGAAGGTGTACTTGAAGGGGCAGGGGACTTAGTAAGTAGGTTATAAGTAGAGTTATAAGTGCCCTAAATGGAGTTACCCTAACCCATGTCTTCAGAAACAACCATATGAAACCCTACAAAACCCTTCAACACATCCTAGGAAAATTCCTAAATCCTAAACCCTGAACCGCAAAGCGAAAGGCGTACACCCTGAACCCTTAAAGCAGTAGAGTCTCATGGAGGATGCTTGGGCTGTGTGTATGTGGGCCCTGTAGGCACGCAGGTTCTTCTAGGTAATTCCTGACTTACGTCCCCAGTACGCAAGAAAAGTGTAGGGGCTTCAGGGGTTCAGGTTTAGGGTGTAGGGTCTCAGGGGTCTTGCTGACATATGGGAGTTTCCGAAAATTGGGGGTACTTTATTTTGGGGTCCTTATAATAAGGATCCTACTATTGAGGGTACCATATTAGGGTCCCCTATTTTCGGAAACTCCCATATCCTGTCGGCTCTCCAACCAGGGAGGCATGAGGTTCAGGCTCCAGCCGCCGTGCGGTGTCGGAGCGCCGGCCTGGGTCGAAAGCCCGTCTCCTTCGGCGAAAGCAATGCAGCTTGGGCTGACACAGTCGTTCTCCTCCGGTGCGGACGGTGCTTCGGCGGTCTTCATCAAGACTTTCCATGCCATCCCTGCGCTCCAACGGCCGTGAAGTTGGACATCCTTCCACAAAACAGCCAGGAATTGCTGGGTGATTCCGGGCGGGGTATAACCCTAGGGATCAAAATAGCCCAAAAGCCTTATATAGTATGGTTTTTGGGCCCAAAAGCCTGAATATATATGAGTCCTTAGATCCCTAGGGTAAAGGAGACCCGGGTTAAACAGTCTCTGGAGCAGAAGAGTCGGCGCAGCTCCCAATAAACCCTTCTGCAAGCCTGAGCCCCTGAGAGCTAGTGACTAAATACCGGAGCACTAGATTAGGCCATACTAAGACTGAAATCCCAGATCATCCGATACACCATATCAGGGATACGCCTAAGAGCATGATCAGATAATCTGATATTGAAGAATATTCCTCATGCAGGGTATACTGGAAGATGCTGCTAGACCCTATGAACCCTACGAACTCCAAAGCCAACAAAGGCCTTCGCAGCCCAATAGAACTTTTAAACATACATCCTTTGTGGGCGTGTGTGTGTGTGTGTACATGTATATATACATATGTATATATTAATATGTATACATGTATGTGCGTATAAACGTATTCTGTGTACGTACGTACGTAAGCATAAGTATGTATTCATGCATGCATGTATGTAACTTATATACACCGTGCCTGTATTCATTATTTATTTCTTTGTTTCTCGTACAATATGTCTGTATATCAGATGTCAACATACACGAGGATGCACGGTTACAGAACCCTAAACCCTAAAGGCCCTAAACCCTAAACCAAGCGACGCCAAGGAAGGGAGCTGAGCCTTGCTCGCCCTCGCAGGCTTCCACGGAGAGTATCGCAGCAACGAAGACCTGCAATCGGGAAGGGTTGGGGGTTGAGGGGTTGAGGGGTTGAGGGGATTAGGGTTTAGGGTCGTGGGTTAGTTTAGGGGAGTCGGTTTCAGGGTTTAGTGGATTAGGGTTTAGGCGGTTTAGGGTTTAGACCTGCATGATTTTTGTTGGCCCGGGTCCGGTGTAGGGTTTACAGTGTAGGGTTCAGGGGTTTTAGGCTTAGGGTTTAGGGTTTTGAGCCATAGGGTTTAGGGACTCTTTTGGTTTCGTGTTTAGGGGTCAGTGTTTCGGGAGAAATTATGGCTTGGGGCCTAGGGGTTAGGTACTTCGGGTGAAGGTCTCTTTATGAAGTTCCAAAGCCTCAACCCCTGAGAACGACAAGTCCGAAGGCCCACGCAATTTCTCCTCATCCCTTCCCTAAACCTCTAAACCCTAAACCCTAAATCCCGGAACCTCTCGCCCCTCTATGGATCTGCTCCTCTTCTAATCCAAATTCGCCACCATCCGAAGGAACATGAACATCCTGCAATCCAAACCCTTCCAGAATCTCCTTCCCTCAATAAGCACTTAAAAATGGAGAGCCTGGCATGGAGGTCATCGAAAACAAAAGAGTTTAGGGTTTAGGGTTGAAAAGTTCATCCCCTGATGCCACCCCCCGTGCCTCGGGATCAACCGATTTTTTCTGTCGGTTCAAGTCCTCGCAGCAACAACTCTCCCATTCAAGTTGGGCATCCCTGGGTCTTGGATCCCTCATCTAGGACTCAAGCCACCTGCCCCAAACCATGAACCTTAAACCCTAAACGCCTTTTAGTAGCAGTATAATTCAATCAATACTCCTCGCACCCTAAACTCCTTTAAATATTTATGGTAATCAAAAAATCCCGACCAGACATCCAAGAGCTCGAACGTTTCAACTGTTCTGGGCCGAGCAAAGTGGGAGCTGCAGAAATCAGGCGTGGATTAGGGGTTTTGGCTTCCGTACATCGAAACCTAAAGGACTATGTGGGTGTACCTTTAGACTTTATAGGGTTTGGGGTTAAGGGTTTCGCGTTTAGGACTATGTGGGTTGTACCCTTAGGCTTCATTTCACAGAAGGACCACCTCAAAATTTCTCATGAACAGACTTCACTACCAGCTCCACGAACGTTCCATCACAACACAACAGCAACGTGCATGGGACACCCCCCGACTCTGCGTTGTAGCAGAATTTTCTATTGGAGATGTGCATTTGTTTAGGCACTTCTCCTGTTCCAAGCTGCATAAGTGTGCAGATCACGTAGGACCACATGCCGAAGGTTCCTTCGAGATCTCTTCCCGTGCGTTGGGGCTAGTCGTAGTCGTAGTCTGTGTTGAAGGCTCCGTTTTCACGGCGGTCTTGAAAGCTTCGCGCTTCAAGCATTAGCACAAACACAAGCAAAGCATCTTTGTTTTACCATGTCTCGGGTGGCCAACTAACTAGCAGAGTCTTGTTAAATGGCTTTTCGGATAAAACTGTGGGCGACACGTTCTTGCACAAGAATACAACATTGTCAAACATATACTATACTAACGAACTGATGGTTCCAATAGTACTCGTGTCAACAGCCACCGCAAGACAAGTTTCAGTGCCTGTGACAAACGACCAGTGTCACCATCATCAGCATCATCATCATCATCATCAGCATCATCATCATTATCATGACCATCCTGTCAACATCAACAAAAGCTTGGGCATCAGCAGCAGCAGAAATGGCATTGCCACCGTCATCGCACTAACCTCCTTGCAACACAGCACTAGCACTCGTAGCCCCGTACCAAAGCTCAACACGAACACCCTAGGCGTTAAACCATGAATCCCACACCTAAAACCTAAACCCTAATAAGTCTTCGTGACCCTGAGTCCTTAACCATGAACCCTAAACCCTGAACCCTAAACTCTAAACCCTTCTTTGTCACCCTGAATCCTAGAATCCTAAAACATGAACCCTAAACTCAGAAACCCTCAGTTCAGTACTCCTAGCTTCCGCAAGAAGCAAGTCCTCCAAGATGAGATCCACTCGAGCCTGGATGTTATAGGGTTCTTTAAAGGGTTCCGTTAAGAATGTTAGGGTTTAGGGTTCAGCGATATTTACAAATCCTATGCCTTACAGCCCCTGATTACATATAGTTTAAGATAAAAATGTGCCCCAAAACCCTGTTCCAATTATTTAAGCCCCTATACCAACGGCACCGAAAGTCCAAAGAAACCTCTGAGGCCCTGAACGATACCCTTTTATCGGGGTCCAGTTCCCCGTACTGATGGTCTCACAGGTGGCACAGATCCATGCAGGAACCAGCCGGCCGCTTGAAGCCTTCCTTGCCCCCAGTACGCCTTTCGGCTTTCTGGCGGGCGAGGTACTCCGCGTCGGCGTCCCCAGCGGACGCGAACTCTTGCGGTTCACCTCGAGCGGCTCGAGCCACGGCCGCCTCTTCTGAGAGGCGCTTGCGCTGCTCGCCCGCCCTCTGCCTAGACCTCTCCGCCTTGAGCGCAGCCCAGACAGTTTTGTCCGACCTGCCTTCTCCTATGGCCTGCATCTCCTGCAAGAACCTGTTGCTGCGCGGGCGGTGGCTGCGCTGGTCTTCTACCTTCAGCCCCAACAAGCGGCCTGTCTCGTACGCCCACTCTCTTGCCGTAGCGTACCACGGGGAGCCAGGACGCGCTGTTTCGGCGAGCCCTTCTCCGCGTGCGTTTAGCACGAGCGAACGAACGGCCAACTGCGTCATAACGGATTCCCGGATCTCTAGGATCCGGAGCCTCCAGTGTTCAAGGTTTCTGGTCCCGTCCTGGAGGCTGAGAACACTAACCCAAATAGTAAGTACTGTGGCCCCAAAGCACCTATATATAGGGACTATACAACTACTTTATGAACAAAGTATCTACTACTAGGGTACATGGACCCTCAGGGTAAACTTTAATCCGAAATTCTCCGCGGAGCATGAGCTCGGAAAGCCTTCGGCTTTTGAAGCTCCGACCACGAACCCTAAGTTACCGGAAGACTTGAAGACTTCCAAACCTCTGGCCAAGGTCCTCTAAAGCTTAGTAGCTGAGCGGATACACTTTACACTTTTTGGGATAATACTACCCACTATAAAAGGAAAAGTGTACACTGTTGGGGGCTTATGAACTCAGCAACTAAGAAAGGGCTCCAAAAGGGCACAGTAGGACATCTAGGGGGTCTAGGATTTTGAGCTTTTCTAGGGCAATTGTGGTTCCGAACGGCTTGGGATGTCTGCCAATGAATGGCTCAGGGCGAACCTTTGCACTGATGGAATCGAAAGCTTGCTCTTGTTGGGCGGTGGCCCGATTGGCTAACATAGGGGCCTTAATAATTAGAATAGGGTTTTGGGGTATCTTATACCATAACTATAAGAAGGATCACCCCCCCCCCCCGCCGAAATAGTAATAGGTAATTATTGAGGCCCCTATATTACCCCACAACCCCGAAGCCCACCTTGTGCGGCACAAAAGATTGAGTCCGCCAGCAGTTGATCACAAACTCGCCCTGAACACGCAGCCGCCGATGCCACCTTAGCAGCAAGGCTTCCCAAGCCATGGGGTGTTAAAGAGTCTGACAGTCTACTAGTTAAGCCTTTAAGCTGATTCCGCAACAGTTTGCGAGACTCCATATCTGTTATCCTAAGGGCCTAAGGGCTCAAGTACATCAGAACCGTAGAATGCCCTAAATTAACATAACTACAAAGTATCCTTCAGTCAAGTACCTAGGACCTAGTTATTGATTCCTGGTGCACCGGATGGCGGCAGCTCCCAATTCTTCAAGGATAGATGTTCATATAGGGGCCTTAATAATTAGAATAGGGTTTTGGGGCCCAGTATACTATAATTATAAGGAACCCCCGTAATAGTAATAGTATAGGTATTTTTTAAGGCCCCTACATTTATGGAATCTACTCGGGGTACTATAAGGGGTTCTATAAAGGTTTAGGATTTCAGGGTGTAGCAGGGAAGCATCTAAAGCCATCGAAGCAATCTTTAGCCTAGCTCAGGCGGCCAAGACACCGCGCCATGCAATAGGAGGAGCCTGCCAGAGCTGCTTGGGAGGTCTCTCAAGAGGGCCTGTTCCACAGGTTCAGGGTTCAGGGTTGTTCTTGAACTTTGCACCATGTATTCCTACATTGAGTAAGTGTACGGCTTTGGGTGCAGGGTTTGTGTAAAACGCCCCGAAGCACCATCATAGGCCTAGGCCAACGACGACAGAGGGGCCTTACTTGGGGATACATCATGGTACATTAATTGCATAGGAACTCTAAAGGTAATACTACTCGTTATTTACGACCCTCCAGTAACCTATCAACCATAATCCCTAAACCCCCCAAACCACCATACAATGTCTGACAAACCACTGTCACCCGAGTCCGCTTGACTGGCCTGCAAGCGTCTCGGCCAGCACTAGATCTGTCGGCTCCTAGCGAAGGAACCCGGAATGATCCGGGTATTGTCAGGGGTTTCGGATGTAGAGCAGGGTTTGGGTTTGCATAAGGTTTCGACGTGTGGTGATGTCTACGCTTTTTCATGGCTGTGATACAGGGTCTGATAAGGGATTCGAGAAGGAGGCTTGACAAGGTGCTTTCCGAGGTGTCTGTAGGACTTTATGGTTGTAAAGATGTCGTTCCTGAAAGCAACTAATGATGAGTTGAGGCATTGGAGGGGGGCGTGGGGTACGGCTGGGGTTGCATGATCCCGTTTTGTATTTTTTGAACGGCGGTACCCGGGGTTTCGGTTCGGGGAACCTCGCAGCACAGAAAGTCACTCTAGTTCGGTGTGGGGTTTCGGGCTTAGGCTTTCTGGGGGGTTCGGGCTTTTGGTCTTTCCATCATGGTTCTAGTGAGCCATCCTGAGCAAAAAACACCATGCCCGGGACGGCTAATGTGCAAAGCTAAAACATCCAGAGGGAACGCTAAGGGGACAAAGGACCCACTCTCAGAATGGGGTTTTGGCTAGTAGTTATGCAGCTTAGCTTTTGAGGGGAGCATATGCGTACCACACGACGTACTTCAGTGACCATACACATGCCAACACCATCCAACACCAGAACTCAATACCTGAGACCAGAACAGCTGCAACAAAGCCCGTCCGACAGATCTCGAGACCCTTTCAGAAACCCTGAAACCCAAATATTAACACCTACAGTATAGAGCCCTATCAACCCAAAAGCCAACGCCACAACGCCGTATGCCTCAACAGCTCCAGGACCTACAAGCCCCTCCACAACGACAAACTGACAATAGCTATGTCCTAAACCCTAAACCCTAAACACCTAAACCCCTAAACCCTAAAACCCTAAACCCTAAACCCTAACCCCAAGGCTAAGGCCGAATAAAGTTGCAAGGCCCTACACCAGCCCTACCTAAAACTTACCCAGAGGGTCACCTTCCGGGTTCGGAGTTCTAGCGCTAGTGTTTGGGTTTGGGTTCAGGGTTCTAGTAGGGGTACCTTAGGGTTCCTTTAAAGGGGTATTATAACCCAGAGGGTCCATATACACTACTATTATGGAATTAAGCCCTAAAAGACCATCCCCATTATGGTTTTGGGGACCTAATTCCATAATAGTAGTGTATATGGACCCTCCGGGTCATAGAGCCTTGAAACCCGGAAAAGCCAGCCTTCAAGGAATCCTTAAGGAACCTTATCCCCTGCAGCCTAGTAATCAAGGACAGTTTCAGGTGGGTAGTTTACAGGTGGGTACCCCCATATAAGGCTCACCTGAGGCTCGTATAAGGGTACTGGGGCTATATGAGGTCTGTAGAGGCCTCCTTTAAGGGTACCCACCTGGTAACTACCCACCTGAAACTGTCCTTGAAGTAAGAGAGGAAGCTACCCAGACACCTACAATGTAGTGTCGTTCTTCGGATACGCTGTTTTTATGGCTAGGACCCAAAACACAAAGCTAGCAAACAAACAGGTACCCCCGGGCAAACCCTAAACCTCTAATTAATTCATCCCCCAAACACTAAACCCTGACCAAACCCCCCTACACCCGAAACCCCTGCTTAAACCCCTGAACCCAGGTCCTCCGCAGTGCCCGGTGCGAGCTCCAGGTAGGCGGCCGTGAGCCTCCCCGAACCATAAACCCTGACCCTGAGCCCATAAAACTTAACCTTTTCAGTGGGTTTAAGGTTGAGGGTTTAAAGGTAGGGTTCAAGGCTCACCTGGATCCTATAAATCTACCTTACAAGGGCTCCTTAGTATGATTGGTTATTGGGGGGTTAAGGTAAACCATATAGGCTCTATCGGTTCAGGCTCTGGGGATTTAGGGTTTAGGATCAGGGTTTTTTTGGTTTGGTCAGCGGTTCGGGGGCGGAAATTTCAGGATCATGATTCATGAGGTTTCCGCAGGAACCTGAAACCGTGTCCTTTTCTTCAGAAGGGTCCATTGCAGGACTATATGAAGCTTTGGCCTAAAGCTCTACCGATGGACGAAGGGACTAAACCCTCAACCCTAAACCCTCACTATATAGGTACTTGGGACCCTTTGGTGAACAAAAATGCACCAATATTCACCCTAAGCCCTAAACCCTAAACCAATATTCACCCTGAACCCTAAAGCCTACAAACCATAACCCCTAAACCCTAAACCCTAAACTACCCTTAACAAAAACACAGCGCCCTAAAACCCTAAAGCCTAAACTCTAAACCCTTAAGAAAAACACAGCGCAGGGACCGAAGGGGCCTCAGGGATGCCTCCAGGGCGAAAGGCTTCGACGAATTCCGGGACGTCAGGGCATCACCCAGGCTCAGGCCTTGTAGCTTAGGGTGTATAGGGCTTAGGGGGATTAGGGTTTAGGGTTTAGGGGTTTGAGGGTTTTAGGGGGATTAGGGTTTAGGGGTTTAGGTTTAGGGGTTTAGAGTTTAGGGGTTTAGGAGGGTTTATAGGGTTGAGGGGTTTAGGAGGGGGTTTGGGGGGATTAGGGGTTTAGGGTTTTGGGGTTTAGGGATTCAGGGTTTAGGGGTTTAGGGTTTTAGGGTTTCAGGCTTTGTCATTCTGGAGTGTTTGCAGGGGTTGACAAATGTTGACAAGGCTCGATTAGGTCCTAAATAAGGATGTTGCAAAACTGTTATTGGTGGTTCAGGCCTTGTAACTAAGTGTATAAACACCCTGGCTAGTACTTGCAACCCCAATGAAGGTACCCATCATACTAGAATAGCATTTTCAGTACAGCGCACCATAAGGTCCTACAAGGGTCTTATAGAACAGCTCTGATCTCGTTTGCTTTCCAGGGTCCTGTGGAGTTTCATAGCACTTTACGTTTCAAGGGTAATCTAAGACCAGGCCCACATGGTCCGAACACCGGTTGTGGCGTAGGGTCGGGTTCAGGGCTGGGGTCTACGGCTTAACTAGCCAAATAGTAGGAGCAGGGTCTTACGTCCCAATTACTATAGTATGAAGGTTCTTTTTCATGTGCCGCCAACCTAGCATTCGAATACCTGGGCCCTTAGGGATTGCGGGCATACATCTGGGCAGCAGGGAAAGGCCTAGCTATAGTATCACAAGAATGAGGGGACCTGGAAACCAACATAAACCAACCATGAGGGGATCATTGGAGTTGTTCTGAACCCTGAATCAGGGTTCCTAGTAGCAGGCTTTAAAGAAAAGGTTCATGTATGGCAAAATCAGAAGACTACCCTGAAACCTACCCAGACCCTGCAAGGCAGTACAAGTTCTGGGACAGCCCGGTCAATGTTCAGGATCTCAGAATCATGAACTTTGGCAATTTAAGGTTTTGCGTTTAATAATTTAAGTCCTGCGCTGTCTCCACCTAAACCCTAAACCCTAAACCCTAAACCCCAAACCCTATAAACCCTAAACCCTAAACCCCAAACCCTATAAACCCTAAACCTATAAACCCTAAACCCCAAACCCTATAAACCCTATAAACCCTAAACCCTTGCAGGGCCCTCCTTTGGCGAAGACGCTGCCTCCGTTTCAGGCTTCGGCTCTCTGTGGGGCCTGGCAGGATGCCTCGTCCTAAGGCTCCATGTACCCACATAGTAGGGTTCCTTTAAAGGGATCTAGAAGGGTTCTTCAAGGGTTTAGGGTAATTATAAGGGTCCATGTACCCACATTGTATATACATAGGCCTTAAAGTACCCATATAGGGACCCCTTTAAGGCTTAAGTATCCTTTTCTTGGTAGACTCCCTAGAGGCGAGAGTACCCTACCCCTCTTTTAGGGCGCCTACTTTTTAAGATAGCAGATCCTAACCATAAAACCAGATATCCTAAAAAAGGGGTAGGGTATGAGCCTCTAGGTCGAAAGCTGGTGCCGTGGTGCAGTCTCCACTCCTGCAGAAACTCTCTGCTCAGCGGCGTGAGTTGCGTTGCAGCTCCTACCAAAGAAAGCTGCAGGCCCTCCAAAGGATCCAATACATGGACACCTCGCATAAGCACTATCTTATCCTATACAATATGGGGTTTATAATAGGCTTCAGGGTTTAGGATTATCATGGTAGGATACGGTTTCTGGGCTTTTTTGTTGCACGGATCCTTTAAATAGCGGCGTTATCATGCAGGTAAATATAGGTAAGTCAAACCCTTATATCCCCGAGACCACAATGTAGAATCTATTATAGATATACTATAAACGAGCCCAAAACCCTATTCTAATTATTAAGGCCCCTATGTTAAACTCCATGACATGAACTTGCCTGACACGTCTCCGATGCATGGGGGTTTCAGAAAACAGTCACCTTACGTAGGCGTCCTGAACATGAATGCCCGAGCAAACCCGTACGCTGTACATACCTTTTCTATGCAAGAGGGTCTATACCACACTTTGCAGGAGACTCCTTTCGCTGGAGTCCTTAAACCGTAACTGTGTAGGCTTGACTGGTTCAGACTCATATTCCTACTACACTACCACATCCACTCGAAACCTGTAAGCCTTTACTACCACTACCTTATCCACCCGAAACCTGTAAGCTCTAAACCCGAAGCCCTATATCCTGCATCCTAAACCCTAAAAGACATTCAACCCATAATTATACGCGAAACCCTGCGCACACACACACAAACCTGAACCCTGACGAACAAATCTAAACAGGGACCTCAGATCCGCGCTGACGAGGGCGCGACTTGGCCTGGGCTTGTGCTCGCGCAGAGCCGCGTTGTCGCGGATCAACTTGACCTTCCAACAGGGTCGGCTTGTTTCGGGAGGGTTTTCAAGGTTACAAAGGCCTTTATTTTTTTAAGTTAAGGTTAAAAGCTGTGTGTAGGTTACATACGCCTATTTAGCTCTGTTTAAGGCTGGAAGCTTTGTGTTGCCCAGGTTGATTGATTTTATACTACCAACGGGTGCGGGGTCTTAAGCTGAATTAGGGTTTACATGTCTAGCGTTCATGAGGGTTTGGGATTATGGGCTGAAGGCTGGAGGGTCCCAGTCTACTGCTATCATCGACTGGGGTTCCCAGAAGTCCATCCCTGCTAGGGGTTTAGGGTTCAGGGTTTGGGGTGTAAAGCGGACGGTTAATGCATAAACAAGTATAGTCTTCAGGATCAGCTAGGGTACAGTTTGTAGCTACTATCCCCAACAACATCAAAATCTCTTCAATTGCCTCAATTCCCCGAGTTTGGGCTTGGGGTTTCAGGTTTAGGGAGTGTAGCATCGGGCTCAGGGATTTGGTTCTATGGTACACAAAAGCCCTCCGCGGACCTGCACCTTGAGACATTCGTCTGCATCCTGGCTGTCGGCGGATACTGCAAACACGTGATTACTACCCACTTCCTTGAAAAAGGGTTGTGGTCAGGGATCCTAGCAAAATGCCTCGTCAATTTTTTGAAGCTGGTGTCTACATCAAGCCCATCCGATTTAGGCTTCGGGTGAACCCGGAGGTTCATGATTGAAAAGCTTTAGGAACTTCGGTTGCTTAGGGTGGGTCAGGAAGTACTGTTTGCATGTGGGCGCTGTGGACCGAGCACAGCTGAACAAAGTCGTCTGCCTGAGCTCACAACCATTTCCCCACGATCGAATGTACCTAGACCCCACTATCCCTTCGTGTGTGGGCTTCCTTCTCGCTAACGAACCCTTAATTACCCCTAAACCCCAAACCGATTAACATATGAGAACCCTAAACCCTAAACCCTAAACCGAATGTTTGGCCGAAAGAGGACCTACACGACAGTGGATATGCCGGACCGACAACTTCGATGGTAGTGTCCGTATGCAACCATGGAACCCTGGGGGCTCCATGTACCTATATAGTATATACTTGGGCTTTAAAGTACCCTCTTGTGCCTATACAGAGTTCCTTTTAAGGGCTCCTTTAAGGGTTCTACAGAGTTCAGGGCATAAGCATGTACCGATATAGTTTACACTCAGGCCCTTACGGCTTAAGGTGCCTATATAGAAACCGCTCAAGGCCTAGGTATATAGATACTATATACAGGTACATGGAGCCTTGAGGGAAGCATAGCGATTGCAAGAAATTACCTAACGGATTCCAGTCCCATTGTCTCTTTTGGGTGCCCTAAACCCCAAGCCCTTAACCCTTAACCTCAAACCCTAAACCCTAAACCCTAACCCTAAACCCCGGACTCAAACCCTAGACCCAAACCCCTAACAGGCCCTAACAGCCCTTTCGCGGCGTAGACCTGTCTGGGGATCGGGTCTTCTCAACTGGCGACTATGCGCATTTTTTGAAGGCAACGTCTTCGTAGATTCATGAAACCGTAAACCGTAAACCCTGAACCACACGGTCTTTGTTGTTGAGGGCTTAGGGGTTAAACCCCAACCTTCAACCATAAACCCCCTTTTCAAGGAAGGAGGAGTTGGAGATCAGGTCGGCAGCTTCATCTCAAACCCTAAACCCCCAATCCTGAACCCTAAACCCCCAAACCCTAAACACTTAAATTAAGTCAAACCCCTCAAGCCCTAACCCAGATCCGTCCTAAACCTTCAAGCCAGTCCTAGACCACAAACTCTAAACGGACAGTTGCACACTTTCAACTTTTTGTTTCTGGTTGTAACGGCTCCTCGCTCTCATAGGGCTGTATGATGTTTAAGGGCTTTTAGGGGCTTCGTTAGCCTTCCTATCGGCTTTATGGGGGTTTTGCTTCTGGAAACTCTGCCAAGACTTGAATGCTAAACCCCTATAACCCTAAACCCCAAACCCTAAAATTAGAATAGGGCTTAGGGGCTACGTAGGGGCCACTATACCATACAGAATGCAGGGAGCATCAGGGAATAGTACTGCTACTTCTTCTAATAAACCCCAAGCCCCAAACTAAACCCTAACCCCCCCCCTCCATCCCATTGATTACATGACGGAGGGACCTGATAGCCAAAAAGGTGCTGCCAAAGATGCATGCCACCTGCACACAAATGGCGTGGAGGGGTTTCGGATAGGGTTTAGAGTTCAGCGTATTGGACAACAGGCTGGGGGTTTCAGGGTTGGGGGGTCACCAAGGAACTGCAGTGTGGCCCGTTTGCCACCGGACAAAACTTCGATTAAAAGGCTTTGTCCCTGAGACACCACCTCATGATCCTCTGATGCCGGATTCTGAATACTGATCTCCACACTGCCATAGTAAAACCCAAAACATGCACGGACCGAAATTCCTAAGGAGCGCTACAAATACGCAACCAAAGGCAGTAAAAAAACATAAGCCCTGATATACTCCTCTAAGCAATCACCTACACTTCCTACTACTGCAAACCAACATAACTAAGGCACCGGTTGTGCGTATGAGCTCGGATATGCGCTAAAAGCACGCCAATGACAACGAACACACACACACACACTAAATCCTAGACTTCACACTCACACCCTAACCCCGAAAACGGAAAACAACGGGAACACACATGTTCGACCACCTGCTTTATTGTTGATTGTACTGTCAGGCTGAGGGCTTGCACGACTCGTTTCTTGCTAGACTTTCAGGACCCTACAAGACTGTGGAAGTTCTGTTCGCTGTTCGCTTTCCCCGAGGCTCCCTCTGCCGAAAACATGGCCACTATCCGGCACTATTTGCTTCACGGATCATGGTAGTTGAACGTGGGCTAGAAATACAGCGAAGACAGGAATACAGGTATAGGTACTTGCCGGCCAACTTCCAGGTATCGAAGCGAGAGCCTTCGAGCAGGCTGCTGTGTTGATGGTTCCCTGCGACGTTCTCGCGCCTTCCAGAATCAGCAACTTGGACGAGCGCTGTGTGCCACCACCTGGCAAGTTCAATGACTCTACTATAGGGGCCTTAATAATTAGAAAAGGGTTTGCGGGGCCACTATACTAGAATTGTAAAAAAGAAATCCCAAAATAGTATAGGTAATGATAAAGGCCCCTATAATAGTACCGTCAGGGCCAGGGCCTGACTAATTCGAATACGATTTGGGAGACTTGATTCTACGAAAAGGTTCGGGCAACTTGGGTATGCTGTTAGTGATTATGGACCCATATGGAAACCCATTCAGTATCAACGTCATTTGACCCCTAGCAACTTGAATCGAGCGGCCGAAAGCCGGAAATCCGAAGCCTAAAGCCTGACAGCATAAGGTCATACCATAAACTCCTAAGGCGCCTACATTGGGCCTACATCTTGCCAAATGCATCTTCAAGGCAGATACTTTCAATACCCACACCCTAATATCAGTAGAACCTAAGCAGCCCAATTCCCACGGCACAAACCCAATGCATAGCAAAGGCTGCCGTGTCCGCTTGCGTAAGCAGCAACAACTCGAGATTGCCCTAAACCCTAAACCCTGCTCAAACCCTCGAACCAAAAAAGTGTATGGTCATGGCCTTCCCCTTGCTCTTGGGCCAGCAGATTCGTCGCCTGAATTCCGGAATCTCCGGAGGGTCCTGGATCGGGGCTTTGCATTTAGATGTAAAGAAAAGCGCACCACCGGAAGATGTTCGAAGTCAAGCTCGGAACCCCAACCAGTCGGGGTCATTGTCCTCGTCCAGGTAGTACGTGGTATCCTTGCCGTTGGGTTTCGTCCCAAGATCAAGCTCAGGCGAACCATCATGAGCCCCAAGGCTCGTTGAACGACGGTTGTCTTCCCCGAATCCACGTACACCTGGTAGGCATGAGACACCATCTGTTCGGCTTGCAAGAGGNGAACCATCATGAGCCCCAAGGCTCGTTGAACGACGGTTGTCTTCCCCGAATCCACGTACACCTGGTAGGCATGAGACACCATCTGTTCGGCTTGCAAGAGGTTCTGGCGAAGATTGGCACCCGTCAGCCTGTCCAGGTCACTCTTCACGAGTAACCGAGCCGTTCCGTCCACAATTTTCGGGCTCGTGAGCTGGCATGCTAAAGGGCTAGCTCTCAGGAAGGGGAACTGGGTACTTGCCTCCTGCAAGTCCCACGAGGTGACCGCCTTAAACAGTTCCTCTCCGATGCAGACTGTGATGCTCAACTCTCTGCAAAACTCCGACAAGAAGGAGATGAGTGGGAAGTTTGGTCCGGCTTGGAGTCCTGGCCGAGGATGAAGTTCATGGCCTCATGGTCTGCTCCACAGTCAGGTTCTCGGTGCCCACGTTCCTTGTAAACTTCGGGGAACCCCCGGGCTCCATGCACCTAGCATACACTCAGGGGTTTGGGGTTTAAGAGCCCTTTAACCCTAGGGGAAAATTTCAATCCGAAAAATTGGTTGAACCCAAGTGAGTGTTCCTAAGAAACCCATAGAGGGTTCAGGGTTTAGGGTCTGAGTGCCTAGTATCCTCACTTGCCCAGTATCCAAGGGAACTAAAGGTTAACCTTTGGGATTGTATAAGGATTGTAGTACTCAGAAATGTCAAAGCTTACCTACTCTACTAAGTATCCATAACTAAGTATCCATACCTTCCCTCAAACACGAAGCGACAGTACTACACCCAACGAGAAGGCACTTTCGGCTCCTAGGGGAAGGTGAGTTGGCAAGGAGCCCACGCAAACAAATTGGTGGCAAGTACCCGCGCAAATTCAGGTACTTGTGATTTGGATAGTGTATAATGTTGGAGGCTAGTAGTTTGGGGAGTATGCGGTCGTTAGGTGCTTGGACCCGAAGGGCAGGGATCGAATTCCAGGGTCTAGCAAAGGGAGATGGCACACCCAAAACCCTAAACCCCGAATCCTAAGGTCCTAAGCCATAAACCCTAAACCCTAAACCCCCAATCCTAAGCCCTAAATCCTAAACCCAAAACCCTGAACTCCGAATCCTAAACCCAAAACTGTAGGCCCTGAACTATGTCAGGTCCGGACCTGAGATGGTAGCGAAGTAACCTGCACTTCCCATTCAGGATCCCAGCTATTCTGGGTTTAGGGTTTCGGGATTTATTGTTTGGGGTTTCGGGTCTGTCTAGTATCGCTCCCGTTTTGTAAGGATCTGTCGTGTTTCGGTGATGCCAAAGTTGTGCACAGGTTGCCTGCAAGGCAATTGTGGTGACGGTCCTGTTTCCGGAACAGCTTGAACCTGTGTGCTACCAGCCGTGCGCATCGGCGTGAGATGTTGAGGTTCCAGGCAAGGGTTTAGGGTTTAAGGGTATGGGCTCGTGATATAAGGCTCCATAGGCCAGTATGCGCAACAGACACAAATCTAGAGTCTAGAGGGAAGGGCAAGGCGAACAAAGGCTCCAGGTTTCATTCAAGCAGCAATGGCTCTATAAGCCCTGAGTACGGAACTCCCTACACACTAACTTAGCACGATCAGGTTCCTACATCCGATTTTAAGGATTAGGGGTTTACATAGGGTTTAGAGGGCTTGGACGAAGCGCTGGCCCCATGCAACGGCGAAGTTCCCTACTAAGCCCTTCACGGTGAGGGCACCCTTCGCCCTATCTTGTTTAAAGAAAAACTCACGGAAATAAAACAGGCATAAGGGTGCTACTGGTGGACTTAGCCCAAATCCAACACCCGGATAAAACCCCCATGCATCCCTTGTAAAGCCTTTAATAAAACCCTTCCATGCAACATTCTGAGAAGGCAACTGTATGGTGTCTGGTTGTCGAAGTGGAACAACAAGTCCTGTGAGCTGCCACAGATCCGTGGACGCTGGGTTCATATAGGGGCCTTAATAACTAGAATAGGGTTCTGGGGTATGTGTATATATATATATAGGTCTTATAATTATGATAAGGAGCCTCCAAAATAATATTGGGTTCGAGGGGTTTGGTGGTTACAGTCCTTTCCGCGGGTAGGGTCTGGAGGTGCAAAGTCGAGGGATTTGGGATGTCGGGTGTAATTAACGTGGGGGCCTTAGTAGTTAGAATAGGGTTTTGGGGGATCCTTATAACTATAGTAGGAGAATATACCCCCAAACCCTATTCTAATTATTAAGGCCTCTATATTATAGTACCCTCATAGATCCCTTATGGTAACCCTTATAGACCCCTTTAAAGGAACCCCCAAACCCTATTCTAAGTATTCAGGCCCCTGCAGTAGGGCCTGGGAGCTGTGTGGTCTAAAAGCCCCTGAGGCCGCCCAATAGATGTCGGGACCCTGCGCGACAGGACCTTGAAGACCAGAAACGGAACCGTAAGTGTCCATGTAGCCAAATAGTATATATATATATATTTATATTTATATTTATAGAGTTTGGCCCCAATGTAGCTATATAGGGAGTACTGTAAGGCCCAAGTATATACTATTTGGGTACATGGACCCTTTAGGGGAAGGAAATTACACAGGTGGCTGCCAGAAGCACCGAAGCCATAAACCCCAAAGCCCGTGAATCAACCCCAAACCCTCAACCCTAAATCCAAACCTCTACCTGTAGTCACTATCTGTGGTCTCCATTCCATAGCCTAGTTCATTTTCTGGTTAAACAACTTTGAAGGTTCGGAATATGAACTGTTTAACACAACGAAGGTAGACAACAGGTATGTACTGTAGGGGCCTAAGCAATGAGAAAAACGGCTTTGGCATACATTGTAGTATAGTGTAATCAGACGCCACCAAGGAATAAAAGTCGTATTCTGTTGGGCTTTATCAGAAGCCTAAATAAACGTTAAGTTGCTAAGCCGAGCCCCAATCCCTCAACAAACCCTAAACCCCAAACCTTCCCCTTATGGAAACCCATAATACAAGCCCTTTAAAGGAACCCTAAACCCCAAACCCTAAACCCTAAACACTAAAACCCTAAAACTCTAAACCCCTAAAGTCCCAAACCCTAAACCCCCCAACCCCAAAACCCTAAAGCCCAAAATAAACCCCTAAACCCCTAGAATAGAGGGCTGTTAGCAAAAAACACCCTCTATGCTAAAACCCTAACTAAAACCCTACTTACCACTAAAAAACCCTGAAGCCCTAAACCCTTAAACCCCCAAACCATAATTACAAAAAGGACCCGAGCCCCGGCCCCCAGCAACCCCCAGCTCCCGACCCCCAGCCCCCAGCCCCCAGCCCGCAACGCCCAGCCACCACCAGCCCCCAGCCGTCAGCCGTCCCACCCCCGTCCGGACCTCAGAGGAGCGAAAATCGCGTGGTCGAAGTACCAGGAAGTAGCCCTCGGGAAGGGCAGAATTTAGGGTTTGGGAGGGATCCTTAAAGGGGTTCCTCAAAGGGATCTAGAAGGGAGCTTAGGGGTCTAGGGTTTAGGGTGGAGAGCGGTCGCCTGTGGGGCATGGGTTTGGTTTTAGTGGTTTTGATCGAGTTTCCAGGTTGATAGCTCCAAATTGGAGGAGCTTTTGTTTGTGTGGCTTGTAAAGCATATGCCACGACGCAACCAATCATAAGTGTCTTTTGGAACGGCCTATTCGAGCTGTGCAAAGTCGCTCTCCAACAAGCGCCACACCGGTGTGTAGGTTGAAAACTCAATCTGGGTGTTTGTGCAGCAGATCTTACAAGCAGAAAACCCTGGCAATACCTGTGATTTTAAGACTTTCTAAGGAACGTCTTAGGGTATGCCACATCAGATCAACAGTTTCCCTATTCAGCTCTGAACCTCTGGCCTTTATGACTTTGGGCTGTCTACCCAAAGCAAGCCTAGCCAACACCGTTGTTGGCAACAATATTTGAGATCACCAACGTAGTGATTCAGCCTAATTAGCTGTCGAATTGCATAGGGTTAGCGGAATGTGCATGCACATAAGGGCCCTTGTTTTGCAAGCTGAAGCAAAGTAAAGATGTGAGCGGATTCATCCTATGTATCTATATAGAAGACTACCAGGGACAAACTGTAAGCGATGAAGATCTGACGCTTGTCCTAGACCGGAGTCCTACTTGCGTTGATGCTTACGCGATTCCGGCTTCTTCCAATACTAGTGTTCATAAGGTACCCCTTCGAAATAGCGTACTTGGATCAACATCGTTTGGACTTATGAAAGTGCTGCACTGGATACCGGGTCGGTTCCAAGCCATAGCGGATCGTCCTCTTATCGTTCCTCAAATCGGTATGATCCAGACCATTGCACGAGATTTTGTTTAGTTGAAATACTAGCCACAAACATCTTGTGGTTTCACTCGAAGAGCTTGGACGTGTCAGCCGCACGTTGCTGCAGTGCGTTTATCTCAAGTTACACAAAAAGAGAAACACACGGGCCCACTTTCTGTTGCGCTTGAGCAACCCATATGTTTACAAACAACCCGCAAGTTTATAAACAAGGCCCGATGTTTATAAACAACCCGTGTAAGTATTTCACAAAGGGACGAGCAGACATCACCGCAAATACCAGTGTTTTCCTGACTTTATCCAACCAGGTCTTGGGGTATAATACATTAACTCCACACTTTCCTCCATTAAGAAGTGTTGTGACCAGCACTTAAGACGTGAGGGTTGGTGCCAAGTGGGAATGGCTGCGCGCGTCTCGGGCGGATGCTGGATTGGTTTTCGGTTGTACGTTGTGGTGAAAGTGCTGGTGGTAAGGGGGGCGAAAAGGGNGGGGGGCCGATGTTGCCCCACCAACCAAGACCTCTGGCGCCCCCCCCCTCCTACCCCGAGCGAAGCGCTTGTTTATGAACAGCGCCTGTGTTTATAAACAGCCCTCGTGTTTATAAACACAATAAGGGAAACTAAACAAACACAGTCAGCAAACCAAACCAACACACCGTGACAAGAATCCTTGACAAGGCGACGCAGACATCAAACAGTTCAACAAAAGACCCGTGGACAGAAGGTTAAGCGGAGCAAGTAAGCATCACGAGCCCGATCCCAAGGCCTACGTAACTCCAAAAACTCCTTATGCACAAACGCAGGCCCCACGATCGACCCTTCTGTTAGGGTTTAGGGGTTTAGGGTTTAGGGGTTTCGGGTGAGGGATTTAGGGTTTAGAGGCTTATAGGGGTTTAGGGTTCAGGGTTCAGGGGTCGGGATTTAGGGTGCCTTCGACTATTAGAGGTTCATGAAAGCGAGACGAGAATTATATATATATATATAATTATATATAAGCTCCCATAAAGGTATGGTTTGGGGTTTAGGATGGTTTAGGGCTCAGGGTTTAGGGATTGGAGGTTAGGGTGCAGGGTCTAGGGGATCAGGGGTTAGGAACAGGGTTTAGGGTTGGGGTGTTTAGCGGGCCTCAGAGCGACAACTTCTGCAGCTAGGTGCGGGGTTTCGGGTAAAGCAAGCATGCTTTAGTGTTTCAGGCTGAGGGGTTTAAGCTTTGGTTTAGGGGTCTAGGGTTTAGGGGTTAACGCATGGAGGTTCGGATACATAGCGATCAGTGATACCCGTAGAGTTTCGGGCTTATTAGAGTCTTGCGTGAAATTGTACAAGGTTTGCTTCGGCTCTAAACCCTAAACCCTAAACCCCTAAACCCGGAACCCTAAATCCTCAACCCCAAACGGCCTAAACCCTAAAACCGCGGAGAAGTATTTTATGCTTACAGAGCCCCTGCGAATCTGGCTAGAAAGGGCCCTTAAACGTTATGGCTGACGGCTTGCGTGAGGGTTTTGGAGTTTAGGTTAGGGGCGTTACCGGGCTGTATGGGGTTCTATAGGTGCTTTACGAAGCGCTTATAGGGTCCGTAAAGAGTTTTAAATGCTTTCTCGGGTTGCATACAGGGTTCCTGTAAGAAGGCAAATCCGACTCAGCTTCAATTTCCGGTGCTTCCACCAGCGCCAGGATCCGGCAGCTGCGCTCCGAGCTCAACCAGCCGAGCCCTGAAAACCCTCTCCACAACAAAAGGATAATTGCTGATTCAGAATGGCTCTTCTTAGGCCGCCCATGTGCTATGCACCCAAGGCTCCGGCGGTAGCAGGCATGCCATGACACTTTCATGGATTGACCCAAAGCCCCGTGTCCACACCCGGAACAAGCATCATCTGAGGTGTCTGGGGCAGGCCCCAGGTCCGAACCATCCCATCCCGCTGGACAGCCGTGAAAACGTCATCCGCGCCATGAATCTGCTGTACGTCGTTCAGTGGGAGCCGTGCCAAACTGGCGTCGCCATCAAACTCCTCATCTCCAAAGCAAACAACCGATCCATCCTTCAGAAGAGCGGCAAATGCAGCTTGTGTAGCCTGGACCTGCTTCACATCGTTTACCCCCGGGAAGTACTTACACTTGGTGCCCAGGCCCCAGATCAAAGTTGCTTCCGGTGTAAAGGCAGCGAAATAGAATCGGTTCGCGTAGATGTGGCTCACACTATTGATGAACAGAGCTTCGCCCGGATAATGGACATAATCATAATCATCATCTTTTGTCTGTGTAGTCCATGACACCGGGTGGACATCATCATGAGAATCATAATTATCAACATCTTCTGGGTCCGTATTCCATGACAACACAGATCCGTCGTCCAATAGCACAGCAAACTCTGCCTCCGTAGAAAAAAGCTGCTGCACACTCGCTAGATTCCGCTGCCTGGGACGACCAGAACTGAGATCCCATGTCACAACTGAGCCGTCACCCAAAAGAGCCGCAGCCTCAAATTTGGTGGCTTGGAGCTGTTTCACAAACTTTGATTGTAGCTTTCTCTGAACACGCCTGCTGGCCACACCACGTCCCCCATAACGACCAATCCATCTCGCCGAACTGCCAGGAACATGTGCGTCGTAGTGTGAATTTGTATCACATTGCTCAGATCGTGCTGGACTTGACTACAGTCACCACCAATATCAGCCTTGCCCCAAGTGACCACAGTTCCATCTTTCAGAAGAGCAGCGAATGCGCAGTCCGTTGCGTAAATGTGGTCAACACTCTCAAGTTGTCCTTGGACCACTCTGCTCAGACCACCGTACAGCTGGTTGCCCCAGGTAACCACAGACCCATCGCACCGAAGCGCTGCAAACGAGCCACATGTAGAGTAGACATGTGTCACGTCCCGCAGCTGTGTTTGAACTGCACTGCTGTCACCACCATCATCAGGCGAACCCCAGGTGACGACAGATCCATCGGCCTTCAGCGCCGCAAAAGCCGACTCTGTGGCGTGGATCTCCGCCACATTGTCCAAGCCACACTCGGGGCCTGTGCCACCATAGTTGGGATCCCCCCAAATGCACACGCTCCCCTCCTTTCGGAACACGGCAAACGCATACTTGTTCGACACGATGGCAACGGGTCCGAGGACACTCAAAGAAAGAACATCCCCAGGTTTTAGACCACTTGAAGCGATCGTGGTGTGTCCCGACAGCTCACGACGATCTGCAGTGAGCAAGAGACAATAGCAAACGCCAAAGGACTCCGCGGCGTATCGAGTAAGCTGGTCTAAAGACCAATCCGGATAAACCGACAGTTCGTGTTGATTGCCGCTCAGCTGAACAATTTTCACTGTAAACGCAGACTGTGATGATAGTGGCATGCCAGTCCTTGCACAAGCAGCTTCTCTTGAGGCGACACGATCTGCTTCCCTGCCGCCTTTTGCAGGCAACGTCATAGTTCTGGGATCCTCGTACGAGAATGAGAACGGCATGTTCGAGAATCTACAATTGCAAGTATTTCGCTACGCAATAAATGCCACTGGCCGCATGGGGAACCTATCACGCTTTTTCCCGCTACTGTGAAACTGCGATCAATTTGCAATAGAAATTTAGCACAAGGTGACAAAACATGTCGCAAGCCAGCCTCTGGCTAAATTGATCCACGTAGCTGCTTTCCAACCCCATGTGCAACTGGAGTCTGCGCGCATCCAGCTATTGTCACTTAAGTGTTGGTCTTATCTCTCAAGAGCAGGCTCCGATGGCAGATGGATATATTGTACATTCCTGCATGACGGCAGAAGAGCTCAAGGTTCAATGACCAGATGATGGACTTCGTGACCTGGCTGAAGCAACATTCGCTCCAGGTTAGATGCCCACCTCTGACCCCAGAAATCTGAATCCCTAATCATCTCCTTAAGGACTATATGGGTGGTTGTCCAAATTATGGTCCCTCTTTTGGGTCCTTGTTATAATACGGCACCTATTATTTAGGGTACCAAAAGAGGGACCCTAATTTTGACAACGACCCATATAAGTAACTTATCAGGAACCCTAAAGCGAAAGCTTGGCAGGGTTCAGGTAGAGTTTAGGGGTTGGGGTGTTTGGGGTTTTGGGGTCTTGGGCTTTGGACCGAAAGTGGTTTGTGCGGATGAGGGCTTTGGTTCCCGAACACCCAATTCTTCTGTCAATCGGGTACCTTAAACCGCAAACCCTAGTTTCGGGTTAGGATCTCCCACGCACCCGTTGTTAAAGGAGCCCATGTAACAACCCTAAAGCCCAATAAACCATTGAGAGATTCACATCACTCCTGCCTCTGCCAAAGGGACATGGTTCTTGGCAGGAAACGTCGTCTTCTGGATGTCCACCTGGCCATAGCTGAAGCATTGTGGCCTACAGGGTTTGTAGGGTTCAGGGTTTAAGAGCTTCGGGTTTTCTTGGGGCTCAGACGTCCCGGAGTGCCGTCAGGGACGCCACTTGTCGCAGCCTCTTGGATTTCCGGAAGAGCTCCCAGACGAGTTCTTCGGAGAAGCTCTTTCCCTTCGTTGTGTCCTGTTCCCGGGTGCACCCAGTAGTACTGCTCGTGCAGCGAGTTCCCGTAAGCCTCCAATGCCTTTGTCCTGATCGACGCAAGTAGCATGTACCATTCTTTCCGGGACTGTCGCACCAGATTCACCAGGCTTGTCTCCCAGAGTCCAAAACCCCAAAACCTAAGAACCGACACAATTTCGTTGCTCAAGGCGAAGAGCTTTGCACCATCCATGCTTCTATGGCAGAGGTTCAGGGTTTTAGGAGTTAGGGTTTATAGGGATTTACGAAGTTAGGGGTTAAGGGCGTAGGGCACTCCAGCCATTTTGTGAAGTCTCATACAGCTGTTTTGGTCCTCCAGGAAGTTTGTCAACTGCGACATGGTCTGCTGACATGACATATCATGGGCACAATGGTAAATCTCACAACACAGGCCACCTCTTGATAGGATCGAATCTATGTGCACATCTTGTTGAGAGGAAGTCTTTCACATTCTGGCTGCTGGTACGGTTGCAGCACTGCTTGTGAGAATAACTCTCATCCAGCGCGCCCTTCATCGCGGTTTAAATGGCAATGCCTTGTTGACGTTGTTCAACATTTCTCCACCTCCGGTGGTTTGGGAATGCGGTGATCCCGCTTGTGTGCTACTTTAATAGGAATCAAGGTCTCGAAGTGACGCAAATCTCCCGAAGTAAACCCCTGCGAAACGTCAACCTAAAAGCCTGACCCCACCGCCGAAATCCAGGGTTTGGGGTTTAGGAACTGGGGGGGTTTAGGGAGCTCAAACTCCAACCCTGCTGCAAAGCCCAGGGTCCTAGGCTAAGGCCCTTCTAGACTCTTTAACCTCTTAAGCCTTTTCCATCCCTAAACTCTCAAGCCTGTAACCTTCGATGCCTTAACCAAAAACACCTTAAGACCTATAAGCCTAGCTCTGTGAAAGTCAAGCCCAGCAAAAAAGCCTCTTTGAAATTGAAAGAAACACCAATGCAATCCCTAAAGAACTCTACGACACCCGTCAGAGCTAGTTGAGTAGCAGCAGTATACGCAAGAATAATTCTAAACCCTATAATATGGGGGCCTTAATCATTAGAATAGGGTTTTGGGGTCCATTGTATTTTATTTCTAATAAGGAGCCCCCAAAATAGTATACCCTAAACCCTAAACACTTCTAGATGCCCTTAAAGGAACCCTTATAGGATCCCCTATAGGTAGTATTCGGGCCCCTATAGTAGGCCGTAAGCCCGGTCTAGTGCTTGGGAAAGGCGCCTGAACGAAGCGCGGCTCGACTCGTCCCTGCCCCGAGTCACCACTGCGGTCCCGGTAGACGTGGAAGGTGCCTGAGGGTTTTGAGCCTTATGGGGCTTTATAGCTAGGGGCCTTAATAGTTAGAGTAGGGTTCCGTTAAAGGGGTCTATAAGGGTTACTATAAGGGATCTATAAGGGTACTATGACATAGGGGCCTTATAATAATTAGAATAGGGTTTTTGGGGCCCATTGTACTATAATTGTCATAACGAGCCCCGATAAAATAGCATAGGTGATTATTGAGGCCCTATATTAAGGGCTTAATGGGCTTGGGTTGTAGGGCCTGTAGGGCCTTTTGAGGTTTCGTGCGATAAAGAGACTTTGCGAAAGTCTTAAGGTTATCGTCAACTCTACCTTAAACTACCAAACCCCACTTTTTTGTAGGTTCTTATTATAAACCCTAATATGGAATTTATAGGGACCCTACAAAACAGTTTAGGTAGACTGTAATACCGGTTGACCCCACACGCCACTCAAAACTGGGTTGGCCCCACGACACCTTCAGCAACTAGCGGAAAACTCTGAGACCTAACAGACTTCCTGCCTGACAACCCCCCCCCCCATCCCAAACCCCAGCAGAAGCCCAAAAGTTGGAAATCCAATAGCCTCAAGCCTTAAGAGTAATGTATAGGGAATCCCAGCGCTGTTTGGCCCTAATCCGGTTTCCAACTTTATGGCTGAATCCTGAAATCCCATGCAAGCCCAGGCTCCAAAACCCTCCATCGATGTTCACAAATCTGCTCTGAGCGTTGGGCGGCAGTGCTCCACGCCGTCCAGGCCTTCCAAGACGGAGGGTTTACCGGAAGTCTTTCTTTGGGTTAACCTATTTTATCGCTAGGATCCTATGAAGGTAACCCAAAAAGGAGCCACAAGGGAGACTATAGGTAGGGATCAGAGTGTCGGCCACGTCGCTGCTGGAACTGGTAGAGTGAGTGAGTCTCTTGCAAGTAGGGCCAACTCATCCTTATACGATTAGGAGTCTAGGATTCGATTATGTGGGCTTCTCCCTTAGCCCCGTAATCACAGAAACTCTGAACACCGAAACGCACCCTTTGGAGACCTCGACTTTTGCTGGGTACCAAGGCCTCGTTAGGTACCCTGCTCCCAAACTCCATCTAGCCTTTTGATTTAGCGGGTCCATCAAGTCAAGCCTAGCCAATGGTCGACGTACCTAATCGGCACTACCCTACACACAAGTACCTCATTTCTGGGGTCCTTTAGCGCCCTTAGACTCTTATAAAACAAGCCCTAAACTCTAAACCCTAAACCCCTGAACCCTAAACCCTGAACAAACACCGAACAAACCCTGCACACTAAACCCTAGCCGCATGGACCTTGGAAGGAGAAGGGCTCGGACGTCAGGCCGCCGTGACGGAAGTATAGCCTTCACTGAACATGCTTTCTTTATACAAGTAAGTCCTTAAAACTGTAGCTTATGTGGGGTCAAGGTAAGGTTTCGGGTGTAGGCGGGGCTGGGTACCCTAGCCCAAGAAAGATGAACCTATTTTCCGCATTTCAGGATTGCATAAAGCCCGAAAGGTGTAGGGCGTTTGGTGCTCTTAGGGCTCATATGCAATCTAACCTGGTGGGGATCTAGGGTGTAGGGTTCCAAACTCGAAGTACAGGGTTCATGGTCTGGTTTCCGCTTTTTCTTTTGCAAGGGCTGAACGGCCTTTAGGGTTCTTTTTCTGAGGACCTGGAGGTATGGGGCTTAGTGGTTTAGGGTTTGGGGTCTGGGGCCTTTTATCTCTTTCAGCTTAGGGCTTAGGGGTTTAGGGTTTCGGGTATTTCCTTGAGGGTTCTCTTTATAAGGTTTAGGGTTTAGGGTTTAGGGGAGGTATAGGGCTTCGGGTTAAGGGCCTCCAGTGGGTCCAGGTTTGAAAGCGTTCAGTTAAATACAGGTCTAATATCGAGGTCTGAGACAGTTGCAATCGTATCCCCAATAGTCTCTAGTTATGCCAGAATATAGCCCCCCGCCCCCGAAACACATCACTATGATGATGACTATTATTGCTATCATGAAGTAGTAAAACATGCCCCCAAAACCCTATTCAAATAATCAAGGCCCCCACAGCATGATTTCCTTCTTGCTCTGGGGGCAGTAACGTTTCGACTTTCCGGGCGTAGAGTTTAAGCCTGGAAGTCTAAGGTTCAGGGGTTTGGGGATGTCGGGCGCTTGGAGTTTAGGGTTCAGGGTCTAGGGCTCTGTCTTCAGGAGTAGCTCTTATGGTCTGTCATGGAGAGAACGTTGAGTAGGCCCTATGAACCCACCTCAACAGTCCAAGCACCGAAGCACTATATTCTTGAGGCCCTGAAATCTACATATAATACTTAACCTAGCTAAAAAGTCTACAAATTATGCTAACTTCGGGCGTTTTTTGGAGCCCATGAGGCCTGCTTGGAGCCACAAGGTCCGAAGCTGGACCCTAAATCCTAAACCCTAATACACTTACCGCTTCAATTCTAGGGGTGCTGAATTCTCCTCGCACACCCCCCACAAACACACCAATTCCAGACTTACTTCAAGTATTGACAAACCCTAACCGTTCTTGCAAGGACTTAGGGGTTTAGGGTTTGGGGGTTTGGGGTTCAGGGTGTGGACAGAAGAGAACAATTTTCGCGGACCTGTCGGAGATGTCGAGGCTTGCTGGTGGATGCCTCGGTTTAGGGTCTAGGGGCCTGGAGCACCAAATGGCTTGGGCTGAAGGGGGCAAGGGTGGGTTTAGAGTTGTGGTCTTTGGGGTTCCTTTACAGTTTCCTTTAAGCGTTCATTTCAGTTTAGGACTTATCAATCATTTTCTTATGAGTGAGAGAGATGTTAGTGTGATGGCGTTCTGTTTTCGTCCCAGACCTGTTCGTCGTCGGCAGCTTTGTGTTGTGTGGGCCCTACCCTGAGCCCTAAATCCTAAACCCTACCCAAAATCAACCCCTGCAAGCCAAAATCCCAGAAGCGCTGAACACCATGGTCAATTGGGCCTTCCGTGAACTAAATGTTCTGACTTCTGCAGGGCATTGGCTTTGTGGGGCTTCAACGGCTCAGTTGAGCTCTAAAGAGTTGGGGGTTTGAGGGTTCCAGTGATTTTGGGTTGAGGTTGAAGTTCATAGCCTAGCCTCGAAACCCTTCAGTATGACAGGTAAGCCCAAATTCCCAAGCCCCAAAAACCTCCTCCTCGATGTTCTAGCTCTAAAGTTGTAAATCAATGCTGAAACCTGACTCTAAACCAGAGCCAAAACCTTTTACTTGCTGGACCAAGTACAGCCTTCTAAGGCCTTGAGGGCAGTAAACACTGTATTGCCCTAGGAGACCATGAACCGCAGGGAGCTAAGCCTTACACCCTGAACATGATGCTCGGGCTTGCAAGCTCGCTCTCTCAATCGCACGGCCCCCAACAGAAAAGCTGTTGTACATAAGCCTATCAAAAGATGCTAACGTTTCCTCGTTGGCCATGCCAGCCCTTCCCTAAACTCTACAAAAGCTCCATGCTATCCGCAGTTCCCAAACTCCAGCGCCTGAACCTGACACAAAACTGTGACTTGAAAACCTATACGTTTAGGTTCCCAACCCGTACAATCTATAGGTCCTTAAGCCCATCTAGGGTTTAGGATTTAGGGTTTAGGGCATCAACCCTGGCCCTCAGAGCCTAAAAACATACCTGCAAACCCCAAGCAGACCCTTGGTCATAAAAGGTAAAAACCTGTAAAAACTCTAAGCCCTAAACCCCCTAAAATTAAACCCCCTCGAACCCAAAGCTCCCAACAAAAAGGCGCTCTGACTTTTTGAGGGTTGAGGGTTTAGGGTGTAGGAGAGAGCCGAGGTGCACTGGCATGCACTCCCCCGGCTCCAGTCGGATCTCCACCTGCTGAGTCGACTTCCGGCTCCGAGATCCTACTGGGTAAGAAACGAGGCCTTAATAAGTACCTATACTGGATAGGGTTCCTTTAAAGGGGTCTATAAGGGCTACTAAGTACGATAAGGGTGATTATGGGATTCAGTATAGGGGCCTTATATACTTTTTTGGGGGTTCATTACTATAATTATAGTATAATATATACCCCAAAACCCTATTCTCATTCTTAAGGCCCCTATAGCAAGTCTCTAACTTAAGGTCCCTGTTTGTGGTCCTTCTTTATAACAGTGCCGTACAAAATTGAAGGGGCCCTAATTAAGAGAACTACCCTACCAGATACCAGAGGATTCTGTCACTCTGTCCCCCAAGGGTCCAAAGGACCCAATAATTAGGTACTCGGTTTTAGGATAGTAGTTATGTAGGTTAGGATTTTGGAGAGATATGATTATTGGGTACTTGGACCCTTGGGGTGTCAGGCTCTGGGCCTAGGCTGTTCAAAAAGCGCACTGCGGAAAGTATGTGATTTTGTGGGTCAGTTTGGTTCACCCAGAAAACAAAGAAGCGAAAATGCATACCACTGAACAGCCCTCAGGCAGGCTCTCAAGGTATCAGGGACCCTTAGGGGGGTAAGGGGGAGGGAGGTAGGGGACTATACTTCCTTAAATAGGCCTTACTAAGTCCTCATAATAGTGGGCATCACGGCATCCCCCCCCCCCCTCCCCCTGCCCCCCTAAGGGTGCCTATGAAGGTAGGGCTTCTAGGATTGAAGTAGCCGGGCTCATCAGGGCTTTGGGCATTCATATTAGGGGTCCTTCACCCTGCCATACCGTTCCATATGGGAGTTTCCGAAAATCGGGGGGTACCTGATTTGGGGGTCCTTATAATAAGGATCCTACCATTTAGGGTACTATATTAGGGTCCCCTATTTTCGGAAACTCCCATATTTGACTGACTTGGAACTGCCTATGTATATACTAGGATACAGGGAGCCGCAGGGTTGGGAAAGCCATGGCAAACCCCCGAATCCGGGCTTAAGGGTTTCAGGGTTTAAGGGTTTAGGGGTTTAGGATTTTAGGGTTTAGGGGTTGAGGGTATGATGTGGTTTGCGTCCTGAGGGTTGAATCAAGGCCATCGTGTCTCCCGGTCGGATCCATGTCAGTCCGCGACTGCGCTGGACCAGGTATCGCAGTTGATGCGTCCGCGCGCGGCATCTCAGAAGACCGCTTTACGATCTGGACCCTCAACCCTAAACCCCTCAACCCTAAAATCAAGTTTCTACCGTCCAACGCAGATCGACGAGACGGAGGGTGGACATCCGCCCAATCGCCCGGTCCACTCTCCCAAATCCTAACCGCCGGAAGCCCTAAACCCTAAACCCTAAACCCCAAAACCCGTAAAATGCTAAAACCACCAAGCCCAAACCCTAAACACCTACATAAAGCCCTGAACCCTAAACCCCTAAACCCCTAAAGCCCAAAACCCAACACTCTTGCCTCTGCTGGGCTCCCTTCGAAACCAAGCTCAATGGCATGCTCCAGCTCGGACCTTAGGATGTTTAGCGTTTGCGGATTCCCGCCCTAAAGGGTCCAAGTACCCAATTATCATATACTCTCAAAAATAGTAACCTACAAAACTATTATCCCAAACCCGAGTACCTAAGTATTGGGTCCTTTGGACCCTTAGGGTTTAGTGTTCAAGGTTCATTGTTTAGGGTTTAGGGGTTTAGGGTTTGTCGTTCAGTGTTCAAGGTTCAGGGTTTAGGGTTCTGGGATTAGGGGTTTAGGGTTTAGGATTTGCGGGTTACGGCTTAGGGTTTAAAGGTTTGGGTGTGAGGGTTTAGGGTTTGGGGCCTAGGGCCTTGGATGTTTCGTTTTTGAGGGGCCTAGAGCTTTAGGGCTTAAGCTTTTGGGGGTTTTGGGTTTAAGGCTTTTGGGTTTAGGGTTTAGGGTTGTGGTTTGCGCATTTAGGGGTTTAGGGTTTAGGGTTTACGCCCAAATTAGCTTATCTTCTTTTGCCGGGTCGTTGTGCCCGGATATCTTGGAGGCTTTTGAAGTTTAAGGTCCAGGCAGGGTTACTAGGATTTAGCTTGGACGGAGGACTGGTTCAATGCGGTGCCATATCAATTGTTACGAAGGTGAGTCAGTTTAAGGATCTTACAGGGTTAAGTGTTCAGGGTTTTGAATAAAGCCCGGAAACCGAAAGCCTAAACCGTGAAGTCTACAACTTAAGACCCAAACGTATGCTGTATACCCGAACGCTAAACCCTAAGGCCCAAAACTCTCGTAGATGTCCGCCATGAACGCGCGTTTGATCCCAGAGTTCTTCCTGAAGTCGGAGTTGTGTTCCTAGACCCCCAAAAGTAGGTAAAATAATGGCCCAAAACCTATAAAAGGCTATTATTCTACATACTTTTGGGGTCCAGGTTAGGGTTTAAGATTTAGGGTTTTACGCTTTTAGGTGTTTGCGTTTTTTTTGGGCGCCTCCTTGGGTTTTCTGGGAATCCGGGTGGCTTAATTAGGGGTTTTGGGTTTAGGGTTTATAAGGGTTTAGGGGTTTAGGGTTTAGGGTTTATAAGGGTTAGGGGTTTAGGGTTTAGGGTTTAGGGGTTTAGGGTTTAGGATTTAGGGGTTTAGGGGCTTAAGGCTTCGTCCATAACACACAGCAGCTCTTTGACAACACTGGGTGTTGTACTCGTTGTTGACAGAGGCCAACGCTGGTCCCTAAGGCTCCACGAACCCATAAAGTGTGTGTATATATATATATACTTAGGCCTTAACGTAGCCATCTAGGTACCCCTTTAAGGCTCAAGTATAGACTAGATGGGCTCGTGGAGCCTTAGGGAGTATTACTCGCGCTACGCAGTTCTTCTCCATGTGCAGGTGACAAAGCATTCATGTCACCAGGCTTTTGCAATCTCTGGAAGCCGACAGTCGATCTCCAACAGGCGCACAGGAACGCGGTCGTGGTCCGGCACCAGCGACTCGACACGAAGTTTTTCGGATTTCGGGCTCCGCCCAAGCCCGTCCGCTTAGGATTTGGTAGAGCAACAGCACTTGCTGCTTCTGCGGGGTCTTTGCATCATGCATGCTAAAACTTGGCGCAGGTACGAAAGAGCGCCAGCCCCAAGGCCTTGGCCGCCATATGCCAGATTGCATCCTTGCACCCCGAAAAACCCTTGAACAATCCGAGTTCCATTCTTTTTAAACATCTTCCTAAAGCCCTAGAAACTCCCATAGAATACTCGTATAAAGAATCCCCTCTGAACTAAAACTCAAACCCGAAGCCCTAAACATTAACTCCACAATTATTGGTTCCTTTCGAGGAACGCTGAACCCTAAACCCCGTTCAAATCCCTTGTAGTACGCTTCCAAGTCCTTTTCAAAGGCGCCCCTAGGGTAAGCCTTATATTGAAGGGATGTTTCAAGAAACCCTAAACGTTAATCCCCTTTAGGTCCCTGACCATAATCCCCTGGAGATCCCTTATAGACTGAGATCCCTTAAAGGGACCCCTTATGGTAACCCTTCAAAGGGAGTTAGATCCCTTGAAAGGAGCCCTTATGGCCACCCTTAAAGATCCCTCAACATGACCCTTAAAGATCCCTCAACATGATCCTTATGGTGACCCTTAAACTTCCCTCAACATGACCCCTATAGATCCCTTTTAAGGAACCCTTATGGTAACCCTTAAAGATCCCTTGTAGATCCCTTAAAGGGCCCTCAAGGAGAGCAGGGACGAGCCAAGCTCGGCACTTCACGAAATAGCGCGGGAAGAGGCTCAACACCTGACTTTGGGGCCCCACTACCTTAAGGACGAAATGAACCCTAAAAGGGTTTAAGGTTCATATACCACATAGGGATTCATAGTATATGGGTATAGGGCCCCTACCTTTTAAGGGTCATTTGGTCCTTCAGGTACTTTTCAGGGTTTAGGGGTTTAGGGTTCGGTGAAATGGTTTAGGGTTTAGGGCTTTGTTTTTCAAAGTGCAATGGTTTAGGGTTTAGGGATCTTTGTTTAGTGCAGTGCTTTAGGTTTTAGGGATTCTTTTAGTGCAGTGGTTTAGGGTCTAGGGTCTGGGGTTCTTTCAAGGCTTCCCGTAAGGGGTTCTAGAATGCTTCTAGAAGGCTTGACTCGAGCTCTTTAAAGGCTTCCTTGAAGGGGTTCTAGAAGGGTTCTGATCAAAGGGCTTTAGGCTTCAGGATGCTACCATACCGGGGTTATTCACGACCTTCGTTGCGATTTATGGGCGCCATAGAGATTTCTGTAGAACAAGAATAGTGAGAATCTGGTTTTGCAGCATCATTCACTATACTTAGGAGCTCCAGGGAATTATGTTGCTATTTGCGCGGGCTCCTATATTAGTGGCCGGTCTTGTCTAGGGCTTGTTATGCACTTGAGGATCTAGGGTCTAGAGTGGTGTGTAGGGTTTTGGGGGTTTAGGGGTTTAGGGTTTCGTGGTGTTCAGGGTGTAAGTTGAAGAATTCAAGGCTAGAAACATTCTGAAACGTTTTCCAGATCCGCATATTGCGGCTTCTAGTGCATTTTGCTGGGAGTTACAAGTCGCTGGGTCTAGGGCGTTAAAGGACATGTGGGGCAAAATATAGGGGTTTGAGTAATTAGAACGGGGTTTTTGGCTCCTTTATAGTATATATCTATAATCAGGAACCCTCAGGAAAATATTGCAAAATTATGTAGATTTGAGCCAGCGGCAAAACCTATGACACCGCCTTCCCAACCTTTATATGGGGTTATCGCTTTTGGGCGGGCACCTTATCGTTCTGCAGGACTTCTTGCTATCTATCCAAAAGCGATAGAAATATTGGGCCTGAAGCAACAGAGTCGAGGCTGAAAGGTTATGTAAGGTGGTTTTGGCTTGTGTCTCACAGGTTGAAGAAAGGCGCGGNGGCTGAAAGGTTATGTAAGGTGGTTTTGGCTTGTGTCTCACAGGTTGAAGAAAGGCGCGGGTCTAGGGCTTGGGGCTTCAAGTTGCTGGCTTGTGTAGGAGTTGGAAGATCCCCACATATAACAAGCCATGTGGGCATGTGGTGGCTATGACTACAAAACCAACCTGGCGGGTTATCGCTTCGTTATCGATTTAGACACAATCTGAACAACCTGCAAAATATGCAGAATTTGGCCTCTCGTGATGCACAAGCTTCTCTTGATGTTATCCGAGGGTTATCGCTTCTGGGCAGGCGCCTTATCGTTCTGCAATGTAAACGTTAACATCCCGATGCCCAGGTAGGCCCGCAGACTAATCCTATGTACGGAGAGAAACGCCTCTAGCTCATTTCTACATTATAGTGATAGGAGTCGGAGTGTAGGATTGCCCTAGATCCAATACCCAAACTCATAACATAGTCACAGTGGTAACAGAATATCAGAATAACCCTAAACCCTAGACGCTAAACCCCCAACCCCTATAAACCCTAACCCAAAACCCCCCCAAACCCTAAACTAGTCAAAGCTGCAACAGTCAGGGAGGAGAGCCTGAGCTCGTAACATGAGAATTTCACTGATAGCCTCTGGCCTGAGCACCCTAGCCCAAAAAAGGTTAAGCTCTTCAGTTATGGTAGGATTCCACACACCCCAAGAGGCTAGAAGGTAAATGACCCTAAATCCCTAAACCCTAAACCCCTAAACCCCAAACCCCTAAACCCTAAATCCCCTCGTCCAGGGAGTCCGGCTCGCTCGAAGCTTGAGGTTTCGGTTTGGGCCCACTTATAGTCTCTCTTCTTCAACAACCGGGCCCCAAGAAGTTCAAACTTTTTAAGATAGAGCTACTATATAAGGCCAAAAAGTTTAAAGTTCCCCCGTTCACTATCTAAGTAGTCTCCATTGTAGTTCCTTTTTTGGGGTTACCTTGTAGGATCCTTAATTTATAATTGGTTAAAGCCAAAAAAGGAACTACAATGGAGACTATAGGCGGTGTAAGGAACCTCAAGGCATCTTAGATTTTACTGCAGTAGACTATACTAGGTTATGATAGTGATGTGATGTTGGGTGTCTGGAGGTGTGGCCTCTAGGGTTTCGCGTGCCACAGTGTTTAGCTCGAAGCCGGTTGTCTCTGTGGCAAGACGCTGCATGTACCGAAAGTCCCCGGTTGGAGAGCGAATGGTATAGACCTTAAATGACGGGAGCCTTTGGCCGAAAAATCCTGATCTGCCATATCAGGAGAAACCTTGTATACCCTGAACGCGACCCCCAAATCCACAAAATAGAACGGGTGAAGCCCTTAAAGTAGTGGGTTGTTGGACGCGGATGTAAATCATGGCAAACCTAACCCCTAAACCCTCACCCCTAAATCCTGAATCCTAAACCCTAAATCCTAATCCCTCAACCCTAAACCCTAACCCCTGAATCAGAAACCCTGATTCCTAAACCCTAATAATCCGTGAAGCCTAAACCGGTAGAAGGCACCTTCGTCCTCCGCAAGGGCGCGGCTGCAGTCCTGTCTGCTTGGAATGTAACCCCCTAAGGCTCTCCAGTATCAGAACCACAAGCGTCCTAAGTAACCTTGAAGGTACTTTAGGGTTTAGGGTATAAGGCTCCAGGGTGCCAAGATAGTATATACGCCTTCAAGGGGGTCCTATATAAAGGTACTTCAAGGCCTAAGTACGTATATGAATATAGGTAGATGGAGCCATAAGCAGATTGGCCCAAAGCCCTTAATTCCCTCTTCTATTCTTGAATTTGTACTTCGATGAACTTCATCATGCCTAAGGCGAGGAATATGTAGTATGAAACAAACATATTCCGGATCCTAGCATGATTGAAGGAATAGCGCCCTGACAGTTAAGGTATATTGAACCATCCGGGCTTGCAAAACCCCACACCCGTATCCCGAACCCTCCCAACCCCCAACCCAAACACCTTAAGCCTTACCAAAAAACATATTAAACCCTATAGGAGACGCGTTCCCAGATGCTCGAAAACCTCTCAACTGACGAATAGACCTTGAACTGTGGGAGGTTCCATATTATGATTGAAGGGAGCAGAACCCGAGATGAGGTTCAGGGTTCCCCAAACTACTAAAAAGCAAAAGAAATCTGAACCCGAGCCGCGAAAACCCTAAACCCCGAAACCCTGAAACAACCCTAAACCCTAAACCTTAAACCCTAAACCTTAAACCCTAAACCCTAAACCCTAAACCTTAAACCCTAAACCCTAAACCATCGACGTCCTCACGCACGTGCCAAATGAGAGGCTGTCCACGAGCAGCCCTGGCATTGGGGGCTCGGGGTCGCAACTCCCAAAGGCTCGAACAGGACCCGAAAAAAAAGGACCCGTGACTTTACATTACGATCCTTAGGACCCCTAAATTCCACACCTGGCGCCTGGATGCTAATATAGGGCCTTAATAATGAGAATATGGTTTTGGGGCCCATTATACTATAATTGTACTTAATTAGGAGCCCCCAAAACCGTGTTGGTAATTATTCAGGTGCTGGCAACCCGTAAGTCTCCTTTGCTGGGGTCGGGGGCTCCGGTTTCGGGGTTTAGCGTTCAAGGCAGTTTAGGCGGCTTAGGGCTTTGGAGAAGTTGATCCAGGTTTGGGGCTTGGGGCTAAAGGCCCCCCAAAGCAGTAATAAGTACACGATAGGCCTCGCGCGTATTAACAGGCTAGTTCTGTACATACTTTGTTGTCCAGGTTTGGTAATTGTGCACAAGCGCTATCAGGTTTGCGGGTGGCGGTCATTTCTCAGCATTTCCCCTTAGAAACCTTCAACTGACCTTCGAATGTGCGAACGCAGGGGTGACTGAGCGGCTCCCTATCACACACTATCAAAAGGCCTGGGGTTCAAGGTGTGGGGTTCAGGGTTTCGAGTTTAGGGTTTGGGGGGGTTCAGGGTTTAGGTGACCCTGCCTCTTCCTAAATGGAATAGAGTGGTCGGGTATATGCTACTATAACCATAAAGGAACTAAGGAATAGTTGAATAGTTATTGTACATACCAACCGACAAGTAATAAAGCCTTCATTAGCAATTCCCAAGCCAGAGTCGTGAGCAGAGTCATGGGTAAAACTTGCCCTTGTAGGCTTGTAGGGGGTTTAGGGTTGAGGCTTAAGACGACCCCACTGCACACTCTTTAGATACAGCACATACGACTATGAATGAAAGGGGGTCCCTTGAAAGGTAAGTAGAATATAATATACAAGGGACAGGGTCAATAGAAGGGTTACGATATTGCTTCTGTGCGAGTGCTTGCTGTTTTTGGGGGATTGATCCAAGGTCTAGGGTGTACCCTAAACCCCGAAGCCCTAAGCCCTTAAACCCTAATTCCCAATTGATCCAAGGTCTAGGGTGTACGGTACGGTCCAATCCTCAAATCCAGAGCCATACGCCTAAATCCGCAATCCGAAGTCCGCACACTTTAAGATCTAAACCCGCTGATGTAGGAACCCGATTAAGAAACCTTGGGCTTTTATTAGGGTTCCTTACATGAATCCTACTATTTTGAGGTTATAGGCCCAGGGTTTCTTAATCAGGTTCCTACATTACATCTTTTACGGCGCTAACCTTTAAACCCTGAAATTGTTCCTAAAGCCCTATATACACTCTAAAGCTTATAAGACTCTGTACACAAATTGAAATGGTTGAAAAGCCCTTGAAAGCCTTGTATACACACATCCACGACCCAAACAACCCTAAGCCCCAAACCCCTAGACCCTATGACTATACCAAAACCCCCTAAACCCCTAAAACCCCTAAACCCTAAACACCTAAACTCTAAACCCCTAAACCCACTAAGCCCTAAAACCCATAGCCATCGCCACCTCGTAGCACCGGAATGCGACGGCGCGTGCGAAGGCCCGGGCTTCCCTCGGCTTGTGCTTTTGGATTTTTTTCAGTTAGGGGTTTAGAATAAGGAACCCTAAGGAAATAATGTTGGTAATTAGTTAGGCCCCTATAGTAAACAGTTCGGGCCTTGAGGGTGTTGGGACATCAGGGTTGCCACGAAGTGAGACTCACGATATGGTTTAGGGTTTAAGGTGTAGGGTTTAGGTTTTAGGGTTTAGGTTTTAGGGTTTTCAGGGTTTTTTAGGGTTTAGGGTTTACGGTTTTTAGGGTTTAGGGGTTTTAGGTTTTAGCGTTTTTAGGTTTTTAGGGTTTAAGGTACAGGAACGAGGCCGTGGTCGACTGCCAGTCCCAGAGGGTCCAAGTACCCAAATAGTAGGGTTTTAGGTCCCAAACTCCTAAACCGTTAAACCCTAAACCCCAAACCCCCAAACCCTAAACCCCTAACCCTAGCCCCAGTCGCGGTTCTTCTCCAAGCCAGCGCCCTGGGCGGCGACTCCAGCCCGGCCTTTGCCCTTTTTGCCCTTCAATAGGGTTTATCGGGTTTATAGGGTTTAGGGAATCGGACTCATTTTATAGGAAACTCTCTGAACTTTGGTGCTGCCGCCGGCTCTGTGAACAGGAGCCACCAAAACAGTATAGCTATTTGGGCTTCTATTGTAGAGTCGAGCAGAAGCCTTTTCAAAAGACGAGGCTCCAGACAGCCCACTCCCTACACCAAAACCCGAAACGAGTCAAGGCCCCCGACTGGAGTCGCGGCTGAAACCCAGATCCCTCTACCTAAAACTCCCTTAAACAATTAACCCTCTTTTGGGTTCTTTTTTTTAAAGTTGAACTGCACCCTTTCTCCGAAAAAGAGTTCAGGGTTTAGGGTTTAGCGGTTTCCTAACCCTAGACCCTCAATCCCTAAACCCCTAAACCCCTAAACCTTCACGAGAAGCAAGCGGCCTCCGATGGTGAATCTGGCAGAAGCTCTTTCAAAGGAATGGCCGGATTCCTCGGGAAACTCCCAGTCCGGGTCTGGGTAAGGGTCCCTTAAAGGGATCTATAAGGGCTCTATAAGGGAATTAAGGGGTTCACCCAGGTTTAAGAATTTTGTGATCCAGGGTTTTCGGTTTGGGCTTTAGGATTTTTTGGGCTTACGGCTTTCGGTTCAGGGTTTAGGATTTTCAGGTGTTAGGGTCTACGGATGAAAAGTTGTAAGCTCCCAAACCTACCAGAAGGTGAGGCCTCCTACTCTAAGCCATGAACATATGGGAGTTTCCAAAAATAGGGGAACCTAATACAGTGCCCCTAAATAGTAGGCTCCTTACTATAAGGACCCCCAAATAAGGTACCCCCTATTTGGGGAAACTCCCATATTGGAGTAAACAAACCCTAAACCCATTTTTCACAGTTCGGCAGATATTATTATTAGTATTATATTATATATATATATATTATTGTTTATTATCTCGATCCGGAAGCTTCTGCCCTAAAGCCACACTGAAAGAAGTCCCCCTCCCCAATCACAGTCGGGATAAGCGTCCGGGATGCTTGGCTCGGGTTGGGGGTTGGGCTGGGGGCTGGGTTCGGGGCTTGGCGTTATGTACTTGGTGGGGGACTTCCCGAGGAGTTGTTTTCCCAGAGGGTCCATATACACTACTGTTACGGAATTCGGTCCCCAAAACCATAATGGGGATGGTCTTTTAGGGCTTAATTCCATAATAGTAGTGTATATGGACCCTCTGGGTTTGTAGAGTTACACGAGTCCCAAGTGAGACGCTTTTAGGGTGATTATAACACTATTGCCTACTTGCTAAGACCCGCGACCCTCCAAGCAGGGAGCTAAACCCCTAAACCCTAAACCTTAAACCCAAAACCCCTACACACCAAAACCCTAAACCCCTGAACCGTAAACCCAAAGCCCTATAAACCCGAAACGCTAAATTCTAATTTCTGAACCTGTTGCCAACTTCCGAGCTACATGTGCCACCCCGCGGTAGCAGCAAGTGGACAGTGGAGCTGTCCAAAACACAAGCAGCGACCGGCCAAACGTTTTAGTTTTTGTTGTTTTTGTCTAGGGGTCGGACTAGCCCAAATACCTAGTATTCATGGGTTTCTATCAGGCATATATAGGAATTGTACGGCTATTAGAAGGGCTGCATCGGGAATTCGTGGAGCAGAATGAGCATAATTCTCCCAGGCTGTAAACCTCCAGTACCACTACTTTCCTACACTTTCGCACCTAGCTAACTTAGTTGCTGCATCGTTTGAGCCCGTTAAGACAAGGTACCAGACAACCTCAGTTCAGAGTGTGCAACTACTGAGTTGAGGGCTCATAGGGTTTAGGGTTTTGAAGTCTAGGGTCTAGGGTTTAGAGTGTAGGGTTTTGGGTTTTGAATCATAGGGTTTAGGCTTTTGAAGTCGAGCTCCTAGAATTTCGGGCTGTAGGCGTTTAGGGCTCAGGGTCTCGACGGCGCTGCTCGGCCGTCGCCACTTGTTCGCAAGGAGCAGAACCCAGAGGGACCCCAGTACCCGATAGCCCGGTCCCGAACCCACAGGCTCCAAGACTCATGTTTGAATGTTTTTGGCTCAGGACCATGCCATACTGTATATGGCCGTTAAGGTAACCCTAAACCCTAAAGCCCTAAATTGCTAAACCCACTTGAACTGAAAACTACAGCCTATTTCCCGAACCCTGGCACAACCCTCAAACTCAAAACCAGTAAACCCAACCCCGGAACACGGAAACCCTATAACCTTACGGAAGCCCTACCCTAAGGATCCAAGTACCCATACAGTACGCCTTGTAAAGAGATATATATATATATATTTTATATATATATATGTATGTACACACACACATACATAGATATACTATATGGGTACATGGAACAACTAGGGCTGTAGAACCCGTTGCAGAAACTTAACTATCGAGTCCTTCTAGCAACCAATAAAACCTTGTAGCACCCAAGCCTCTAACAAACAAAACTGTAAACTATCTGGGTATCGGGTCTCTTGGCCCCTTCGGGCAAAACAGATTCGCTGGACCTCGCCCACTGCTTTCAGCAAGGGAAGATCGCATAAGTAAGCCATGAACTACCCCATCATACACCCTGCCACGAAATCCGTAAACTCTAAGCTCTAACCCTTAAGACTCTATACATCTCTAAACTCTAAACCTTCAGACCCTATACATCTCTAAACTCTAAACCCTCAGACCCTATACATCCTTGTGGAATCGTTGAGCTCTGACTTGGGTTTCGGTAGCCCTGCCGCTGCGAAACCCCCCGGAGGGTCCATGTACCTATGTGAGAGTTTCCGAAAATAGGGACCCTAAATAGTAGGATCCTTATTATAGGGTTTTAGGGGGTATATGGGAGTTTCCGAAAATTAGGGGAACCTTATTTCGGTGTCCTTTCGAATAAGGATCCTCCTATTTAGGGTACTACATTAGGGTCCCCTGTTTTCGGAAACTCCTATGTAGGTCTGATCCTGGCAGAGGCCCAAACCTCGACACTAAACTTAAACCTGGGCGAAAGCTGTCCATGGTTTCGGGGAATGGGGTTGAGGGTTTAGGAAAAACCCTAAACCCTAAACCCTAGACATCCCTAAGCCCTAAACCCTAGACATCCCTAAGCCCCAAACCGAAAACCCTAGACATCCCTAAGCCCTAAACCCGAAACCACGGAGAGCTTGGGCTCAGCTTGGGCTCACGTGTAAGTTCGGTTTAGGGCTTCAGCGGCTTCATGTAGGGCCTTAATGATTACCATATGGTGTTGGGAGCCTTCATGTAGGGCCTTAATGACTACCATATGGTGTTGGGAGCTACTACAGTCCAAAAACAAGAAGCCCTAAGAACAAGTATTACGAATGACCCAGAGGCCCCAAAGCAGTTCCTTTTTGGGGTTCATATATAGAATCTTATAAGGTAACCCCAAACAGGAACTACCTTGGGGCCTCCGGGTAGCCAGGTTTCTAGATTGAGCCTTGGCGCTTAAGGGTCGTGTTCTTTTCAGGTTCAGGGTTCAGGGCTCGGGGTCTGGAGTATCTACGGTTTAGGGTTTAGTTTAGGGTTTAGGGTTTAGGGTTTAGTTTAGGGTTTAGGGATCGTTTCAGCAACTTACTGAACATCAGGCACTCTACATGCAGACAAGGAGAACATCGCCCAACAGGTTCATTTGCATCCTGGTTAAACGTTTTAAAAAGCATTCAGTGACTCAATCCCCAAACCTAAAACCGTAAACTCTAAACCCTGAACCCAAGCCCTAAAACTTAATGCCAAACCTAAGGCCGTTAACACTTTTGCAACCGTAAGCCCCAAACCACTGCAGATCCCAGCAGCCGGAGGGTCTTTAATTTATGGCCTCACAAGAGGCACTTCATCTCGCTATGCAGCCTCCTACCTTGCTTGCCCAGGCACCCTGGAAGAACTCAAGGTTAGCCTTTTCGGAACTTCCAGAGTTTAGGGGGCTGAGGCGGTTCCTCCGTCGCCCCTAGAATGTGCAGAAATATTAGACCACCTAGTAAAGTAATGCACTGCGAAGATGACCCATGGCTTGTGTTTGGGTGATGACTCACTTCAGAGCACCACGTTGTAGGAGTATAGCCTTATGCTGGTAGTAGAGAGTAGGTAAACTTCAACCCTTGCGGGGTCATATCAATCTTTATAACCCTTAGCTTAGCACTTGGAGTGGTCTGCGGGCTCGATGGGGATAGTTCGAAAGCTCTACGCAGTCTCGCCACCTTGGGTGGCAAGCGCGGGGCTGCAACCGGAAAATGCAGCCTACCCTGACCCGAAGCGGGATACTGTTGGCATCGGGGAACTGCAAGCACGGAAGAATCAAACGCAGCATAAAACACTGAACCCTGAACTCAAAACAGCCTTTCATATGTGTTGGACCATTGCTTCACCTACTTTTGAGGGTTTCGGTAGCCGTCGGATTGCATGTGGCTTCAGGATATTAGCCCTTGCGTCACTCCAGACAAATCCAGGCCGTCCGGCAGTTGTTTAACATTGGGATACCCTATAAAGGAACCCTTACAGATCCCTTAAGGGAACCCTTATAGATCCCTTGAAGGAATAGTAGTAGGAACTCTTACAAACCCCTTAAAGGAACCCTTACATAGATCCCTTGAAGGAATAGTAGTGAAAACTCTCATAAATCCCTTAAAGGAACCCTTATAGAGCCCTTGAAGGAACCCTTAAAGACCCCTATACAGGGGTCCTCATTCTCCACTTGGATCGACGATTGCGGACGTGAGGCTTGACCGCTCGGACGTCTGATTTCAAGACACCCAACAACCCGAAACCCAAAGCCCTGAGGTTTAGGGTTTAGGGCTTAGGGTTCAGGGGTTTAGGGTTTAGGGTTCAGGGTTTAAATCCTACAAGGCTCTACAGCCTAAAGCCCAAACCCTAAAGCGTGACACTCAGGGCCTTAGAGTTGCAAGCGCACCTTGCTTTTTTGCAAAACATCATTGGGAATACAGTGAATATAGAGCTCTGCTGTTGTTTAGGCCGCTTCAGGGTTAGTGAGTAGCAGCAGCAGGAGGAGTAGAAGCAGCAGCAGTAGCAGTAGCCGTAGCAGTAGTAGTCGTCGTAGTAGTAGGGCTTTCATTAAAGTCTAGGGGAATTGACAGGAAGACGTGCTCTGTCTGTTCCCCTGAGGCGCTGAAGCCGTGGTCCCCCTACGAGGGGCGGTCTTGGCGGGCGAAGCACCAGCAAGTGCAATTGCCATCTTTGGCAAGTTTAGGGTTTAGGGTTACCCCCCAAAGGATAAAGTCACTACATATGTGGGGGGAAAGGGAGAGGAGGAATGACACCACAAATGATGTAGTTCTTCCCAGGGCATGGAACCACGAAGCCCTATCCCCCGAACCTCTGAACCCTGAACAGCAAACCCAAACCTCTAAAATCGACCTTGTACTATCTATTTAAGAACCATCGAGATGGAAGACAAGGCTCTTGCGACTTAAGGGGCATCTCATACAGACGGGGCTTCCAGAGTCTTATTGGGTTTGCAGAGCCTATACTCTAACTCTAAAGCCTAAAGCCTTCAAACCCTAAACCGTTAAACCTGAAGACCCTAAAACCTTAAATCCCACATACCAGCCCCGTGTAAGACTTGGCCTGAAACCAAAAGCCTAAACCAAAGCCGTAAACTCAAAGCTTCGGCTTAACCCATAAGCTGCTCATGCTCAACGGATGATGGAGATTGAGGGTGTAGGTTTAGGGTTCAGGGTCTGGGGTTAGGGTCTAGCTTTAGGGTCATGAGTCATAAGTCATAAGCTTTACGGTTTAAGGTGGTCCCGGGCCATTGGCGCAACAAGAACACAAGGGAGTTTCCGAAAATAGGGAACCCTAGATATAGTACCCTAAATAGTAGGATCCTTATTAGAAGGACCCCCAAATAAGGTACCCCTAATTTTCGGAAACTCCCACAAAGATCGCAAGCTCAGCTTAGAAAGACCTTGAACGTGCACGGGGGTGCTTGAAAGCCTTCAGCTGGTAAAGCTTCACATCCTGAATGCTAAACTAGGTTCCCCAGTAGCCCCTTAATAATAAGGGTACCCTTTTTCCTACTATTCGGTTTGAATAAGGGAACTCAAAAAGAAAAAGGGTAAAAGGGTACTACTGGGGAACGTAGTAAACCCTGAACCCTGAATCCTTAGCTTTAAAGACTGAAACCCCGAACTTTAAACCCTGAGTCCTAAATCCTAAACCAACCCTTAAACCTTATGCAAATTCTAAAACCCCACATGCAAAGGCTGCGCTCCGCCCATGAAGCAGACGTTTCCTAACTAACATCGACGGCTAGGAGTCGGGACTGGCCACGAGGGCTCTGTGTGCGGACTCTCAGACTGGGTAATACAGACGCCTCTATAACTAGAAGAAGAGTTTAAGGGTTCCTGTAAAGGGCTCTATATAAGGCTTACTATAAGGGTGTCAAAAAGAAGCCTGAATCAGGTTTAAGGGCTTCGGGCTTAGGGTTTTGAATGGGTTTTTGGTGTATATAGTGTGTGTATTATTACTTAAGGAGAGCTGAAGAATAAACAGCAAATATAAACACTCAGGCCCGTATATGAATGCAGGGGCTTTGATAATTCGAGTAGGGTTTAGGGGCCCATAATACTATACTTATAATGAGGAACCCCCAAAGAAATCTAGGTAACTATTAAGGCCCCTGTAGTACGCTTGCATCACTTCGAGAATGCCGTCAGCATGAACAAATGCAGCTGTCGGTGCTGACCACCTTCCGGGTTCGGAGTTCTAGCGCTAGTGTTTGGGCTTGAGGGTTCAGGGTTCTAGTAGGGGTACCTTAGGGTTCCTTGAAGGGGGTATTATAACCCAGAGGGTCACATACACTACTATTATGGAATTAGGCTCTGAAAGACCATTCCCATTATGGTTTTGGGGACCTAATTCCATAATAGTAGTGTAAAGGGACCCTCTGGGTAAGGGTACTATAAGGGTTCCTTTAAAGGGCTCTAGAAGGGTTTAGGGTTCGGAGTTCTTGGGCTAGTGTTAGGGCTTGAGGGTTCAGGGTTTAGGGCCTAGTGCGAGGTTAGATGTATCCTGAAAAACTTAGCTGCTTAAGGACTTAAAACGGAGTTCATAAAGAACCCTTTAGAAAGGTAGATTTTGTAAAGAGTTCATAGCAAGGAACCCTGAAAAGGTAGGTTGTATCAGCAATTAATAGAGTCCCTTCTGAATTGATAATGAGGAACCTTGACAAAGGTAGGTTTTACAGGGTTCTAGTTAGGGTTTAAGGGTTTGGAGACCATGCTCCCTTGGATGGCCCAAGGCCTTTGCACTTGGGCGCACCCTGGACCCTGAGCCCTAACACACGAAACTCTAAACCCTGAAAATGAAAATGAACAAACAACTCTAAACCCTAAACTGAAAACCCTAAGCTCCTCGACCCTATTCTCCTATCCCCTGAACTGATATCGCATGCGCCTTTCGTTTTGCAAAGTCTTCGGAGGCTTTCGAGGACAAGGCTCCGGGAGGGAGGAGGTGTTGGGTTCCTTTAAAAGGGTTCTGCAAGGGTTTTGAAAGTTTATGGGGCTGACATTGAGATCTGAGCGAAACAAGGGGTCATCGTCACTATTACATCAACACCAAAGAACAAAACTAGCTTTCGGAACATATATGGAATGTAGGGAAACATAAGATGGGACCCTGACCAAAGATGTGTTGGTTGGTTGATTCTTTATAGGCGTTGGGCTTCGCGATAGGGTTTGGGGTTTAGCAGCAGTGCCGATACCCACTAAGCCCTAAACCCTAAAGCTCGCTGGACCAAATACGATGCTTCTATGTTCCAACTTCTTGGGGCTTGTTTGAGGACATCAATCTGAAATGCAGGAACAAGACATGCATGTGTTGCCCGATCTATTCCTCATGTTGTAATTTAAAGATTACAGACCCTATTCAAAACAGCATAACCCTCTGTACTTCAAGCCCTTAACAGTTTCACGGAATTTCAAGGGCAACTAAGGTAGTGTAGGGGCCTGAATTTTTTAAATAGGGTTTTCGGCGAAATAATCGTATGGAACATTAAGGAATAACCCTAAACCCTAAATCCTCAACCCTAAATCCTAAACCCTAAACCCTAAATCCTAAATCCTAAACCCCAAATCCTAAACCCTAAACCCCAAATCCTAAATCCAAAACCCTAAATACTCCCCTGAGGTAAGACGTGCCTCATCGATACGAAAGCAGTCCCAATGCCAGCAGGGCTGGACAGGCAAGCAGCGGCAAGGGAGAAGCATCCTTGGATGCGGGGCTTAATTAGTACAGTAGGGTTTAGGATTTAGGCTCTAGGGTTTGGGGCTTGGGGTTTAGGGTTTAGGCTCTGGAGGTTAGGGCTTTAGGGTAGAAGCCTAAGTAATTACGGATATTGTCCCTAAGGGCTTATACTGAAATGGACCCCCAAACCCGTTAGAATTATCACGGCTCCCATCGTAGTTTAGTCTCAAGGCTGCTTTCCCCTTCAAACCCCAAGCCATACAGACCGTCGGTGATACTCTTGCTTACAAAGAGATCCAAGCCCCTCTGATCCTGAACCTACATGCCTAGATCGCCCATATCCTGCCAGCGCCGGCATCCCCCCACCCCCACCCCAACCCCACCCTAAGCCGCCCTAACCGGTAGACTTCATCCGAATGAGGCAAGCAGCTGTGGATTACCACAAAGACTACAAGCATCCTAAGTACATACATATATCGTCCTAAACCCCAAATCGGCCTAAACCCCTAAAACACCCTAACCTCTATGCACCCTAAACCCCAAAGCCCTAAACTCTTATATTTACCCCTAAGGCTAAGGGATATATCATGTCTCGCTAAACCCTGAACTCGAAACATGCTCAGGCTCCGAACGAGCTGTTTCATGCAAGGCACCAGTATGACCCTGTTTTCTACCAACGAAGGGCCCCATGCTAAACCCTCATAGTGCCCCCATTTACCAACCCATAAGAGACTGCTGTAAAACACAACTTTGAAGGACGACTGTAGCTAGACCGTCGCTTGGGCTCTATAATACTTTTCTACAACCTGCCTCTCCGAGCTTTTAATCCCGAACCCTGACCGAGGTTGTCCAGCGTCTCAAATGAAGTAATCGTGAGCCTTTTGTTATAGAAGGTGCATATAGGGTTTGGGGTTTAGGGCTGACGGGTTTAGGGTTATGCTGTACTACCACTCAGAAAGTTCAAGGTTACTGAAATCAACTCTTGTAAGCAAAAGCATCACTGGACATTCCGGTGTCCCCGCCGTCTCCACCGTCGCCGGTTCCTGCGCAGTAGCTCGAAGTAACCATAACACATAACCCCCCCTCCCGGTTTAGGTCTAGGAAGCACAAAACACCCGAAAACTATCCCTGAACCCCCACGAACCCCAACACACCCAGGGCTGGAGCTGCAAGTGTTGATGATGGTGTTTCTGCAAGGGCTTTAGAATCATTCGGGTTTAAAGGAGTTTAGGGTTTAAGGTTTTTGGGTTTCTATGGGGCCTATGGGGGCTCGAAGGGGCTTCTTCGGATTTTGGTATCTTATCATGCTGTACACTTACCTAAACCCTAAACCCTAAACCGCACACATCTGCAGTCTTTGAGGTGTCGGCCTCCGGTTCTCTCCATAGTAACATTCTTCTTACTCATGGTCATCACAACCGAAAATAACAAAAAACATATAGGGTTCCTTTAAGGGTGCCACAAGGGTTCCTTTAAAAGGATCCATAAGGGTTCCATAAGGGTTTGGGGTATAAGGGTCCATGTGCCCAAATGCTATATATTTTGGCCCCAAAGTACCTCTATAGGGACTACTCTATGGCCAAAGTATACGGTATTTCGGTACATGGACCCTCAACGATAATTCTGACAATAAGGTTACAGCAACTTCAGGTTATGTTTGAGAACTGCTGCCAGAACTCAGAGGGTCCAAGCGGCGACATAGTATAGTAGAAGCCAAAAAGGTTGGAACATGGCTTTAGGAGGATTAGTGCTAGGATCCCTTATACTTTACCTTAAGGGCATGAGGATAATTATGCTCCAACTTTCTGGTTTCTACTATAGGGTTTTGGGGCCCCCAACTACTACACTCTGTGAGATTTCTGATCCTAAATCTCACTAGTAGAGCACTTGTTCCATTAGGGAAAACGAGGTTTGAGGTTTAGGATTCACGAAGAAAGGTCGTAGTCACTCGGGTAGGGTGTTGCGAAATGTTTTCGCATAGTTATGAAGGGACATCAGGGGACACGGACACTACAGCAAATTATGCCGATCCCTATTCCAAACTCCATGTACCGACATAGCATAGACTTAGGCCTCAAAGTACCCATATAGGATGGCTTTAAGGCCTATGTATATACTATATGGGTCCATGGAGCCTTAGGGTACGCTGCGGTTTAGGGTTTCAGTCCGGACGTTGCGGTGGAGGTTGTCGTGGTGCTCGTCCGGGTAGTCCAGCCAGTCGTCTGAGCTTTTTTGGAACTTACGGCAAGGGTCCAAAGGACCCCTAATTGAGTATTTAGGCATGGGATAGTAGTTATGTATTTATTTTCAGTCATCGGAAAGTAGTTATGTAGGTTACTATTTGGGAAAGAATGTGGCTATCAGGTACTTGGACCCCTAGTGTTCTGGCCTTCTCCGCGCTGCTTGGTATGCAGGGTTTATCAACAGCCTCCCTTTAAAGCGTTAACCTAAATCCTGAACCATAAGCTCCTGTAAAGAAAAAATATGGGGGTTTCCGAAACCAGGGGACCCAAATATTGACCCCAAAATAGCAGGACCTAGTAGGATCCTTCTTAACCCCAAAATAAGGTATCCTCTATGTTCGGAAACTTCCATATAAACGCCACTCTCCAACCCCGACCAAACTTGTGGATAAAGCCTGGCTCAGATGAGAGGACTATCGCGGCTCTACTCTTTCAACTTATCCCTCCAGGCACCAAGAAGCAATGACTTGCCACGAAGACATGTAAGAAACATACAGGTTTGTGGTATAGGAGTTGCAGTATGGAGCCCTGAAGAGTATCATCACTAATCATGCAGACCCACATATAGGAAAGCCTGCCAAAACCTCGACGCATGAATCCATATAAATCCTGAAACCCCTCGAAGGCTTTGAAGCAAGTGGCATGGGAGGTGATACCTGCACGTCCCATATACCAGAAGTCCGGTTCCTAACCCAGAGGGTCCATATACACTACCATTATGGAGTTAGGTACCAAAAGACCATCCCTATTATGGTTTTGGGGGCCTAATTCCATTATATGAACCCTCTGGGTAAGATGAATATTTCCTGATTTCCGGCTATCTGAGCTCAACCCAACCTGCCCCAGACATTCAGGGTTTAGGGTTCAGGGTGACCCCCAAAGCCAAAAGCGCTGTACGGGAACATCTTTCGGATTAAATACACAAAAGTCAGCTTGTCTCGTTTGCAAACTTGCAAGCCCAGGATCACCTGATTATGGTGGACTCCCAGTGCGGGACAAACCCCTAAACCCTAAACCCTGAACCCCTAAACCCTAAACCCAAACCGCTAAATCCTAAACCCTAAACCCCTAAACCCTAAACCCCAAGCCCAAAACCCCAAAACCCCTAAACCCTAAACCCTTGGGGGCCTCATAGGGTGGGATGAAGGTGGGTAGGACGCAGGCCGGAGGATCCCCTCTAAACTAGCTCCTGAGGCTTTACGGCTTTGGGTTCAGGTTCAGGGGCTTAGAGTTTAGGGGTTTAGGGAGTTTAGGGCTTCAGGGGCTTAGAGTTTAGAGGTTTAGAGAGTTTAGGGCTTCAGGGGCTTAGAGTTTAGGGGCTTAGGAAGTCTTCTTGGATTTCCCAACCTAACTTCATCTCACCTCGCCTCTTGAAGATGTAATTATAATAAGCCTGAATCATTTCCCGACTTCCCGACTGTGTTATTCCTTAACAGCTCCTTACTAATTATGGTTGCATCTGTAATGGAAGTTCAAGCCCTGTTCAAAAGAAAGGCCCGTACAATAGACACCAAAACCAGGATGCTCTCGACGCACCTAAGCGTTGCAACCCTCTACTAGAATTTGCTGCTGTCCCGGTAGCGTTCACACCTTGGCTGCCAGAGGTGTGTTTAAGGTTACTATAGGGCTTTGCAGGTCTTGGTTCTTACTATTTAACTACAAGAATAACGGTGTATGAGGATTGATGTAGTTTGGCTACAGCTACAGATTGAAAACAAATTCCCGATAACTTCCAACTTTGGGCTTAAAGTCGTCGCAACTATAAACACTCCTAAATCTATTTTAAACCCAAATACATTCAGTGTTCAGAGACTTCGGCAAAACCCGACAGCCTACACTCTAAGCTTTAACTAGGGGGTAGATGGAGAGTCTAGTCGCAATGCATGCAGTCTCAGGAGCACTCCGATCTGAGAAGGACATCACGTGAAACCATAAGAAAGCCGCCCTCACAGAGAAAGATCGGTGATGAAGCCGCCGAAGTTAGGTTCATACAGCCGAAGACCTGGAACAGGAAGCCTTGATCAGAAACGCCTGTAGGGACAGAAGCATATTGACAAATGAAACCCTGAACCCTGCAACCCTAAGCGGTTTAGGGCTTTCGGTTTCTAAACCCTAAACCTTAAGCCCTTGCCACCCGTGGGTCACCCGACTGACGGGCTGGCCAGGGGAATTCGTACTTTAGGGTTTAGGTGTTCAGCGTTTAGGGGTTTAGGGCTTAGGGGTGTAGGGTTCAGGGTCTAGGGGTTTAGGGGTTTAGGGTTCAGGGGTCCAGAGCGGGGATCCCTATAAATACTTCACCAAAGCCCTGAACACTAACATCAGTGACCCCAACAAACGTTGAGCTAACGCCTTCTGCCTGAAGCATTGCCTAAAGAATCTCTAAATCTAAATCCTAAACCCTAAACCCTAAGATTGCAGACCAGCCACCCATGTCGCTGAGGACTTGATAGGCTGCCTCAGAATACCTTCGCTCAGAGGCTCGCTTCTCAGGAGCCACGGTTCTGGGTTTAGGGTTCGGTTCACAGGCTGTTTGTGCGTATGCTGCTGGCCTCGACAATACGAGATGTTTTAGATTGCGGCGCATGCTGCTCTTGAAATGATACTAATCGGATACTCATGCTTGGTCAAGAGCAGCTGCAAATCATTGAAGCCCCATTGAGGCTCATTGAGCACCATTGGTTTTCATTGAGGCTCTTTGAGGCTCAATGGGCTTCAATGGGCCTCGACGGGCCTCGATGGCCCTCAACAGGTGCATGCACTTCGCGAGGGGGTTCCCTGACGGGGTTCCCTTGGAAGCTTGTAATTCTAAACATCCAAGTAACCTGAGGCCCTACACCCCCAACACAAAGCCCACACACCCTAAATCCTAAGTCTCTTTGACGATCATGAACTAGTTATGCTGGTCTGCCACCGTAGAAACGGCTCGTACGTCGCATGACGGTCGGCCATAGCAAGAGGGAATAATCAATGCGGCACCCACAACATGTGGTGAAATAAACTATATCTAAACCCTAAATAACCCCCAAAGCCCTAAACCCATAAAACTCGAGGCCCTGAACCGTAAACTTAAACCCTAAACCCCCTGAGCCCCCAAACAACCTGATCAACTGCAGGCTGTTCCTTGAGAGAATATGGGATTTACGGTTTCAGTGCTTAGGGCGAAGCTGCTCATGATGTAAGTGCCTGATTCACATAACCCCCTGTCCTTCTAGGGATTGAGGGGCTTATGCATCAGCGGTCTCGTAGACCCTACAATGTAGTACCTTGTTGAATTATTAGCCTGTTTTCAAGTTAGGAACCTACAATAACAACCTCTAAACCCTAAACCCGAAACCCTAAAGCCTAAACCCTAAACCGTGGCTAACAACCCCCCCCCCCCGCAAAAAAAAAAGCACTGACATCGTAGGGCCTTGTTATCTGACTAAACGGCATACCTCAGCAACATGCGCCGCTGTGGGGGCAACGCTTGCGCAGAATCACAGCCTGAAGCCTTAATCCCAAGATCCTATAAGAAGGAAAGCCAAGGTGCAAGAAGCACAGCCTGAAAGCTTTATCCCTAAAGCTAGAGCCATGGTGCAAGAATCACAGCTTCAAGCCTTAAACCCCAAACTCTGAAGCTAAAGCTAAAGCCATGGTGCAAGAATCACAGCCTGAGCATGGTGCAAGAATCGCAGCTTGAAGCCTTAAATCCTCAACCCTAAAGCCAAAGCCTTGAAATCCTATCAACATCCAAACCCTTAACCCCAAACCCGATAAAGTCTAAAGGTACACCCACATAGTCCTTTAGGTTTCGATGCACGGAAGCCAAAACCCCTAATCCACGCCTGATTTCTGCAGCTCCCACTTTGCTCGGCCCAGAAAAGTTGAAACGCTCGAGCTCTTGGATGTCTGGTCGGGAATTTTTTTGGTTACCATAAAGTTATTAAAGGGAGTTGAGGGTGCGAGGAGTATTGATTTAATTATACTGCTACTAAAAGGCGTTTAGGGTTTAAGGTTCATGGTTTGGGGCACATTGGCGCAAAAGTCCTGAACCCCCCCTAAACCCTAGAGGCCCTAAACCCTAGATCATAAACCCCTAAACCCTGAAGCCATGGTGCAGGAATCCCTTCCACTCGCACCGCGGCGTCATCGGCCTCGGAACATAGGACCTGGCAAGGCAAGCAAGGGATCTTTGCAACGACTCCGGGCCATGTTGACGGCATATAGCTGAAACCAAGAGAGAGAGAGAGAGAGAGACAGAGACAGAGACAGAGAGAGAGAGAGAGCGAGAGCGAGAGCGACGGGGGAGGGAAGGGGGAGAGAGCGAGGCTGAGAGACTTGTGTCTGCAGTGGCAAGTCCGCCATCTAACCGTGACGCGAGTGGTCACAAATATTTTTTGGTAAGTTTCGCGGACTGTAGCCTGCAAGGCAGTGTAGCAAGTACCCTGATTCCAAATCTGCACACCCTAAACCCCAAACCCCTAAAACCCAAACTTTGGATGGATGATGGGGGGCTCTCTGCCTTTGGCTCTGCCTGTGGGTTTAGGTGTTTGCGGGCTCAAGGGTTTCGGGCCCAAAACCCTGCGAATTCGTAGGTTATCACTCCTTCATTTTGGGCCTGTAGGTTTCCGGATCCACAGGCATGTTTAGATCACAAGCCCCAAAATTTCAGCATGCGGAAACAGAAGAGCTCTCTGCAACACCTGACGCTTTGACAAGTGCGTTTAAAGCGAAGTGTTCTTGCCGACAAGGGCTTCCCAAAACTACCCTGGGCTTTGAAGTAACCAAGGAGAAAAAAGTATAGACTCTTATTCTATAATGGTTTCCTTTAAGTAACAGGTCCCAGAAAAAGTAGTAAAGTATGGTACTCCAAAGCCCAGTACCTTTGCATCCGAACACCTAACAAAAGGCTGAGGCCCGAAAACTACGGGGATCACACTCAGCTTGCGTGACGGGGGGTCCGAGATGTAAGGGCTGACTATTTGTGGGCTATGCTAGGGTCACCGGTTGACCATTTCTGAAGTTCCCAAATCGCAAATCCAGCCTTATTATGCCCTTTGCACAAGCAGGGTGATTTTTTCACGCATTTTGACGCACAAGGCCGTGCACTAAACATGCCAAATCAAAATGTGCAAAGCCCTCAACCCTGAACCCAACCACGCTCATTCTGAACGGACGCTCTCATCAGGGTGCAAACTCAGGGACGTAACCGTGCCGTAGTTGTTGCACCACCTAGGGCCCCAGGGTGCGCAAAGGGCCGATTGGAGGATCAGAATTTGTGGGGCTTGCTTTGGGAGAGCTCTTATGAGGTCGGAAACAGATTCCGAACCATACTCCCTAAGCGTCCATGTTCCCAAATATTATGTACTTTGACCTTCAAGTAGTCCCTATATAGGTGCCTTGGGGCCAAAGTATATACTATTTGGGTACATGGAACCTTATACCCTAAACCCTTATAGAACCCTTATAGATCCCTTTAAGAAACCCTCATGGCACCCTTAGAGGAACCCTATTTGGGTACATGGACTCTTTAAGGATTGCAGCAAGGATCAACCAAAAGGTTCCTCTGTAGCTATGTAGTTCAGAGCAGCGTGTGTTTCATTGGGTTTAGGGTTAGGGTTTAGGGTTTAGGGTTTGGGCCCAGTTTAGGTTTCTGGCTTGTGTAGCTATCGGCCAGAATAGGTACCTTTAGCCCCAATAAATAGACCCCATCTGCCAAATAAAACTTCCCAGAAGGCACACCTCATTGAAAAGCCTCCTAACCGGAATCCGGACGGGTCCAAGTGCCTAGTTGCCGTATACTCTCCAAAATACTAACCCACAGTGGTTTAGGGTTTAGGGTTTAGTATCTACTATCCTAAAACCGAGTACCTAACTAACTGGGTCCTGTGGACCCTGAGCGGGAAGCCCCAAAGCCCTGCAAATCCAGCACGGAGTTCAGGGACCTCTCCTTCTGCATTGGCTCTCTTCTCCACTAACCGAGCCCAGAAAAACTCACACTTTATATCATAGACCAAATATACAAGGCGGCCAAAAATATAAGGTTCCCCCAGTGGCTAAGTTGGTTAATATAGGGGCCTGAATAATTACCAGTACTATTTTGGGGGGGTTCCTTATTATAGTTATAGTATAATGGGCCCCAAAACCCTATTCTGCTTATTATGGCCCCTATAGTGGGGATCAGCAGCATCTGGCGAGATGCGTGAGTCGCCGGTCCCCTGCCGATCCCTGGATGACCTCGCGGCAAAGTGCAGCGAACGGCTGTTTGCGGTCGAAGCTTGACGTCGCTTAAGCCTAGGATTTCGGGTTTGGAAGTCTCATATTAGGTTTGGTAAACCGTTGAATATTTCAGAATAAGACTGCCTTACAAGAGCCCCAAAAGGTCAAAAGTTGGGCTGTGTACACGAAGGTTTAGACGCTTGCACTTTAGGGTAAGGAGCGCTTAGGATGGGGGCTCCAGGGACTAGCGACTAGCCCCGTAGCACAGGGTTTGTCATTGTAAGGCGTATGACAGCACCTAAACGGTTTAAGAATTTGTTGCTTTAAGGGCCTCTTTTCGAGTCTGCAAGTCGCTTGTCGAAAGCCCGAATCGGTTTAAGGTTTAAGGGATTAAGGTTTAGGGTTTAGGGACACCTGTCTTGAAAACCGTGACTGATGCACACTGCGAGGTTTTGGCTCATCACCTAGCCACACCTGCTCCTGCAGCCTCTCATGCTTAGTTCTACAACCAAGACACTAGCCAAACCTCAACACCCCACTAAACCATCGAAACCTGCACCAAAACATACCTAAACACCAGACCTGTAGAAACGCCAATAGAACCTTTGTAGACCCCTGTAAAAGGAACTTTATAGAACCCTTATATAACCCCTGAAAAGGCAGCTTGTAGAAACCTTACAGACCCACCTGAAAAGGAACCTTATAAAGCCCTTACAGATCCCTTCAAAGGAACCTCTTATTACCCTTAAACCCTAAACCCATACACATCCCCGATCCCTAACCCCTAAACCCCTAAACCCCCAAACCCTAAACCCTAAAACCCAGCGCCCCTCAAAAGAGCCACGAGGCCGCTTGGCTCATGTGCTGTGCAGGGTAGTAGATGAATGCAGACCAGCACATCTCCGTCCTGAGTTTAGGGTTTTAGGGGGTTTAGGGTGTTTGTGGTTGGTTTGGGGTTTAGAGTTTAGGGGTTTAGGGCGTGTAGGGATGCTATAAGGGCTACTTCAAAAGGCTGCTATACCATAAAGGTTTAGGGATTATGGGGATTGTACCAGCACATCTCCGTGATGATCCGGAGGGTTTCCGGACAACACAAAAAGCTCAAGGTTCAGGGCGTTTTAGGACTTCGTCAGGTTATAGGGTTTAGGGTTATAGTTCAGGGCTTATCGAACTTGTTGGGGTTGTGCGGTTTATAGGCTTACAGGGTGCAGGGTGCAAGGTTTAGGGCTTGGGTGTGACCTGGTGTCACATTGACAAGAACTTCGAACCTTGCGGTACTTCTGTAAAAAATCGGAAAAACCGAAGTGCCAGTAGGTCTTAGAGTTTAGGGTCCGTTTACTCTCAATCGTCGTGGGAGAGATGCTGCCAGGCAATCAGGGTCTTTTGGGTTTAGTCCTGACACCCTGAAGAACCTTGGGGGCCTTTCAAACAACCTAAGTGCAAAAGCGAACACTATAAGCTGTCGAACCAAACTAAACCCTCGACACCAAGCCTCAAGCCCAAAAGCCCCTAAACATAACCCTGAGGGCCAAAAGCAAATACAAAAAGCCCTACGTGAAATTTACTCCAACCCTAACACCCTAAGAGGCTTGCAACACCCTGAGGCCACTGCGTGTAAGTAAGGGTCCAAGTGGCTGTGTAAAGTCGCCGAAGGACGTTGGCGTCGTTTTGCCAGAGGTGTCGTATGCGCAGCGCAGGACGAGGTCGTCTCCTCTACAGCGCTATGAAGGGTTCGACAAGGGCTTTAAGGGTCTGCAGGGCTTAGGCAGGAGTGTGCAGTCAGAAGCTTGGATTGTGGGGATTAGGCGGTTTGGGGCTTAGGGAAGGGTTCAGTTTGTGGCCTGGGGTAGTTGTATGGGGCTTATACCTTAAAGCTTGCCACCTCAAAGGCTGCTGCTCCTCCAGGGAATCTTTGGCTTTGGCGTGCTCTAAGTTAAGGGCCTGAGACGACCTCAACGTTTGTCGTCGACGGTTTAAGGGGTTCTTGCACCCTATACCCTAAACCCCAAACCCTAAATAGTGCACACCCCAAGCCCCAAAGATACTGAATTTCCGCTTCTCTGTTAGAGTCCTTGCAAAAACTATCACTGCAGCGTAACCCCCTTCAACCCAGCATCCCGAACCCCTGAAAGCTTCAACCCCTCGAGCTCTAAATAAAGAACACCACTGGGTTTAGGGTTTAGGGGTTAGGGTTTAGGGCATCCGTTTCGGAAACCCTCAAAGAACCCTAACGCCTAACCCCCCAAAATCCAAAACTCCGGAGCTCTCAACTCTGGAGCCCACTGAGGCTTGGGCCACGGCGGATCTTCTTCACCTCAACTTCCCCGACTCCCAAGACGGTTTCGGATTCTGGGGTTTAGGTCTCCATGGGGTTTGTAAGGAGTTTGTAAAAAAAAGTGTGTCGCTCTAAAGTTTGTGCAAAGACCTTGTCGAGTCAGGTTTAGGGGTGTAGGATTTTAGAGCCGTGGGGCATACAGATCCCCTCCCAGGCTACTGGTTGCTTCGGGCTTATATGGTCTACCAGAGTCTACCATCCCGAATCCAAAGCGCCTGCCTGCATGTCTGTAGCGAGGGTTTAGGGTTGCCGGGGTTGCTTGGAAGGACCGAAACGGACACACCGCACTCACACCAACTAACTCCCAAACTTAAAGGAACACTATACTCTTGCAAACCCTAAACCCTAAATCCCAAACCTGAACCCTGAACCCCAACCCCTCAAACTTAAAGGAGCCCTAAGGCACTCTCGCTCAACCACCAGGTCGACGCACTTGTCCGCGAAGCCTACCCATACCGTCCAAAACTCCTGTAACTAAGGAAGAAATACCTTAATTCATATAACGGATTGCACACTAATTTAAGTTAAGGCAACCAAAATCCCTTAACTAAGGAATAAACCTGAATTCATATAAGGGATTGTACACTAATTTAAGTTAAGGCAAATTCCTGAATTATGAGATTTTGGAAGGACTGGGTACATGACCTAAGACCCGCAGGGCCCCACTAGTGGCTCTGAACACCCAATACCTAAAAGACGAAATGAACCCTCAAAGGGAAAAAGGTTGACATACCATATGGGTGGTTGTCAAAATTATGGTCCCTTCTTGGGTCCCTATTATTATACGGCACCTAGTATTTACGGTGCCCAAAAAGGGACCCTAGTTTTGACAACCACCCACATAAGGGATTCTGATTCCTAGTGTAAGCCCTAAACCCTAAACCCTACACCCTAAACCCTAAGGGCTTAAGGCCCCTGCTTTTAATGGTCAGCTGGTCCTCAAGGTGTACCTGAACCCGGAAGATCCTACCCTTTTCAGGGTTCCCTATTATGATTTCCTTACGCTAAGGCTCAAAATAGCCCCAAAGCCATATATAATAACATGGTCTTTAGGACCAAAAGCCTTAAAATATGAGTGCTTAGAGGCCTAGGGTTCCCGAAGCCTAAAGCCCCAATTAGACGCAGATACCCCACCTAGACCCGCATTGTAGCATAGTATGTTGGCTACGCCCTTTTCTTATCATATGCTCCTAACCACAGAAGAGGTGGTTCAAACACAATACGTAAAACCTGCACACCTAAAAGTTACCCTAAACTCTAAACCCCGAAACCCTGCTAAGCCCCAAACCCTCAAAACAGGTACGGATCACTTTAAGGCAAAAAAGGAGTACCTGAACACTGATACCCTAAACCCTACAGCACCCTCAGAGCACCTGTTTACAGGAGCCCTAGATGAGTACATGGAACCTTCGGTATGCTGCTGCACTGCTGCACACCAGGCGACTGAAGGCGGCTCAAGCGACTGATGGTTGAAGTCCTTGGAATGCTTTTAGGGCTTGGGAGCCAGGGTTCGGGCTCTAGGGCTCACCTTAACCCTGAAGAACCTACCTTTTTAGGCTTCCTTATTATGATTTCCTTATATAGGTCCTTAAAAAGGTAGGTTCTTCAGGGTTAAGGCAGAGTTTAGGGTTTAGGATCGCGGGTTTGCAGATTAGGGTATAGGGTTCCGGGCTTGGGTTTATGGTGAGAAGTCCTAAAGCATAATATAGGGCACCCAATCATTGGAGTAGGGTCCTTTCAAACGGCTTCTATAAACTGTGTGTAGCTGAAGTAGCATAAAATTGTACAAGTTGTTACGTGGGGATGACACTAGTACGTATTGAGACCTCTATAGACTAGCCTGAGCTAGTCCATCTCGGCATCGAGACAACAAGAAGCCAACATACCAGTAGCGCTAAGCCAACAGAGCTACATATATGTTTAGGAATCTTTATCATGAAAGCCCCACATACCTGAGCACCTATTGGGAGCACGACTAGCAGTACCAGTCATACTGGTGCTAGCGCTGCTGTTAGTACGTACTATCTGGCACAAGCACTCGTCCAAATGCCAGTACATGGGAAGCTGTTGGCTACTCGAGTTTTCAAGGACCTGTTAGTCAAATAATCGTCAACACCTGCACCACGAAGGACCATAAACCCTCAATGTAATGACCGCACGATCCTTAACAAATGATGGGGCCATATCGTCCCTAAAGACACCGATCTTCGATTAGTGGACCATGAGCTGTTTCAGGATTCATCGGACCCATGGGGTTGGTCGGATTCATGGGGTGCCTAAACTCGGAGACATTATGCAGAAGGAACAGCCAGTCAAAGGCCATGTAGAGGCCTTGGGCATCCTTTGTAACATCTCATAGAATCGGCTTACTACGTCCTGAACCCTGAACCTAAACCCTTAAAACCTAAGTCTGAGAGGGCTTAGGGTGCGTAGGGAAGGGCCACAGTCCTTCACCCTCAAATTCTGGCACCAACAAATTCTGTAGCCCTAAACCTGAAACCAAAACATAAACCATACATCCGACATGCCAAGCCGCTAAACCTTAAACCCTGATTTAGCGGCAAAAATCCTAAACCCAATAGGGAAACTCAAGCCAAGGGTCGTAGAGGTGTTCCAGACGCATGGTGCCCACCTGTGCTCGGAAATTGAAAGGAGAATCTGCGTCTAGGCCGGGGCTTTTGGGGGAGAGGGCCTTAGGCTGCGAGGGGGCTCGGGTTTGGTTTGGGGTTTCGGGTCTATGGGCCCACAATAGCCCAAAGGGGTTTAGGGTTGGCGGGTTTAGGGGTTTAGGGGTTTAGGTGTTTAGGGTTTTTTCAGGGGTTTAGGGGTTTAGGGTTTTTTGGGTTGTTAGGGTTGGTGTTTGGAGCACAAGGTCTTTAGGGAGAGAGGGCTGTGATATCTCGAAGACGTAAGGATTCATACGGTTCGTTGGGGGCTAAAGAACCCTTCTCTTCGGGGACTGGGACCCTCTGAGAAAGTGTCATGGCTACCGTCTTACCCTAGGGGTCCATGTACCCAAATAGTATATACTTTGGCCTTAAATGTAATCTCTTTTTAGGTACATTGGGCCCAAAGTATATGCTATTTGGGTACATGGACCCTTAGGGTACTGAAGCTACCATACTTGACCGCTGCGTACAACCTGCTTTCTTACGTCCACGGATCCTCCTGTGCGCCAAGCTGCCAGGGTGTCAGCACGGACAACGTCGATGTTCAGCGACCTTTGATAGGGGTCTTGTTCGATCGAAAGACGGCCGTCCTCTCGAACCGATATAGGGCGCCTATGTCTTGATGCTGGCAACTTCGGCTGTTCGGCTATCTCCTTACGTCGCGGCCCAGCTCATGATCGACTTGTACTTGATATGCATGTGTTTGATGCAGGCTATAAGAGATTGCTGTGACTGTCAGTCGAGTGGGCTGCAGGACTGAACAAAGACATCTGCAATCCGGTAAAACTGCTGCTGCCCCCATGCAACCGCAGCATTCGACAGAACTTCAGTCAACAACTTCATGTGCATAAACAACACCAGCATCGTAACAAAACACAGGCTCAGAAACTCAAGACCTGGACCTTACAAAGAGGGCCCGGAGACACGCTTACAAATGCCCTCAGCCCTCTGCTCCAAAACCCTACACCCTAAATACACAAAAAAACCCTAAACCGTCAACACCCAACACCCTGCGCAAGCCGACCCTAATGCCAATAGATCCCAACACCCAGAACCCACTCTATACCCAGAGGCCCCAAAGTAGGTCCTTTTTGGGGTTCATATAAACCCTAAACCCTAAACCCTAAACCTCTAGGGCCCTGCAGGACAAGCCCTTCCCCTGGAGCACCGAGGCGCTTTCCGACCAAGTGGGCATGATAAACCACTCCTGCCGAAGCTGGGTTTAATGTAGGAACCTGATAAGAAATCTTGGGCCTCTATTAGGGTTCCTTTAAAGGGGTCTATAAGGGTTACTTTAAGGGATCTATGAGGGTACTATAAGGGATCTATAAGGGTAATGTAGGAACCTGATTAACAAACCTTGGGCCTTTATTAGGGTTCCTTATATGAATCCTACTATTTTGGGGTTATAGGCCCAGGTTTCTTAATCAGGTTCCTACATTAATTAAGGTTGAGCGTTTACAACAAACCTTCCCAAAGGCCCTATCTGGGGTTTCGGGTTTGCAGTCAATTAAGCCTGCGACAGGGGACTTACAGTTGGCGGGGTTTGGGGTTTGCGCTTTCGTTGGTGTGTGTTTTGGAATACCAAGCACCGCCCTGCATGTCGCCCGCACCTCCTCTTCAACCAAGCAGTCACGTAAGGTGCCATAATCGGCCGGCTTGTGGGCCTTGGGGTTTACAAGCCCCGAATCAGTACACCAAACAACTTGAAAATCCACCCCCAAACCGACCAGGTAGAGCCTAAGCCGCGAACCCTAAACTCTGAACCGTATCCCCCGCCCCAGCACACAAGCATAAACCCGGAGGAGGCCTGCACGTTCCACCTCGAACCCTCAGGGTACAACCCCTGATGTTCTGACCCCGAAAAGAGACCACAACGCTTCGCTCCCACGACGTTGAGCTCGTCAGCCGTCCAGGAATCAGTGCATTGAGAGGGAACGACGGCTTCCTTCCTTGGATTATACGGATATCATCTTTGAGATATAGCGGGCTGAATAATTAGTACAGGGTGTGGGGTGGTGAATATGGTCTGACACATTTATTATAGGACCCCGATAATTCGGAGTTTTGTTTTGAGGTTTCGTACCTACGATTTGAAGTCTCGGGTGGAGGTTTTGGGGTTCAGGGTTTAGGCAGGGAGGAGGATGGAACAAAACGCAAGAGTGTAAGTCGTAAGCTCGCATCTGAGTTCTTCTTCTGGGGTTGTAAGGGGAATCCGGTCTCGGCTCGAACCCTGCTCTTTTGATCCTTTGGGCTAAGGGGTTGGGCTTTAGTAATTTGGCGCAATTATCAGGGTATACCTACTCAAGGAAAAAGACATGGTAGTATTGCAGGTTAAGGCTTTGATCAGAATTTACAGGCTTATAAACAAGTTCCCGTGGAGAATGGGTAATATAGGGGCCTTGGAAATTAGAATAGGGTTTTGGGGCCCATTATGTTATAGTCATAAGAAGGAAGCCCCAAAATAGTAACTATTGGTCATTATTGAGGCCCCTATATTGTAGGGCTTGTCACCGGTATATCTGCAGCCCCAACTTTGAACCTGAAGCTTCAATCGGACCAGCTCTAGAGAAGCCTCAACCACCGGAAAACAATGACAGTTTGAGGATCTAACATGCTTTAACATGTAATTAGAAAAGGGAGTCTTGGGGTATAGTGTATTATAAATAAATTATATATATATAGTGGGGCCAAAACAGGGAGCACTGTTACTGAGTATTCAGACCTCTATACCGCTGAGATCCTCAGGCAACCAAGACTCAGGACGTACTCTTGCTGCCCTGCCGGGATATCCTGAGCTCTGGAGCCAAGAATACAATCGGGTTTAGTTTAGGATTCAGGGTTTGTGGTTTAGAGTTCAAGGTTTCTGGTTCACGTGCAGGGCTTGCTCGTGTTTAGCAGTATTAGAGGTTCTATAGGGACTCGATGGGGTTTGATAGACTGTAGTAGAGCTCTTATAGGGATTCAGTAGGGTTTGCACGGTTCCCGGTTCCGGGAAGCAGGTACTTTAAGCACGTAGCATGATAGACGCTTAGCCAAGGACTTCTTATAGGGTAGTTTAGGGTCTACCCAGAGGCCCCAAAGTAGGTCCTTTTGGGGGACCATATATAAAATCCTATAAGATAGCCCCAAAAAGGAACTACTTTGGGGCCTCTGGGTAGAGCTTAGGGGATGCTTTCTGCTCCGAAGTTCAAGGCTTGGACTCTCGAGGAAGGACGAAGCAAAGCTCGAGCAGTTCTCATCTGAGGCAGGTATTCATACGTTTTTACAGGGTTTAAGGATTCGGGTTTATGGTACGGACCACAGGGTTTGGGGCTTAGGGTCTTCTTACAGGGTGTCGCAGAAAGGGTTTTATACCATGGTCTACGTTTTGCTTTACTTAGGTTCTTTGCAAAACACCACAAAACCCAGGGCCCTACACAGACCCATCAAAACCAGATCCAAGGTCTATGTCCTTAGCGAGTCCTGTACCCTATAAGGGTCCATGTACCGAAATAGGGTTCCTTTAAGGGTACCACAAGGGTCCCTCTAAGGGATGTAGGGTGCAAGGGTGCATGTACCCAAAGAGGGTTCCCGTAAGGACACCGTAAAGGTTCCTTTGAAGGAATCAATAAGGGTGTAGGGTACCCACATAGTCTATACTTTGGCCCCAATGTACTTATACAGGGAGTACTTTAAGGCCAAAGTATGTACTATTTGGGTACATGGACCCTTCGGGATATAAACCACAAAACAAAACAAGCACCAACGTACACAACAACACGCCATACGTGTAAAGAACAACAGGAATCATAGAGGCCCTAATAACCCTAAAACCCCTGCACACTTGAAACCCCAAGCCCTAAACTAAACCCCTAAACCCTAAAACCCAAAAGCCTTGAATCCTAACACCCTAAAATGCCCTAAAACTTCAAACACTACAACCCAAAAGCCCTAAACCCTAAAACGCCAAACCCCAAAATCCTTGACCCGAACTCTAAACTCGACCCTGATATAGTACCCTAAATAGTAGGATCCTTATTATAAGGACCCCAATATACGGTACCCCTAATTTTCGGAAACTCCCATATGAAAGATCCGAGGATCTGCTCTCATCTCTGAGTCGGTGCCACCATTGAACCTCTCGGGGTCTTCCCAAAAGGGCATACGTCAGCCTTTAGAGAGTAGTTCAGGGTCCTTTAAGGGATCTATGGCTTTGTAAGGGTTTAGGGTCTAAGGGTCCATTTAGGCCGGAAGACGTTGAGGTTTAGGGTTTTAGGGTTTAAGTACAGATGTCTGTATCTTTATGCAGTTGATCTTGGTGGGATTGTCTTTGGAGCTAGGGTTCAAGGATGTAACAGTTGAGGTGTATCCTAAATCCTAAACCCCCAAAACAAACATACTCAGCCCTTGAACCCTAAATCCAAACGCCCCGGGATACTTAATGTCATTCTGACGGAAGGTATATTCCCATCCGCTCCCAAACCTTTAATTAATACCCTATACACCCTAAGCCGTAAATCCTAAACACTGCCCAGGGAACCGGAACACTGCGGCATCGAAGGTGCGCAGGGCGGGGGCAAAGGTCAGCCGCACTCCGCTGCTGTCCCGCCTCGAATATAGGCGTGAAAGGCGTATAGGGTTTTTGTGGTGTAGAGGTTTATACAGTGGTTTAAGGTGTATGGGGCTTAGGGCTTCGGGTCTATAGGGTTTACCTTAACCCTGAAGAACCTACCTTTTTAGGGTTCCTTATTATGATTTCCTTATATAAGTCCTTAAAAAGGTAGGTTCTTCAGTGTTAAGGTAGGGCCTAGGCTTTATAGGGGTTTAGGTTTTCGTCGGTGGTGTGCTCAGACCTGTGTGGCTATGTAAGAGTTAAGGGCGAGGATGGGAAGTTCCGGGATTTATGGGGTTTTAGGGTCTACCCAGAGGCCCCAAAGTAGTTCCTTTTTGGGGTTACCTTATAGGATTTTATATATGAACCCCCAAAAGGAACTACTTTGGGGCCTCTGGGTGATCTTGGGTGGTGGAGCATTTTCGCCAGTATACTTGGGCGAACCAAGCCATAAATGCGAACTACCTTGACTTTTTGTCGCCCGAACTCAGACAATAAAACACGAAAACCTACACCCGAAGACTTGAACCGTGCAGAGGATTTTTTGGAGAACTGCCCAGGTACAGAGGAGGGAGTTCTGAGACAAAACTCAGCTGTTGCAGCGCTTCGGGAAGTTGAGGGTCTAGGATGGAATTTACACCCAAAACGTGCAAACGCGGGTCCAAGTAAACATGAACTAACCGATATCACATATTCCCAACCAAAAACAAACCATGACCACCAGTATCCTAAACCCAAGCGATGAATCAGAAGGGTACAACGTTAATACTACGTCCCTGTCCCGTTGAAGTGAAACGTCTTCGCGGGGTTGAAGTGCCTGGGGGCTTGTAATTACGTGTAGCAACACACCAAACCCCTACCCCCGGGAGGATCTAAAGATCCCCTAATTTGGGACCCTAGCTACTAAAGGGTACTTTATAGGAACCCCCTTAAAGCATCTACTTTTTGGATCCTGCCGGGGGTCTGTAAATTTAAAGTAATAAATGTTGCTCGGCTGCTAAAGACGCTGGCTATTCAGCCCTGAATTCCGAGCGCCAACAGCCCTAAACCCTAAACCCCAACACCCCGAAACCCTACACCTCGGAACCCGAAGCCCCGACAGCCCCCACAACCCTAAAACCTACAGTTTCCTTTAAGTAACAGGTCCCAGAAGAAGTAACAAAGTATGGTACTCCAAAGCCCAGACCCCTAAACCCTCCAATTTGAACCCTTGCGTCTCGCTATGGGTTGCTACCAGGCAGCCTCTGGAGTTTCTGGGGTCGCACTTTTCCGTTTCGGGTGTGGGTTTAACGCCGAATTTTCGGAACTCTGCTGCACAGGCCTGAATACAATTTATTATCGCCCTAAGAGTCTCTGCATATATAAACGATAGCCTACCTCGAAACTGTACTAGAATTACGTAAACCGGCCACCTGTAACCTATGAGCCGTGGAATTGCCCGAACCTCCGGGCTTCACCAGACGAGAAACCAGGCAATGCAGGAGCCTTTTAAACAATTCGAACGGAGTGTGATGGTGCATCAGTGCATCATTCTAATATATAATGTGTATGTATATATATATGTGTGTGTGTACATATACATACATCATTACTGGACTACAGTGGGGGTTTGTTTAGTATGGTGAGACCTCTACGTCTGGAAGCAGCCACTTTGAGTCGGGCTTCCTTCGCCAAAAAAACCCTGAATCCTCCTCCAGTTCACTTCCCAACAAACCCCAAGGGTCCAAGGTTCCAAAGGACCCAATAATCAGGTACTCGGTTTTAGGATTAAGGGTTCCTTTAAAGGGATCTATAAGGGATCTCTAAGGGTACGATAAGGGGTATAGGGGTTAAGGGCCTGATAATTAGGTACTCGGTTTTAGGATAGTAGCTATGTCGGTTAGGATTTTGGAGAGTATATGATTATTCGGTACTTGGACCCTTGGGGGAAAGGTCATATCTTCTCATATGGGAAACACAAAAAGTTCAGGTTTAGGGTTTAGGGGTCAGGGTGCAAACTCAACCCTGGAACCCAGCACCTTAGGCCCCATTACACCACCAATAGGTCGTCCTTCTCAGGAGATAGAAAGGGCTCTATACCCTAGTCCTTTAATGAATACCTGAGCCGATCTCTCCAGTCTTTACTGGACACCTAAACCATAAACTCTCCTACAGCAACTGAGAAGGGCACACCCCTGCATGAAGCGAAGGGTTGTAGTAGTGCATCTGCAGTGCGTACCAACCTGGGCACAACAGATTACCAAGACCTTCCGCCAACCTCAAACAAGATTATGTGGACCCGAGCACTATGTGTTTAGGGTCCAATATATAGAAGGCAGACAGAGGTCTAGGTAGGTGTTTCAGACTTAGAATAGGGTTCTATAATCGAGCTTTCATAGATCCATACAGAGCCGGTGCAGTACTTTGAGAGTTTGGACCAGGATTCCTGCTTTTTGGGCTAATTAGTACCGTTAGGAGTTTAGGGCGGGTCTTGGGTGTGAGCTGGGGAGCAGCAACATCAGACGGACTCACCTGTCAGAACTGTGAAGGACTCGCTGGTTGGCAGGATTTGCAGACTTATGGTGCAAGAAACCCCGGAACTCGGGAATCCCGACGTGATGCAGAACCACTAATCAAAATAAGTACGCACCCATGTCAAGAACAATTAACATCTAAGGAGTGTTGGGATCCCTCTTCTCAGACTTCCTCATGGGATGAGAATTTTTAATGGGTGTAGGGATATTTGCGGTTTACATATATTACACATTCTTCAAGCTCCTATACGTTAAACCCTCCAAACCTGTGGAGGTTGATATAGCCAGGGTTTAGGCTACATGATGGTTTAGGGCCTACTTCAAGGGTCCATGTACCCATGTATCCAAATAGCATAAAGTACTTATATAGTAGTAGCCAGAAAGTTGGAACATCATTATCCTCATGCCCTTAAGGTAAATGATAAGGAATCCGAGCACTAATCCTCCTAAAGCCATGTTCCAACTTTCTGGCTTCTACTTTATAGGGACTGCCTCAAGGCCACAGTATAATTACACTATACGAGCACATGGATTACGATTAAGGTATCGTTTTCTGGGTTTCATGGGGTGCCGAACCACCTACCTTGCTTTGCGTCCCAGTGGCGGCTGCCGCTGCCGAAAGGCATGCCGACATTTGTGGGAAGCACCTTAGGAGTTTCTTAATGCAATGTTGTTTGTTTGTTTTTTCCGGTGCTTGATTCTAGACACTAAACTAAACCCCGTAAATCCCAAACGCTTCAACCCCAAACCCCCAATCACCCTCATAGAAACCCTGAGCGGAACCCTTAAAGAAGCCCTTAAAGCAACCCCCTCAAACGCCTCGCAACAAACAGGAAAACGAACCCTTAAAGAAGCGCTTAAAGCAACCCCCTCAAAACTCCTTAAAGCAAAAAGGAAAACATGACTCAAAGGCTCCCAGGCGCCAGTGGCTCGGAGCCCACGGCCCAGGGCCACTTCATGGAGTTGCAGCTCGGGGGCCTGCATGGAGGGGTTTCGGGCTTAGATTTGGGGTTTCGGGTTTCGGGTTTGGGGAAGATCGAGAGCTCTAGTTTTGTTCTTTTTGTTTGGGATGGGGTTTAGGGGTTCGAGGGTGCCGGACTCTCTTTCTTCGCGGTGTTAGACAGGACGGGTGGGGGGGTGAGGGGTGGAGGGTGTTACTGTCGGGGTCAAGGGCTTCGGGTTTGGAGTTTAGGGTCTACCTATAGTCTCCATTGTAGTTCCTTTTGGGGGTTACCTTATAGGATCCTAATTATATATTTGCTTAAACCAAAAAAAGAAACTACAGTGGAGACTATAGGTAGGGCTCTGCTGTACTTGTTGTCGTTCTGCTGCAGAGTCAGCTCGGACCTGGGGCTTGGGTTTGAGATTGTCTTGGTTCCAAGCTTGGCAGGGTTCTGTACCAGGACCCTCCTTGTACCCTCAAATAGGGGTATATGGTCCCAAACAAGGGGCACTTAGGGTCTAATAGAGGGTAGATGGAGGGTCTAGGTAGAGACTTACATTAAAGGTCGTTGATGCAGAATTTTTTGACTGGTCCTTTGGTTTCCAGAAACCCGAAAACCAGTTTAGAATCATTCATCACAAGATTTCTGCCTCGGCCAGGGCTGTCCTGTTGAAAGAGACTATGACAAGCCCGCCAGTTCCCTCGCCCTTGATAGACTCTCCATCTACTCTCTAAAACCCTAGATACCTAACATGACATACTCTATGAGGGACCATCTCATCCATTTCGAGTGTGCCCTGAACCCACAAGCAGGACCTGGTTCACACCGTCTCAACCGATCACTCGGCTCTTTCTCCCTAAACCCCAAACCCTATCTTGTGTACCTCTATATACGACAACTTCAGTCTCACTGGATGCTTTACCGCTTTAGGTTCCCTGAGACCTAGACACGGAGCCCGCGCACCCATGAAGCCACCAAAACCATCAGTTCATTACAGCATCCGAGAGGCATAGACTCGCATTCAGGTACAATCTGCGGCGGTTTTGGGGTGCAGGGAAGTCTTCCTTGAAGAGATACCTAGAATGTAGTATGTAATGCCGCTTCGGCGGATAACCTACCGAATTAACCGTTAGGATCGCAGCATACGAAAAAGAGGTGACCAAAAACAACGATACAGTTCAAGGTCTAGGCGCTGTAAGGAATCTTTGGAGTTTCAGGGTTCCCTGTAGGAAGGGTTACTTCTGCGTTTCTATCCGAAAAGAATCTGCAACACACGCAAAGAGAGAGGGAGACTACACAATTCAGGGCTAACAATAGGGTTGAGGATCTGGCGGTTTCGGTTTCGTGGCTGGGGTGTAGGATTTATGGGATTGGGTGGGGGGGACTTATGGTGCAAGGTCTGTGGGGCCTCGGTTTCTTCGGTTTGGTGAGTCCTGCTACAACGCTGATAGATTAAGGAACAAAAACCCGCAGTTATCGGGTTTATCCAACGGGAACCGATGATATAATCCTGAGGGCCCACGTGCCCAAACAGTATATATTTTGCCTTACAATAGTCTCTTTCAGGTACTTTGGGGGAAAATATATATACTGTTTGGGTACATGGACCCTCATGATCTAATTCGCTCGATACTGCTCATGAACGCGAGTTCCTCATCTTTTCTAACCGTGTCGACTCACGAAGGTCATGTCAAAACGCGAACTCGAAACTCGGTTTCCTAACCCAACCCTGACCAAAGGGCCCCTGTAAGTACCTATATCGCAGAATGTAGGGGTCTCTGTAAAAGCAATTACTCTCATAATTTGGGCAAGTATCCTCTGTATAGGTACTGAGGACCTGTTGGGTCATAACCCAAAGCTCTAGACTCCAAATCCCAACCCTTTAAGCGAATACTTCCAGCATCCCAAGACCCCAAATCCTAAATCCTACATATTACCCGAATATGAAGCCACTCTAGGAGCCCGAAAAGGAGCCATCAACTGAGCCCTTTCAAGGAACCCCCTTGCTGGAACCCTAAACCCCCAAAAAACACCCTATCCCTTCAGCTATCCCCTAAAGAACCCTACAAAGCCCTCTACAGAACCCTACAAACCCATCTAACAGCCAATGAAACCTCGAACCCTAAACCCAACCCTAAACCTAAACCCTAAACCCTACACACCCTATAACACCCTAAACCCCAGAACCCAAAGCCCAAACAGGACTCCTTTCCGGGGGCTGGGCGGAGAGGTGAGTGTAGCCAGCATTTTGAAGACCCCAGGGCTCGCACTCATAGAGGATCATGTGGTGGACATACCTTTCCCAAAGGGTCCATATACTCTACTACTTTGGAATTAGGTCCCCAAAACCATAATGGGGATGGTCTTTTAGGGCTTAATTCCATAATAGTAGTGTATATGGACCCTCTGGGTTTTCTTGATTGAAGATGCTTTAAGGGGTTCTTACAGAAATCTGCAGGGATCTTATGAAGCTTGATGGGAGTTAAAAAGGCTTTTGTTCTCTTCAAGAGGTGCAGGATTTGAATAAGGATGTGCAGCCGGGCTGTACTGTGTTTTAAAAATGGGACTATGAGGGCTTGAGTTGATTAGCAAGTCCCGTCTCCCCTTCACAATCAGGGTTCAGGGTTCCCCTAAGGGTGTCGTTTTGCAAAGCCTTAATCCTGGAGAGCCTGAAGCCGGAAGCCCCGAACCTTGAAAGCCTGAAGCTCCAGACCCTCGACTCCAAACCCTAAATCCTGCAACCCCAGACCCTACCTTAACCCTGAATCACCTACCTTTTTAGGGTTCCTTATTATGATTTCCCTATATAATTCCATAAAAAGGTAGGTTATTCGGGGTTAAGGTAGACTCTTAATTGCCTAAACCCTAAACCCAATCCTAAACCCTGAAAGCCCGAAACCTGCAACCCAGGACTTCCCAATTCTCAATCACTCAGTCTGCATCTTCCCGGCTCTGTAACGGCAGAAAAGGGCCCACGTGCCCAACCAGGGCTCCTCTAAAGGCTACCATAAGGGTTCCTTCAAGGGATCCACAAGGGTTTAGGGCTTAGGGTCACAGCAGAAAAGGGCCAGAGATGCCAGCACTATGCCATACCTACACCCTAAACACTATCGAACTGTGCCCCCCCCAAAAAAAAAGAAAAAAAAAAAGCGCCGATGTTGTAAGGGTTATCGGCAACTACTTCCGCAAATGCAGATCGCTGATAGAACCCATTATCAAACACTTCTGAGAGCCCTTGTGCATCCCTCAGAGAACCCTTCAAAGATCCCTTCTAAAAGCCTCATAGGGCAAGTGTAGTAATGCATACCTGTATCCCAAACCCCGCAACTAGTAAATTATGACTTCTGACCCCTTGTTTGGGGTTAAGCCCTTATGAGTCATAACTTCTTCTACCGTGTAGAAGTTATGACTCACATGTTTACGGTTTCGGGTTTTTAGGGTCAGTTCTTAATTCTGGGGCCCCACCCTTAAAGCTGGCACCCAAACAGTATATACTTTGGCCCCAAAGTACCTATATAGGGACTACTTCTCACTGGCCCAAAACCCAATAACATAAAAGTTGAAACTTTCAGAATCGGCTACCTTATAAGAGCCCCAAAAGTCGAAAAGTTGAGTGTACAGCCAATAAGACTTTAAGGCCAAAGTATAAAGTGATTGGGCACAGGGATCCTGAGGCATCCACATGGGTCTGGCACAGCTGCAAAATTTCAGGCCGAGTTACTGCGCGGAGTCTTGGTCTACGAGGGCAGAGAACTTTGCAACCTTCTAGGCTGACACTTTGGGTTTAGGCCCTAGGTTTAGGATTTAGAGTTTGAGGTTTCGGTTTAGGCTCTAGGTTTGGGGTTTAGGATTTACTGTTTAGGTGAGGGCTTAGGGATGAGGGCTAGGGTTTAGCGTTTGGTTCGGAGTATAGGATTAAGAAGCAGTGTTTGGGTAAAAATGGCTCCGCATATCCATAAAACACTACACATCTTAGCCTTGAGAGTTGGCTGTGCATGTAGGCTGCCTTAGTAATTACTCGTTGTTCCCACCTCTATGAGACTAGCCGAACCCCGGTTTACCTATTGTAGTTACATTTCATGTGCCCACATATTATGTATTTTGGCCCCCAAGTGCCTGTACAAGGACTACTTGGAGGCAAAACTATATACTATTTGGGTACATGGACCCTTATACCCTATGCCCTTCCAGAACCCTTATGGCTCCCTTAAAGGAACCCTTATGGTGCGCTTAACGAGACCCTATCTGGGTGCATGGACCCTCAGTGTGAGACTCGTGTTAAGGGCCTAGGAATGGGTACGTCGCAAAACCTGAAGCCTTTTCGGTTTATCAGCGATCCGTTGAGCCCGAATAATATAGAAGCCTTCATAATTAGAATAAGGGTCCCTGTTAAGGGTTCCTTCAAAGGGCTCTATATAAGGGTTACTATAGGGGGTATTGTGGTTTAGTATAGGGACCTTGAAACTTAGAATAGGGGTTTGGGGAATATCATGCTATATTTATGCTAAAGAAGCCCCAAAAAAGTATAGGTAATCATAAAGGCACCTAATATTATTGATCCCTTATAGACCCCTTTAAGGATCACTTTAAAGGAACAGTAGGTACTTATAAAGGCCCCTACATTACCCTATTGCCCAAGAAAAGGTCAGCCTTTTGGTTTCATAGCCCTCCGCTGTTGGGGGGTACGTAGCTGATGGTCAATATCTCTTATAAAGAGAGCTAGGTACCCTAAGCAAAAGGGAAGGGGTATAACCCCCTGGGTATGGTAGCATGATATACAGCCAGAGACTCCCAAATCCCTTAATTAAGGAATATACCTTGAATCTTATTAGGGTTCCTTATAGTTTAAGGTATATTCCTTAATTAAGGGGTTTTGGAGTCTCTGGGTACCCCCCCCCCCCCAACAGAGTAAAGCTTGCCGAGCAAGCCCTTTAGGATCACCTGAGCTACTGCCAGGGGGTTTGGGGTTTAGGAATTTAGGGGTTTAAGGGTTTGGGGCCAGCATTACTACCGACATTCGAGGGACCCGGATCCTTAGTCATACAGGGCCTTAACAATCAGAATGGGGTTCCTTTAGAGGGTTCCTTTCCGGGAACCCTAAACCCCGCGTTCCCTTTGGTCTTGCAACCCCAAACTTCAGAAGCTCTTGATTAAGGGGCACGGTTCCTTGTCGAGTTGCGAGATTCCTTAAGGGATCCTTTTTGGCTGTATTTTCCATCAACCTATACTAGGTGGGGCTTTTAAAGCTTTTGAAAAATATTAGTAAATAAGATCCTCATAAGCCCAATACGGGAAAATATAAAATGTCCCAACGCCCTACCTGGTATATATACAGGACCCCTGTACAACCTAAGGTGTAGTCCTTCAGACACAGGGCTAAATCCGAAACCACATGTGTGCTTGTTTCTGTATATAGAGAGAGGGAAAGAGAGATGTCCGTGAATAGCTTATGGTCTATTCCTGAAACTAGAGGGCTTCATATACCTTACACCGCGTTAAGCCCCTGGGTCAACCTAGACTGGATGATATGGGTTTCCAGAACACGGTCTTGTACACGGCAAGATGCCCCAAATACGAAGAGCCTCCCCCCTCCATCCCGCCCACCTTAAGAAAAAAGAAAGCCGGTTTAGGGTTTAGGGTTTAGGGTTTAGGGAAAGCCAACGACATCCTCATGAACATCCTTCCGAAACCATGAATCAATGAAAGCATTACAAGCAAGCCTAAACCCCCAAACCCTGACACAAACCCTAAACCCTAACGGGGCCGAGCCGCGTGGAATTTCGAGGAGATATCCTTCCCTGCTGGCAGGAGTTGCTCCAGGTCGAAGATGCCACAGATGTAGGGATTCTTGACCTCTTCGGCTTGGGGTTTGGGGGTTTAGGGTTTTAAGGTTTAGGGATTCTTGGCCTCTTCGCTTTTCTCAGAAACAATCAAGGGTTTAGGGTTTAGAGTTTCAGGCTCAGGCTTCGACTCTAAGTACAGTGAACGTCCTGCAAAAGAACCCACTGTTTCAGAACCTGAGCCCCTACCTTCGGCGGGATTCACTAAATTCAAGCTGCTTCAACATTAAGAACCTTAGGGTACCCTAGGGTGGTAGTGGTTTCGTTGCGGCTTGGCCTGTTATGAAAGCACCAGAAAGAAGAACCGTAGGGGGATAGGTTCTCATTTTGGCGGTTCATCGCCAATGCATGTATGAGGATTGATGAGCAGCTCGTTTTGAACAATACCTGTATAGCTCGCGCCCGTCTCGCAATCAGACATGCGTTGGTTCAATGCCTGTTTGGGGCAACAACGAACTAGTGTCAAACACTAACTCCAAAATGGATCAGTACCAGCGTGCGCGCGAAGGCATAGGTACACGCTGCGCATAGATAAGAACATGGATAAGAACCTCAGCCCACCCTAACTTCCCAGCTGGAAAATTCAGCGGTAATGGCACCTAAGAACCTTAGGGTAGGCTACTCTCGCGGAATGGGGTTCTTATGCAGGGATTTCACTGTATACAAATAGTACCTAGTTTGGGTTTAAAGTCTATACGCGTAAGCGGTACCTACTTTGGGCTATTTGGAGTCTTAGGGTTTTCAAAAACATAAACAAATTTACGGCAGAGGGCTGAGGGTTCGCTTGAATCAAAACTGATGAAGACCCCTGTATATATATATATGTAATAATAATATTAATAATAATAATAATATTAATATTAATATTAATATTAATATTAATATTGCATACAACAGTGGCTACAATCACGTGACGCCAACTACTACGACTGCCAGAACCGGTTCATTTTCTAGGCACTTCATGGGCACGGCCCTTGTTACTCGTACGGAGCACTAGCGGATGTTGCCATGCCTGATACACACTTTCCGAAAAGTCTAATTTCATCCCCGCCCCCAGCAAACACACACACACAAAACAAAAACTTGTGCATTGTACCGCTCAACAGCCTGCGGAGAAAACAGCCTGGGAGTGTCCGGAAAGGAACATGCGTGACGTAGGGGCCTGAGTCATTGGAAGTATGCGGGGCCTTCATGTATGTCCAACTAGAGTCTTGGGGAATAAGCTGGTGTAGCGGTATAAAAATATAAAGATGCCTCCAGGCCACAGTTTTGCTACTCATTCAGGCCTTTCTACTAATGTGATACGAAACCTGAGGTGCTCTGTCTCCCCAAGAAACTTTGCAAATGGTTGAAGGTGAGTTGTCCGCCTACCAAGACGCCCCGAACCAGAGCTGAACACCGTTACGTAAACCCTGAAAATGGAGGCTTAAGCCTGGACGCGAAATCATTCAAGCTGTCCCCCTAGGCGGGTTTAGGATCGTAGTGCGTTGGCTTTTGTTTGGAGTAGACATATATAAACCCCAAACTCCCTAAAGCGCTATACAAAACGGAACCCTAAGGAATAATGTTCCTAGTTCGTCACCTTCCGAAACGACCAACTGTCTCCAAGCGGCATCATTACCGCCTCGCGGGCGTGCGGCTGTTAAACTATTCGAAGGGTGTCTGTTTGGGGGCCCTTAGCACAAGGGTCCGACAACTTAGGATCTATGCTGGAGTCCCTTATCTGTTAAATGGATCTCTTACATGCTTAGCCAAGAGCAGAAGTACAGCAAGAAGGCACACTCTCTAATATTCTTAAGCAGCACTATGCGCACTCGCCACAACCCTACTATAAACAAAACCTAGACCTCGAAGGGTAGACCTCAATCCTGCTGTAATCCTCTCGCGATAAATAGGAGTTTCCGAAAATAGGGGACACTTCAGTTAGTACCCTGAACTGTAGGATCCTTATTATAAGGACCCCAATATAAGGTACCCCTATTTTCGGAAACTCCCAAATGAAACTACCCTGAACCCTAAACCTTCGGGCTTTTGCTCAGGAGCTCGGCTTTGGAGTTTAAGATCTGCGGTGTGTGGAGTAGTGCAGCTACTCCAAGCCCGGAACTCCAAACCAGCGGTACTTTGAATGGCCTCTCATTTTCCTACACCTGCTATTTGGGTAATGTAGGAACCTGATTAAGAAACCTTGGGGTTCTTTATATGAACCCTACTATTTTGGGGCTATAGGCCCCCAGGGTTTCTTAATCAGGTCCCTACACTAACCCGCAGGGCCTCTATAAGTTTTCTAGGGCTGTTTTGAGCCACAGGGTTCTAAGCCTTAAACCCCTAAAGCCTGAAACCTAAACCTTGCACACTAAAACCCCAGAACTCTCTGCACCAGCCTGCGCCCATGACCACAGAAACATCTGGCATCAGGATGTCGGCAGATGAGTACGAACTCATGTCCTGCGTATGGTGGGTCGCTTTGAGAATGGGGTTGTGTGGTTCAGGGTTCCTTCAAAGAGCCTCCTAACATAACAGGGGGTCCTGTTTGGGTTTCTATAAGGGTTTGGGGGTTTGGGGTGTTTCCGGAAATCAGGGGTACCTTGTTTTGGGGGTCCTTATACTAGGGATCTTACTAAATTTAGGGTACTTTTTTTTAGGGTCCCCTATAATCGGAAACTCCCAAATGCACCAACCACATAACCCCGGGAGCTTCCCCAAAAAGCTAAAACGGTTGCCTGCTCGACTGCTAGCTTCCTCAGTAGACCCTTAATAATAAGGTTACCCTTTTCTTGTTATTTGGTTTTGATAAGGGAACCCAAAAGCAAAAAGGGCAAAAGGGTACTACTCAGAAACCTAGACTGCTAAGCCACGAGCTGCGAATAAAGGGTGGAATCTCGGACCTTACAGCATAACCGAAAATGAAGGTATATGGGAGTTTCCGAAGATAGGGGACCCTAATCTAGTCCCCTAAATAGTAGCATCCTTATTCTAAGGACCCCAAAATAAGGTAGCCCTAATTTTCGGAAACTCCCATATAAACATCCGAAAACAGGCCTTAAAACCCTAAACCTTCAGAAATACTCCCCGCCTGCCCAAGCGCCTCATCACTATGATTCCTCCTAAACCCTAAACCCTAAACCCTGACCTACCTTTTTAAGGACTTATATAAGGAAATCATAATAAGGAACCCTAAAAAGGTAGGTTTTTCAGGGTTAAGGCAAACCCTACATTGCAAAGCTCGGCTCTAGAGCCGAAATTTAAATTCTGAAGCCTAAGGCCGGAACGTTTAGGGTTTAGGGTTTATATTCCGAGAATAAGGCAGAACAGAGCCTTAACACATCGAATCAACGTTGGGTGCTGGTCGTGATATACACATATTAAATATGGGTGGTTGTCAAAATTAGGGTCCCTTTTTGGGTCCTTATTATAATACGGCACCTACTATTTAGGGTACCCAAAAAGGGACCGTAATTTTGACAACCACCCATAAACAGACAAGGGAACCCAAAGGAGGGGTCTGTTAAGGGATCTATAGAGATAGTATTGGCGGAAACTCGAAACCATAAACCCCTGCCCTACACCCTGAACCCTAAACCCAGAGAAAGACCCTCGGCTGCTCCTCTGTGGTGGGAGGGCCGGAGACCAGGTTCGCATGGAACTGACCTGCTTCAGCTAAGCATAGGGTACAGGATTTCGGGCTTAGGGTTTATCATAGGGACCCTTAGGGGGGTAGGGGGCCTTAATGCCCATAATAAGGACTTAATAAGGCCTATTTAAGGAAGTATAGTCCCCTACCCCCCTCCCCCCTACCCCCCTAAGGGTCCCTATGAGTTTAGAGTTTAGGCTTTGAGGCTAGAAGGGCCTATCAACCTTCCGGTTTAGGGCTAACTTAAGGGCCTGACTAGAACAGTATCAATACTCATCCCTTTTTCAACTTTCAGGCTGCTATTGAATCTGGAGCATCGTCATTAAAATATTCATGGTCATCATCATCATCACCATCGTCATCATCATCAACCCCACTGCGATTTGTTGACGTTTAAAGGGATCTATCCCAGTCGGTAGGTCTTGCACGAGACACGAACCTGAAGAAGTGCCCACACATTTTCTCCTCCTACTATATTGGTACTTGGACTCTCTGGGGAAACATACACAAAAACTTCAAAACTCGACAGAGTCCGAAGCTAGTCAAGTGCGGCATTGTAAACGACGTATATACTACATAGGTACCTGAACCCTCAGGGGCAAGTGGGGCCTTTGGTCCTTCTTGCTCTCGCCTCGTCGTGAGTGGTGCAAGAACGCATGCTCCGCACCCAAGGCCCAGTGCATGAACTTGCTCACAGCTTCGATGGGATACCTTTTAGGTTTTCTGTTTAGGGAGGTGTAGGGTGTCAGGGTTTAGGGTTGGGGTTTAGGGTAGGGATACCTGAAAACTTTAATGTACTACAGCCAGTCGATGTACTGTATGAGTTCCTGAGAGATTCTATAAGGCTTCTTGAAAGAGTTTCTGGAAGGATGTATGTCCATTTCGATAGGGGCTGTATGGGTTCTGTGGAGTCCTACAAAAGTTTCCTATCGGTATACGTTTTACTTTTGGGTACCTGGGTTGGAAGCCAATCCCCGCAAATGAAACGTAAGCCCTAGGCCCTAGCCCTAGACCCTAAAGCCCTAAACTGACCCTCAAACCCCTCGGTAGTCAATCCAATCAATCCTAAAAGCCAGGAGAAATACTCAAACCCAGCCTAACCTTTAACCCCTAAATAACCTACCTTCTTACGGACTTGTCTAAGGAAATCATAGTGAGGATACCGAAACGGGTAGGTAGGTTTTATAGGGTCCAGGCAATCCTTGAACCCTAACACCCTGAACCCGAGAATACAAAAGAAAGTACAATTCCGGCAGAGTGCCTGTTCCCTCCACTGCAGGCCTTCATCGGCACCCTGGGCTGAAGCTCGTCGCGCTGTGGGTTAGGGTCTGGGCTCCTAGGATTTACTGCATTCCAGTCGTATAGCGGGGGTTGTGATGATTTGTCTAAACCCTAAACCCTAAGCCCTGAACCCTAACCCTAAACCCTAAACCCCAGCTGCCCCAGTGCAAGGACTCCTTGAGGCGCTAGGGATACACAACCCCGAACCTTCAAACCCTAGAACCCTAACTTAGGGTTTAGGGTTTAGGGTTTTCCCCTAATCTTAATCACATCTCCAACCCTCGGCTCCAAGTCTTCAATCCTAAGCCCATCTTAAACCCTAAACCCGAAGACCTTGCCAGGACCCCCTTCGGAACCTGATTAAGAAACCCTGGGCCTATAACCCCAAAATAGCAGGGCTCATATAAGGAACCCTAATAAAGGCCCAAGGTTTCTTGATCAGGTTCCTACATTACCCTTATAGATCCCTTATAGTAACCTTATAGACCCCTTTAAAGGAACCCTAATAAAGGCCCAAGGTTTCTTGATCAGGTCCCTACATTACCCTTATAGATCCCTTATAGTACCCTTATAGATCCCTTACAGTAACCCTTATAGATCCCTTATACTAACCCTTATAGACCCCTTTAAAGGAACCCTACATTAGAACCAAACACTGGGGCCTCAATCTGGGTTCCCCAGGGTCCCCTTACTGTTAAAGTATATGGGAGTTTCCAAAAATGGGGGACCCTCATATAGCACCCCTATATACTAAGATCCTTATTACAAGGACCCCAAAATAAGTTACCCCTATTTGTGGTTTCTCCGATGATCTTCTTAAGGCGGACCGGGCATCTTCGGCATGACATTATGGAAAAAAGGTTTTCATAAGGACTATTTCAAGGGCTGCTTGGAGGTTTGTGCCACACTTTGGTATTGGGATCATAGGGACTATAAATTAAATGGGATGTCGTTGGGTATACATCAGCATGAGTATAAGGGGATGGACAACTTTGCCACCATTTCTCCTTCTTAAGACCCCTATGCTAGCTGCTGCCACGCAGCAGCACACCCCAGGCAATGTTCCCACTTTCCTCACTGGCGAAGATCAGGGTGACTTCCTCCCGATGCGAGGCAGCGGCTTGAGGAAAGTGTTGACGACAAGTCTGCCCAGCTGATGACGAAAATGAATCGAACACGAGATCCTGATATCGACCATCGTCATAGCTATACACTATATGCCATAAAGTCTGAACCCCGGTATAGACACGAACTCTGACTCTGTCACTGTTCGCTGGACCGACATCAGGGAGGTTTACAGCAAAAACAGGGCCCTAAATGACCCGTCAAACTCAAAGCAGTGAAGGATCCCAAAAACCTGTGAGAAGTTCCCATAATGCCCCCATGAGGCCCTAGAAGAGCCTTAAAACCCTGTATCTCTCCACCATACCGCATTGAACCGCTATCGCTGCTAGAAGCCGGTAACTGACATTCAATCCCAAACTGCAGACCTTTCCAAGGCCCTAAACCTCAGTCCCCGCATCCTTCGGTGTCGTATCTTGCAAGACTGTGGATCACGGAAGGCCTTTATCATCAGGACCTTTCTGAAGGATCTCTGCTAGCATGCAAACCTCCTGAAGCGAGGGATGACTGACGTCCGTTGGGCTTTGAGCTCTTGGATTGTCCCGAGCTGAGAAGCGCTTCACTCCTTCTGTACTGAATTTAAGCCGTGTTGTGGATCCACGACTAACACATCCATCTTGATTGGAAGGCCTCACTGTCTTGATCGCAGGTATATACCCTTACTGAGGGAAGGGGATGTGCTGTTCTAAACCCTAAACCCTTCTCTAAGGTCCAAGTGCCTAACAATCATATAAACTCCCGAATTCGAGTACCTATTCACAAAAACTACAGTCCGAAAGCCAAGTACGTCATTACTGGATCTTCTGGATCTTAAAATCGCCTTTCCCTATAACACCCCACAGAATCCTTCTAATTATTGGATCCTTTCAACCAGTAGGGTAACCTTTCAAAGGGACTCCCGATAGCCAATATAGGGGCCTTAGTAATTAGAATAGGGTTTTGGGCCCATTGTACTACAATTATAAAAAGGAACCCCAAAATAGTATAGGTAATTATTCGGGCCCCTAATATTATAGATCCTTTATAGACCCCTTTAAGGATCCCTTTAAAGGGAACCCTAGGTAATCATTAAGGCCCCTATATAATCTGCGATAGTCGTCACCTGCGAAGGCTGTAGCTCAGGGGTGACGTAGTCCGTTGAGTAGCCTTGGCACACGGTACAATATGGAGCCCATGACGACTAGTTCTACAATACAGTATGTATATACACACGTATATATATATATATATATTATAAATATAAACATATATATATAATATAATATAATATGCATATGTATTTAAGAGGGCAAGGCTCTGAAGATAAAGGCATTCATTCATGTGTGTATATATACAATTATATATATATATATGTATATGTATATATATGTGTGTGTATACATACACACAGAATCACATGGACATATAGAGCCGGCTCAAAGCTGCAATTCAGGGAGGGAATCGGAGAAAGCCTTAAAGATCCTGGGGCTTCAGGGAAGGGAGGATCTCGGATTCTTTTGGAGTTTTGGAGTTTAGGGATCTAAGTTAGGAAAATAGGGCTTAAGGTCTAGGGATCTCAGTTAGGGAAGTTTGGGTTTAAGGTTTAGGGGATCTAAGTTGGGGAAGTTTGGGTTTAAGGTTTAGAGATCTAAATAAGAGCTTAGGGTGTAGGCATCTCAGCTAGGAATTAGGGCTTAGGCTTGAGGGTTTAAGGATCTACGTTAGGGTTTAGGACCCTTCGTAGAGGGGCTTCATGCTCTTACGGGTGCCTTACTTACGGTGCCTGTACAACGTGGATCCGACCATTTGTGACTCTGGGTTAGGGTCCATAATTATAGTTGATGTTCCCTGAAACTCGTCGTCTCATGCAAAGGTCACAAGTGTTGAACAAACCCTGTGAAGTCCTATTCTGATTCAGCCTTGGAGAACACCGGCAGTACTGGCCTTGGGCAAAAGCGCAAACCAGCTAAGGCTGGGGTGTGACAAGTTGGAGCCTCGTAGAAAAAAGGCGTGGCCGCAAATATAGTTATATCCAAAACAACAACATGCCGAACATAGCCGGGACAGCCTACAATCCTAAACCCAAGGCACTACATCCTAAACGCCTCACACAAAATTCAGGGAACCCGCTAAAGGTCGAGCCCTGCGATCACTTATTCTACTTGCTTTCGTATTGCAGACGAAAGCCAAGACCAACTCTTAGAAAGCTCAAAAGGCGAATTAGAAAAGAGCCACGCTTCGGATGAAGAAACCTGACAGCCGAAAGCCTAAGCCTAAGCCAAAACAACGCCCAAAACCCATAACAGAGCACCAAACCCTGCAACACCGAATCCAAAAACCAGGTACTACCTATAGTCTCCATTGTAGTTCCTTTTTTGGTTTAACTAAATATATAGTTAGGATCCTATAAGGTATCCCCAAAAAGGAACTACAATGGAGACTAGAGATAAACTCTACAAACCTTAATTAACCCCCAACCCGAGCTCCTCCCCGCTCCTCGACCAAGGTACGTTCTTCCGCGACGAACTGACCAGCCTCCTTACGCACGACGAACCTCGGCTGTGGCCCTAAATCCTAAATCCCAAACCCAAAACCGTGGCTAAATATGGATTAGCGCCAGTTCGGGGTTGACTTTCTATAACTGCTGAGTTCTAACTTCATCAGTAAAAATGAAATTGAAACAAGCCGAAGTCTAAGTCCATACGCGTTCGGAAACCTAAACCCTAAACCCAGACAAGCAAGCTGTGTAGTACCGATGACCCGGATCGTGAAGCTCAGAGTTTTCTTCAGGGCTTAAGGGCTCAGGCTTAGAGGCTTACCCTAAGGGTCCAAAGGACCCAATAATTAGGTACTCGGGTTTGGGATAGTAGTTATTTAGGTTACTATTTTTGAGAGTATATGATAATTGGGTACTTGGACCCTTAGGCTTACAGTAAACCCCATAAAGTTGGAAACATTGAGGCCGAATAGTGCTGGGATTCCCTATACATTACTCTTAAGGGTTGAGGCTATTGAGTTTCCAACTTTTGGGCTTCTACTGTAGAGGCTTAGTACAGTATGGGCCCGATAGTCAAACTTAGGATACATCCCATATACACTCCTCCTCAAAATGAAGCCCAAAAAGGTAGGGATATCCTTGTAAAATGCTGATGCTTGTGTCCCTTGTGTGTCCCTAATGACATGGTCTATGTGCAGATGTCCAGGTGCACAGTGTCGCCCCAAGTTTCCCCTCAATACATGAACCCAAACATGGAATCCCAAAGCACTATGCCTTGACCCTAATTCCCGAAAGGGCCCAAGTAACAGTCTTTGCGGGCCCAAATAGCTACTAAGGGAATACTATATTGGTACCTGGACCCTTTGGGTAATTCAACGCCCTAAACCCTAAACCCTAAACCCTGAACCCTACAGCCTAAACCCTAAATTCGAAGCCCCTAAATCCTTCCGAAGGAACTGCTGAGCACCTTTCATGCCACCATTGCCACCCAAGGCTAAAGCGCTCCAACCGGCGTGGTTCTGCACAAACAGCAGCTGCAAAGCGTCCGGTTAGTGTTTTGGGGTTTAGGAAGTGTAGGGGTGAAGTGCGTGGGGGTTTGGGGTGTTGGGGTGCAGTACTCGGGTTTACAACTTTTTAAATTCATAGGTCCAAAGAACATGAATACACCAGTTTTATGGATGCTTAGAGAACCTCGAAACAACTATCAGCACCTCAAACGCTCAGAATCTCAAGAAAACCCCTAGTCATTATGCACTGTAACTGTTAGCATTACATGTTGCTTTTGTCCGGAACCGCTGCGGTCCCGCTCTTTTTCGACATAGCCCCAAGGGGTTTAGGAACATGGGATAGAGACGATTGGTGTGCCGATTCCCCATGTCCAACTTGGGAGTTTCTACTCTAGAGCCTCAACCTGAACCCTCAACCTTAAAGCTCTAAGCCCAGAGTCCATCAAGACCTAAGATTATCAAAACTCCTACGATTGCAGACATTGCGGAGAACCCCACACCCTAACCCATACCTGGACTCCAAGAAACCTACATTTTTAAGGGCTTATATAGAGGAAATCATAATAGGGAACCCTAAAAAGTACTAAAAAGGTAGGATCTTCCGGGTTCAGGTACACCCGAAAAGCGCCTAGACCCCAAGCGGTGGACCTCGACGAAGAGTCCCAGCTTCATGAACTGGTTGGTCGAGTCTGGGCCATAATACCTTCCCGACTGCATTTATGGTTTGGGGCTTCAGGTTTAGGGGTTTAGGGTTTAGGGTATATGCTTTGGGTTTCAGGTTTAGTGTTGCCGGGCTTTAGAGTTGCCCGAGGTGTGGAACATATTGGTCCCCATGCCATGTTCCAACCATCTAGACTTCACTGCCGGGTTGTCGTGTGTAAATCTTGAGTTCGGTGATCTCTGCAATAACCTAATAAACTCAACAGCCCACACCCAAAACTCAAAGCTCCACACCCCGACCCTACAGATTTATATGCATAAGGCCTGAAAAGAATAGAACTTGGGGGGCGTGCGTCAAACGACCACCTGCAAACGGCTATATCGGAATATGATTTTGGCCAAATAGCATAGCATACGGTTTCAAAAGTAGATTAAAACATATTGAACTATAACTTCTTCACTTATATATTCGAGAATACCTATGTTGCATTCGGTTGCAGTGTTTTTGGCCGAGAGGTTTCTCCTCCAAAGATCGAGTGCTCGAAATATTGAGTTTTTTATCTATACTGTAAAATTCGGGCACTTGGACTCTTAGAGTAAGAGTTTACGCGCAACACTCAAAACAAATGAACACCAGTAAAAGCAGGAGCTAGTCACTAAGCAATCCTGATCGTTTGGGCGTCCACCCCAAACCCTAAACCTTTGTAATTAGAACCCATGGTGGAGCCGTTGTGGAAACCCTATGGGATCTGTTAAAAGGCCGAGGCACATCAGAATGTCGGAAGTCAGCTGCGTACAGTAGGGCCATTTGTCCTGAGAGTGTAGGGCCGACTTACCCAAACGGTCCAAGTAAACAGTATCGTATATACTTTGGGGGGCCTCATTCAGCCACGAAGAGCCTACTATATTGGTACTTGGACCCTCTGGGTTAAAGGGAACCCTGAACCCGACTCCTAAACCCTAAACCCTACACCCTGAACCCGACATTATTCAGGACTTATATAAGGAAATCATAATAGGGAACCTAAAAAGGTAGGATCTTCCGGGTTCAGGTGAACCCTAGGCCCCACACCCTGAACCCGACGCTCTTCAAGGACCCACGCCCGAAACCTCGGCTGCCACAAGCACAGACTACAGTAGAAGCCCAAAAGTTGGAAACCCCATAGCCTCAATCCTTAAGAGTAATGTATAGGGAATCCCAGCGCCATTTGGCCTTAACCCGGTTTCCAACTTTATGGGGTTTGCTGTAAAGAAGCCGCCTTTTTGCTATGACACGGCGAGGCCTCATAGGGTTCAGGCTACTGTCATAGGGACCCTTAGAGGGGGTAGGGGGAGGGGGGTTGGGGACTATACTTCTTTAAATAAGCCTTACTATGTCCTTATTATAAGTGCTAAGGCCCCCTACCCCCCTACCCCCCTAAGGGTCCTTATGATACTGATGCCTGAAAAGAATCAGAGGAAAGCTTGGATGCATACTCAACTTTCCTCTGACTATTTTCAGGCATTAGTATCATAAGGACCCTTAGGGGGGAAGGGGGGAAGGGGGGTAGGGGGGGTTAGTACCTATAATTCGGACTTAACAAGGCCTATTTAAGGAAGTATAGTCCCCTACCCCCCTCCCCCCTACCCCCCCTAAGGGCCGCTATGACAGTAGCCTCTATGTAAACTCTACAAACTTGAAAACCAGAACCCTCCCAAAGCTGGCTAGCGTCAGCGTGCCTTTGAGCTCTAGCCAATTTATCTAAGCTACCAATCATTAATTAATAAAGACCTAGAGAGTGTATATCAGAGCTCATGTTAACACTCTACAGCAAAAGTCGGCTTTGGTAGATTGAAACACCCTAGACCGCAAACCCTAGCGCCCTTTGCATCCAAACATCTATATTTCCCTCTCGTCTCTTCCCCGGGTCCTGGGCGAAACCGCCGGCACCATCCTTGAAAGAGAGCAAATTATCCATATGTGCTATCACTATGGAGTACGGCTCTGTTTCCGTAACAATAGAGTGTAGGAACCCTCTTGAAGGCTGCTTGAGTGGCTCTAGGGTGTTGCTTAAAATATTGCGGGGAACCGGAGGGTGTTGGGTTTAGGGCCTCATGCGACAAAGCGAAGAATGTGGGAGAAATGTGGCCCTCACGAATTTGTTCACATTTCTTTCGCATGTTCCCTAGGGAGAATGCACTGTTCCAGGTTCCCAGGCCAGTGCTCATTACAGTAGGAATCACATTGTCGTTCACAGTTCGTGATTACTTCCACTCTGGGCCCTAAACCCTCAACGCACAAACCCTAAACCCTACACCGTAGACTTCCATTCACAAGTGAAGCGCATTTTTCCCATTTCGGGAAAGCCCGTCGTTTGGCCTTTCATGAAGGTGAGCTGCTCCATGGTCTTAAACTTAAAGTTTAGGGCTTCAGGGGTTAAGGTTCAGAGTTTGAGGTTTAGGGCTCTAGGTCCCTACCCCAAAGCCTGCAAACCTTTGACCCTGAGCCCTCAAGCCACTTATAGCTGCGGGGCCCAGCAAGTCGCGGCCGCGGCCGCAGTGAAAAAGCCGGCAGCTAGCAGCAAGCGGGCCATGCTGTCTCCTCGGACAGGAAAAATTAAAAAGGAGCAAATGGCAAAAAGCATAAAATTGAATAGACATCTTGGTCTGGATTTCGGACAACAATAAATGTAGGAAGGTATGTAGGGGAGTATGTGATCATGTCATTCGCAGCACTTTCGAGCTTTGGCGAGGAGCCCAAAGCACTTATAATGAGAGAAAAAAAACAAAACGAAGCCAACTTGCACCCTTCAGGTTCTTTGGGCTCAGAAAAGACCTTCTTGATCTAGCATGAAACTGGGGTTCAGGGCTGCGGGTTTACGAGCTCCGAGTTTAGGGGTTGAGGTTCTTGCATGGCCACGTGTCAGATTTCACAAAATCGAGGCTTCTGGAGGATGTTGGCCCCTCGCGATGGGGTCTGATAAGTAATGTGGGGCCAATTTGGGGGCCTCGACGATTCGAACAGAGTGTCGGGCTGCATAGAAACTCCAACGTGATACCCCAAGTAGGACCCCTATGTTGCAGCCACAGTCCTGGGCTCTACGTTACATGGATCATCAAGAGACCTAGCAAATGCCCGCAACTGGTTGTCATACGTAGGATAGTTCCCAATATAGATATAATCAACACACGTACAGTCATCGTCATAGTGTTCTTCACCCGGCCATCGCCATCGTCACATTTTCTTCTTCCCATCACCATCATCATCCTCAAAACCTCTTGTGTCATCATCGTCATCATCGTCATCGTCACCATCATCGTCGTCACGGCAGAAGACCGAGTGGCGATGGTGCGCTTTGCTGCAGATGCAAGACACGCCCTGCTTCGTTTGGCCGTCTGATAAATGCGGCTGCAGGGTATGTCGACGGTTTAAGCCCTTCCGGGGTTCCTTACATCCCCCGGCACCTTTCATACCCTTAAAACCCCTTAGGGTTTAGGGTTTTAGGGTTTAGGGTTTAGGGCTTTCTTTCCCAAACTAGCACCTAAACCCTATTGCCTTTGTGTGCATAGTCGAGGCCAGTGACGAGGGTCTTTCGGCCGATAAAACTCAAGCGCGCCCCAAACTTTAAACCCTGCAAAAGCCTTAACAGCCTGAGGAATTTGAAAGGGTTTCTTGATGTTTTTTGGGGGGGTTTAATAATTCTGGGAGAAAGCAGGAACTACGATGGGGTTGACCATAAAGACCTGAAACCTCTTGGAGCCCCTACAAAAAGCCAGTAGAAGTCGGTTTGGGGCTTATGGAAACACGACTTTCTACCTACCGTGATAGGACATGCCTGCCCGATGGAGGACAAGCGGGAAAAAGATGCTTACATCTTCAGGTGCGAACTTTATCTGAAAAAGCCTATGTACAACCCCAGTTTAGGCAGGCAGGAAGCTACTAAACAGAAAACCAAAATTGCCAAGGGCCATGGCATATGGATTCAAAACAATATACCAACTCAAACCCGAGACAGTCTATAGGTGACGGATGGAAAAGCGCCCTATCTCCTGAACCTAAACCCCCTTTCCATCCCACACGAGCAGATGCTCAGCAACATAGGGGCCTTAAGAACTAGAATGCGGTCTCCGGGTATACTATACTATAACGATAATAAGGAACCCGAAAATTGTATAGGTAAGTATATAAACCTCCTGCATCTTCTATGTCAGTCCCTAGGCTCTGATATTTCAGGTTTTACAGCGTCTTCACAGCATGGAGTTTTGCGGCTGTATGGGAGCGTAGAAGGGGACTACCAGGGGTTGTTCTTACTGATCATCCGGTCAGGGCCCTAAGCTCTAAAGCCCCGAAACTCCCTAAAAACTATAGAACTCTACACCCCGCATAAACCCAAAAGAACTCAAAACCCTAAACCCTTTAGAACTCAAACCCCCTAAACCCCTATCCCCCGAATATTGAAAACCCACGAGCCCCGAACCTCCAAATCGCTAAACCTTGCAGCCGAAGAACCCAAAAGGTCCAAGTACCCATATAGTAGGCCTCTTTGTAGCTATTTGGGCCCCGAAGTACTGTTAAGGTCCAAGTACCCATATAGTAGGCCTCTTAGTAGCTATCTCGGCCCCAAAGTATATACTATAATGTTAAGGTCCAAGTACCCATATAGTAGGCCTTAGTCGCTATCTGGGCCCCAAAGTATAAACTATACTGTCAGGGTCCAAATACCAATGTCGCAGGTTCTTAGTGGCCAATGCTAATTGGGCCCCCAAAGTATACATATACTGTTACTGGGACCCTTTGGGAAATGAGCTTTGCAGAGGGCCCCGGCCCATCCGTCGATTGGCGCCGGTGTGAGGGAGTTGCATCCTGTCCCCAAGGTCCCCCGGTAGGGTTTCGGTTCTAGGGGGCTAGGGGTTTAAGGTTTAGGGCTAGGGTTTGGGGCTACAAGTAGGGTTCAGAAATTTGGGTTCAGGTTTAGGGCCTGGGGCGAGGGCTTAGTGTTAGCATCTTTGAGCAGGCACTCGCCTCCCCCTGGTTCAGTTTACAAGCAGGGATACACCAAAGGCCCTAAAAGGGACCCTAATTTAGAGAACTATCCATGAGATGACTCTGACCCTTAAACTTGAAGGCAGCCCTTAAATATTAAAGGACCTGTTTAACAGACCCCCTAAAGGACCCCTTAAAGGAACCCTTGTAAATCCCTTTAAAGGAACCCTTTACAGAAGCCTTAAAGATCCCTTTATAGGAACCTGTAAAGGAACCCTTAAAGGAACCCTTAAAGCACCCCTTAAAGGAACCCTTATAGATCCCTGTAAAGGAACCCTTGACGGAACCCTTAAAGGACCCCTCAAAGGAACCCTTATACATCCCTTTAAAGGAACCCTTAAAGGAGCCCTTTAGGGAAGCCTTAAAGGACCGCTGTTTGGGGGGGGGGGGGGGGGGGGNCTTGCCACAGAACACTCATAGACCCTGTAAACGGAGCAGAGGAAGAGTTCCTGTGAGGTGAACTTGGGGGTGTGGGTGTGGGGGGGGGGGGGGGGGCGGATCCTGGTGGTAGTCTCGGCGTGTTTGCTGCCGGCCTTGGCTTCGCGGGAGACAGGAGCTGTAAGTTGGGGCTCAGAGACTTTGAGGGTTTAGGGTTTAGGGCTTAAGGGTTAAGGGTTTAGGGTTTAAGGTTTAGGGGTTTGGGGGTTTAGGGTTTAGGGTTTAGACCCCAGGAAACCTACATGTTTAAGGACTTATTTAAGGAAATCATAGTAGGGAACCCTAAAAAGGTAAGATCTTCCAGAGCCAGGTAGGGTTTAGGGCTTAATGGTTTAGGATGTCGGGTTTAAGGTTTAGGCTTTAGGGGTTAAGGTATATGGCTTAGGATCTATAGGGCTGTGGGCCTTAGGGTCAAGTTTTGCTGTTGGGGTTTAGGTTCTTTGGTTCTAGGGTTTCGAAATTTAGATCCTAACTTTCGTGTGTTGCAGTTTGAGGTTGCGACTTTGGAGCGTTGGTCTACATGATCAGTACACATACACATACATATACTATATATATATATGCAGATATGTGTTACAGTGTATATGTATATGCATACGTATATGTATATGTATACGTATACATGTATATGTAAACATGTAGGGGCCAAAACAATTAGAACAAGTTTCCTACAAAGTTTCCGTGAAGGCTCTCAGAGGAGTTCACGGTTGAGGGGTCTGAATAGTTAGAACTCTTGGTGTGCATGATTCTACCATAAGCACACAAGGGCTGGCTGCCAGAATATCCGCACGGAGCCTGTATCCTAAAGTCCTAAACCCTCCAATCGAAACCAAAACCCGATTCGTCCCCTAAACCCTAAACCCGACTTCGTCAAACTCCCTACCTTGGGTTTAGCGCCTCGGGGTTCGGGCTTTTGTTTTCAGGGTTTGCGTTTCGAGGCTTTAGGATTACTAGGTTCTAGATTAGGTGGTCGACCCTAACTGTAGACCTCCAAACCCTACAACCCCACAAGCCCTGAACCATGGGCCCGGAACTGAGGGTTAGAACTGCCGCGCGTTGAAGAATCTGAGGGTCCGCACGATCCACTGCGTAGTACCTTGGGAAGAATGCAAGGAATCCGATCAGTGCTCGTCACTGACGGAAGATTTCGTTACGGTTTAGTTAAGGCTTAGGGGTGCTTCCTGAACCCTCAGCTGCCAACCCGAAGCCCCTATGCGAGGCTTGTTTCTAGACAGGTACCAGCGGGTCTCGGGATGCACCATAAGATTCACCCACTCAACCGCAGAAACCATCGTCCATCAACACGACATCTTAGAGATTCCTACACCGCGGTCCGAAGTACCGGGGCAAAAGAGTCCGAGCATGTGGTCTGGAATACTGCCTTACTATTGCAGGCAGCTGCAAAAGCAACAGCATGCTATTTACTCCGGATGGACTGGATTCGTGTAAGGCTGCATTTCTGAAGCCCGACAAACGCCTAGCGCGAGCCTTTTTTCTGTGAGCTTCGGTTTAGGTGTCTCCTGTTTCGGGGTGGATGGCCGATTGTCGTGACAGCACAATCTCGTCGACGACAATTGTAGTTCTTGAATCCTAAACCCTAAACCCCTAAACCCTAAGCCCAAACCCCCAAACCCCTAAACCCCTAGACCCTAAACCCTAAACCCGAAATCTAAACCCCAAATCCTAAAGCTCTAACCCCTAAACCCTGCATCTGGCTCGGGCTAAGGGCTGGATTTGCCTCAATGCAATAAACATCTCAGTTGGCTGCCGGTGCTCACGTCCAACATCCGCGAGATAGGGCACCTGCATGGCGTCTATCTCCCAATTCATGCATCATACTACTTCCCAAGATAGAAACCCACATCTTGCGCTATGTACAGGTACATGGGGTGCGAGGGTTTGAGAGCTTGAGTCTGTGAGCATCGTCTCAGCGAATCGAAGGCGCTTGATATAGGGGCCTTTCAAGATACTAGAGGGTTTTGGGGTATAACTATCGTATATACCAGACGGATTCGTTTTGCTTTGGGGTTCAAAATCTACGGCTCGAGGGTTCAGGATTTTAAGACCGTAAAGAAAGCGAGTGTGTTAATCAAGGGTCCAGAGACTTATTGGCGGCGGTGGGACGGCCCACATGCATAGACTGTGGTATTCGAGTACAGTTTATACCGCTGAGGGCATAGGCTGTAATGGATAGAGGCTGTGACATAGATCGGAAACATTGGAAAAGGATCGGTCTTACCTTCGATTTCGACCCTCCGAGAATGTGTAATCCCTTCACGCTACAACCTTACCTCCGTGCAACCTTAAGCCAAGAACCCTATAACCCTAAATACTACACTCGTTCCTAAGTACGTAAATGGGGAGACTTACGGAAAGCCCACTTTCTACGATGTAGGTACTTAGGACCCGTTGGGATAACCCCAGCCAGACTCTTAGACTCTTCACCCTGTCAGTCTTGAACTCGAAAAGTCAAGGAGTAATGAACACTACCAACACTCTAAGGGTCAAGGTGAAGAAATGCCCTAGACCCTACATCCTAAACCCTGGTACCAGCAGGCAAACGGATTGTTGCACATGGGACCTAAAGCTCAATTTGGATACTTGCACCCCCGCCCCAGGCATAAGAAACCATCATATAGGACACAGGACTGGCTTAAGAGATCTTACCCTAAGCCACAAACACTTTAAGGCCTGGACCTTATCCTAAGCCTAGAGCCTGGAGACTAAAGACACAGCCCGAGATCTTGAATCCGATCTGCGACTATCCAAACAGTAGAGCTTTTGGGCTCGGAGAGCAAACTCTGAATAAACCCTACACCCCTGATTAGCGAAGTCTGGCCAGCGACGGCAGCTCGCATGGAAGTATAGCCTTTTTTCGTTTTCGTTTTAGGCGACTAGTTTTCGGGACTTCCAGCTTGGAGCAGAGAGCATGGAGCCCTTGTGGAAGATCCTTGACCGGTTCGTCAACCCATAAACCCTAAACCCTCTGAAGAAGCCCTACGCGCTAAATCACAAAGGGCACCTAAAGCCTTGCTACTTATTTGGGTACTTGGGCCGAACCCTCTATGTGCAGGAATGCACCCTCCAAGAACCCTGGCATACCGGTGCCTACGAGAACCCGTCCAAGTCCCACAAGAGCCCCTGATAAGCCCGGCAAGAGCGCCGATGCAGCCTCTATACTTCAAAACCCCCTACCCTTAGGACCCACAGGTTCTGTGAGCCCTCGACCCCACACGGTCCCCTAAGACCACCTCGAAGCACAGGGACTGGAAACTCGATCGCGAGTTGGCGCCTCAACATCATAGGCTTTGGACTTGGTGCCGGCCCATAAACTCTAACTGAGGGTTGCAGCAACTTTGCCGAAAAGGTCTGAACTTACCAGCATTGGTAAAGGTAAGATCCTCAGAAGGAGCGTGGTTTCCGATGAGTTATGTTCATGTGCTGCTCTTGGTCCCCAAACACCGCCTGTGCCAAACTCACCGGAAGGGGAGCTAGGGGAGGGCTTTCAAAATTGCACGGCAGCTTACTACAAAGCCCGGTTAGGGTTTGGGGCCTAATAATTATAGGGTTTATAGTGTTTACATAGCCGTTCAATCAATTTCCTCCCACTACTTGGGAACTTTAATACATTCGGGGCTGACATACCGGGGTTTTTTAAAGTGGTCAACGGTTGTGCTCGGGTGTCCTAGGGTTTGATTTCCGATTGAACGGGCTTTCTTAAAAGCTAACCCTAAACCCTAAACCCTAAACCCGGGCACCTCATTCCGAGGTTCTTGCAGCCAGGACCTCGCTCTTTCGGGACCTTTTTCTCGCATCCCTCCGTATCGGAAACTCCTGATTGAGGGTCCGTAGAGGTTCATGAACTATACAGTGCGTACTTTGACCGGAATCCCGAAAGCTAGCAGCTCTGCGTGATGTAGCGTGTAACTCATCCAGGCTTGCAGGAGCTTGAGGCTACGTAAATCAACGGGAGATGCGCAAAATCAAGCCTCGTCAAGGAAAGGAAGAGATATATATATATATATATATGTATACATATATATGTATGTGATATATATATATATATATGTATGTATGTATAGATATGGATCCGCTGACCACGGCCGAGAAAGACAGGATGTTTATCAGCGGATAGCACCTGCAAAGCTGGACAATCTTCGCGGCATCAAACAAAGAATCGCGCAATGGACCTCCAAAATCCGGTCACCAGCGTAGAACATGTCGGAACAGGAAACCTGATGAGGTCATTGGTCACCACTGTTGTCAACCAGTACCTTGCCGGACGTTCAGCGTCTGTGAAGCCGAGGTCCTCTACCGGCCTTGCCCGCCGGGGGCCACATCTTATGACCGGAACTCCCAGCGGACCCTTCGTTCTGCTGAAGTGATCCAGCCCTTCCACTTATGCACCACGTCGCGGCAAGCCTTCCGACTGATGTCGAGGGGTGGCTCCAGACCAGCCGCGAAGCTGCGAATAAAGACCTGGAGCCCGTGGATCCCAAAGGGACGCGCAATGGGGCTTTTTGAGTCCAGCCTCACGACCCTGCTCTGCCCGAAACCAAACAAGCCTACGGACAAGACAGGATCGCAGAATTAGGGTCCTCGGAGGCACCCAAAAGCTGAACTATGAGCACGCTTTCGAAGGGACCCTTTTCGATCGTTGACGGCAAGGTCCTACCAAATCCTCAACCCTAAAAACAAACATCCCAAAACCTGAAACCCTAAATCCAGAACCTGTTAGGCTTCATGGAGCAGGGTGTTGGTTTCCGAGCTTAGGACCATAACCCTAAACCCTAAACCCGAAACAATGAGCCCTCAACGGTAAACCCACAACCCGAAATCCCATGGCCGGAAACCACAGAGCCGCAATGGTTTTGGGTTTAGGGGTTTAGGGGTTTAGGGTTTAGGGTTTAGGGTTTAAGGTTTTGGGTTTATGGGTTTAGGGGTTTAGGGGTTTAGGGTTTAGGGGTTTAGGGGTTTAGGGTTTAGGGCATGGTACAGTATGATTACAAAGAGCTACCCGAAGGAATCTTTCGTAAGACGAAACCCGAAGGAATACTATACTTCATTCTTCAGGCCCCTATATTAAGCCCTCAACCCTAAACCCTACCCTAGATGTCCTGAAATCGCGCGCTCGGGGCCGGCACTTGGCGATAGCCCCGAGCTGCTCTGCTTCCGATAGCTGGTCCTCTTCCACAGGGTCTGAAGTACCGACATACTTGACTAGTATGGTTTGGGTAAGTATCCCCCATAAAGGTAATTAGGACCCGCTGGGTCAGTTTCGATCCTGGGGCTCCAAAAACCTTCTGTTCTAGGGGTTAGGCCCCATAAGGTCTAGGGTTTAAGGTCTAATACAGGGTTTGGGGTTTAGGGTTTAGGGTTTAAGGTTTATAAGGGTGGGCAACGGGGTCGCCACCTGCTATTTTGTAGGGTTGGGGGTTGCGTTGGGTTCAGACTTCATAGCGAGGCAACGTGGCAAAACATGGAGCCCCAATTGCGGAGTCAAGGTAAGGATAAGCCCGAACCCTGAAAGCCCTAAGGCGCAAGCTAAGCTTAACTTCACTTCGAGCAAGCTCGCAATCCTCAAACCCTAAAACCCTGGACCCCGAAAGCTCTCAATCCTAAACCTCGAATCCGTCATACATCCCTACAAATACCCTCAACAAACACCCTCAACTCCTTTCGCGTCTAAAGTTCTAAACCGTGACTCACACTCACACACCCACAAGCACACACACACAGACAAACACCCTCACCCTCCAGGAAAAAACCAGCCCTGAACCCCTCGATCTGAACCTTAACACCTAATCCCCGAACCGTAACTTAAGCCCCTAGATCTGAAAACTAAACCCTACACTCTAAGCCCCTGTAAACCCTAAACTATTATATATAGTACCCTTAGAAAGGAACACCAAACCCTTAAAACACAACGAAGAGCCGTGAGCCTGGTCGGGCTTGGTGCCGATGGGCGTTCCTTCGCAAAGCAAATCACGCCGAGGATGGAGCTTGTTTTTATTAACTGTAAAAAAGCATGTGATTTTCGGGAATTCAGGGTTTTAGGATTAAGGGTTTAGGGTTAAGGATTTATAGGGCTTAGGGTTTCGGATTTAGGGTTTAGGGCTTAGGGTTTCAGGTTTCTATAAGTCTATTAGGGTTTCAGGTTTCTACAACCGTTTAAGGCTTATAAGGGCTCAGGGGTTCTAGAAGGGCATAGGGATTCTATACGGGATTAACATGTCGATGAAGGTCAGAGGTTTCTATATGCGTACAAGGCTTCTATAACGCATAGTTTGAGGCTTCAATATCAAGCTTCTCCGGGAGGTTTGGCTTCAGGGGTTTAGGGTTTGTCGGGTTTTAAGCTTTTCACAAGGTTGCTAAGGGTTGCGTTTTCTGGGCTGCTAAGCTAGTGCTCAGCGTTAGTCGGTGTTGTGGTAAAGCTGTGTTTTCTCAAGGCTTCTCTTACCCTTAGCTTAAGGCTCTAAGGACTCATATATTTTGGGGACCCAAAGACCCTACTATATAAAGCTTCGGGATATTTTGGGACTTAGGGTTAACGGTTCGGCTTTCTCTCATAGTCCAGATCAGGGCTGAGGGTTTAAGCTTCGGGTATAGGTTTTGAGGTTTTTTGGTTCAGAGTTTAGGGATGATGGTTTCAGGGTTTAGGGTTGAGGGTTCAGGGTTTGGGCGTTTGAGTTCATAAAGGCTTGAGAGGATGCTACTATGGGCGTCCATGCATGTTGAAGGGCTTTCTGGGGTTCAATGCGGGGTGTAGAAGAGCTTGCAGGCATGTGTAGATAGAGTTCCCACAACCAAACAGTACCTTCTAGATAACCTTGTACCGCGCTGATATTAACCCCTATACTAACAAGCAGATAAGTTTGACTCATTGACCCTCAACCGTTAACCCTGAACCCCTAAACCCCAAACCCTATAGCCCTTATACTAATTGGGGAGGGATTTCCCCAAACCCTAAACCCCTGCCTAAACCCTAAACCCTAAAACCCCAAACCCAGGGGGCTTTTCCACCTGCCAAGCTCCAAGCAAGCCGGACGAGGCGGTTCAAAGGATTGCTGACATCGCACGGGGCTTCTCAGAAGCAGGGAGCCACGGTTTAGGGTTTAGGGTGGGATCTCAAAAAAGGATCCCCCAAACCCTAAGATCTCTCAACCCTGAACCACCCAGCTATCCAAAAACCTCAAACCCCCCAAAAACCACCCTTCAATTCCTTAAACTCTTAAACCTCAAACCCCCCAAAACCACCCTTCAATTCCTTAAACTCTTCATCGACAAACCCCCAAAACCACCCTTCGATTCCTTAAACACTTAAACCACAAGTTCTGAACGACAGACTTTCTCCGTGGCCTTAAGGAAGCTAGAGGCCTCTAGCTCTCGAAAGATGCGAGCTGCTTGCGCTGGCCCCTGCTGCTCCAGACTTTTCATGGCCTCCGAGGCCGGATAAGGTTTGGGGGAAGTTTAGGGTTTAGTTAGAGGTTTAGGGTTTAGGGTTTTAGGGCCGGATTAGGTTTGGGGGAAGTTTAGGGTTTAGTTAGAGGTTTACCTTAACCCTGAAGAACCTACCTTTTTAGGGATCCTTATTATGATTTCCTTATATAGGTCCTTAAACAGGTAGGTTCTTCAGGGTTAAGCTAGGGTTTAGGGTTTTAGGGCTTAGGGGTTTCGGGGTTCGGGGTTAGAGGTCTAGTAATTCAGGAAGCTCCAAACTTCCCATGGCCTGCACATATCCGGTGAGGCAGCTTGCGTTTGTGGCATAATAGCCTTGGATGTGCAGTAGCCTCTAAACAGAAGTTAGTCGGAAATCCAGACACCAATACACATGTAGGGACCCAGCAGCGTAAGTCGCCGGAAATCCAGATACAAAAGGGTGAAAAGCATGCTAAATCTTATAAACCCTAAAACCCCTAAACTTTATAGTGATACATCTTATAAACCCTAAAACCCCTAAACTTTATAGTGATAAATCTTATAAACCCTAAATCCCCTAAACTTTAAAGTGACCCAGTAGCCCAAGTGAGATGCGTCGAACTTGATTTCGCAGTTCGCGGTCGGCCTTTCCAAGATGACGTCGGCCACTTCGATGATGGGCCAAGTGCTGTTGCTCTTCAGGAACCTTGTCTTAGGGTGTCCAATGATTCTATTATTACAATATACCCCCAATCCCTATACTCAACCTAATCTTACTGGTCTAATCTTGCTGGTGCTGAAGGGAGAGACAGGGAGAGTGGAGAAAGGAATATTTGGACTACGTTAATGAGATGGATTTTTCGGGAACTGTTGTAATTAGGGAAATCCACTTCCCCCATTCCCGTTTAAGCACCGGTAAGTAATATGGGGTCGGAATAAGTCGTAACAAATCTCATTTAAAGTTGACAGAACGCTTTAGTATGATATATCCCCAACAGCCCAAACCGCTTTTCTGGCCCCTAAACCCTAAGCCCGAAACCCTGAACCTACGTTTTCTTAGGGCTTTGGGTTTTGGCGGAACCTCCGATGCCCCCATAAAGGTTTAAGGGTTTGAAGAATGGTGTTACAAGGTTCGGGGAAGGTTTTGCAAGGTTTCATACGGCATCTACAGCAATTATGTAGCGTACCGCCCCTTTCCTACTGTTCAGTTTAAGTTGAACAATAAGGAAACCCCAAAACAAAAAGACAAATAAAGGGTACTATGGGGACCATGGAACTGTGCTAGCATGCAAGCTTTCCAATCGCTTGGGCCTGGATCCCGGAAGGGGCCGGAATGTGCCCAGAACACGGCCCGAACCTCTGCGGAGTGGACTGGCGCCACGACGATCTCGTTGAAAGCCGTTAGAGCAAAGCCCACCTTGGATGCATTTCGAAGCCATTGCTGAGCCGTGGTGGCAGGGGGAAGCTTCGTTGCAAGTTGCCACACGGCCTTCTGGGCTTCCAGAGCCTCTGTGGCCGTGCCGAAATGGCAAGTTGCCCAGTTCAGGTTCCAAAAGCCATCGAAGCCAGGGAGATGGCGTTGAGGAATGTTGAAATATGCCTGGGCATAGTCTTTCGGTGTGGCAAAGCTGCAAGCTCCGCTCATGTTGGTCGCTTCGCTCCCTGCCGCAGGGTTGTCCGTATGTCCGCACAAGTCCTTCTGGCCTTGCGCATCCTTCCGAAAGTCGGAATTGCCGTTGACAGGGTAGGCACACTCAACTTGCATCTTTGGCTGCAGGACGAAGCCTGTGACCTCTGTCTCCGCCTTCACGACGTAGAGGGCTGGAGGCAAGTCCCATCTGAGAGCACACGCTGACCGGGGAAACTGCGTGAAGTTTGAGAACGCCTGTGTGGCTCGAAAGAGAAGGCCACCCTCGCTCTTGAAGGCACCAAGAAGCTCATCCAATATCGTAGAAGCTTGCGACAGGCTGACCGCGATGAAGCACAGAAATGCGCGACCCACCATCGCTTACTCCTCGGCTTCACACCACAAAAATCCCCCAAACCGACAGTGCTCCTGAGCCAAGAAGCACAACAGCACTCAAGTTCACCTTCTTTAGCCACAGCCACAGGGACCATTTTTTATGTGAAAAACATTGAAACACAACTAAAGCTCCACAAGTGTTCTCCAGGGCGCACGTTTGAGGAAGTGCGTTTCTGCCACAAGTGAAATCCAATTCTGGAGCAGAAAGAACTTCAACAGATCCATGTTGGCAGGTGCCTATGTGCATGTCATCTTTCATAGAGAGCAGTAACGAAACATTACCCGCGGTCTCACCCAAAACCCAAAACCCTGAGCCCTGAACCCCTCGACCCTAAACTCCAAAACCCTGAACGACCCCGAGACCCTGAAGCCTAAGCCGCCTTGAGCCTAGTAAGACAAAACAATAACACAGCGGCTTCAGAAGTAGAGTAGGGTTTGGGGATTTATGATATTGGGTATGGAAATTTTACAGTAATATAACTACCAAAAGAGAGACTATGCGAGGATACTAGTATTACTTGCTATTGAATATAGTTAAGCTGACATTGTAACATGTAGCCACTGTTCTAGTGTGGTCCGTATTGCAAGTGCCTTCTGAACGGCCGCCGCCCGCCTCCCCCTCCCAGAAAGCCCAAACGAAAGAAAAAATGCAAGCAACGAAGCTTCGTGCTTAGGCTTTGACGGTAGGGTTTGGGGGGGGTTTCGGGCCAACCTTAAAAACACCTAAGTCTCTAAACCCCTAAACCCTAAACCCGGACGGGCACGAGCCTCCTTCGTGGAGATAGAGAAGAAGGCCGAGTCGGGATGCAAGGGATCTGCAAGCATCAAGGACATCAGGTGTGTAGTCGGGGCTGGGCTAGGCGATAGGGTGTAGGGTGGAGCGTCTAGAGTTGACCCTGGAGGTTTCCCGCCCTTGCCTCGTCTCGCTGAAACCCTCAGAGATCCACGAGTAAAGCGGTTTAGGGCTTAGGGTATCGGCGCTAGATCCAGGCCCATTCGCCGAACGGACAAATGAACAAGCCGGAAAGCAAACACAAACGCACACAGCGATAAATATACATACGCATGTATGTGTGGGCATATATCTATAATGAACTTACACATATCTACCCGCATTGCAACCGCGAGACGTCCGAATTCCATTACACCCTGAAGCCCCCGAAGCCCACAAAGCCTGAACCATCCAAGAACACCGCGAAAACCAAACCGTCTAAATTGCCCCAAACCCGACACCCTAACACCCTAAAGCCCCAAAAGCCAAACTCTAAACCCCCAGCAGCCTGTAGGCAGAACTCGACGGCAACCCGGTGCCACAGAGGAAAGGCCATCTGGGCACTGCTTGAGGGCTAGTTGAACCTTGTTGGGGTTTCTTATATATATATATATATGTGTGTGTGTGTAAATATATGTATACATATATATATATATATATATGTTGCAGTAAAGGTTGAGGGTCTTAAACAGCTAAGAGGGCTTTATAAGAATTACAGGCTTTATAAGGAGGCTTTCATGCCGGTCGTTGAGGGTTGTAACACGGATTGCGGGTGTTTAAACTCACACGGCTTGTTGAGTTTCTGCAGGCTAAAGACTTCTAAAGATTAGGTTTTCTACAGCATGTGTGGCTTCATATGGCTTTACCGGGCTCGATGAAGTTGGTTGGAAAAAGGCTCTGTGAGGAGGTGTTCCAAGGATTTCCGGTTTAGATTCTTTGAGCGCTTTTTGCCATCTGCAAACCGGGTTTAGGATTAAGACGGATTAAGGCTTTGAGGTTTAGCGTTAGTTTCGGACTTACCATTCTCAAGCTTTCAGGGCTCATATTCACGTTTTCGGTCCAGGGTTAGAAGCCGAGGATTTACTACAGTGGTTCTTCGACTCCAGTGTTATATTGTTGTCTGGAAGAACAAGCAGTTTGGTTAGTAGGTGATAGGTAACGCTCTTCTTCTGCCCTGTGCAGGTGCTCGTAGTTCTCTGGGTTGCAGTTTTGGGGGCCCTGAAAAGTATTTATGAATAATAAGTACCTCTATCACTACAGGAACCACAAGGCGATTTTCAAATTTTCCCAAAGTGCCACCTCGTTTCTCTTGAAGACAAATTTTCCGGTATTTGTCAGGACCATCCTCGGCCCCTTACTCTCCCGGTTTCGCCATTGCAAAAGCGGGGCAACTTCCCAGGGCTCAGCCAAAGGGATCCCTAAACCCTAAACCCCAACCCTAAACCCTAAACCCTCTGCTCTTACGAGGTATTTGCAGATTGCAATAGCATGCTCGTGCAAATAATCCCAGCCATGCGGTGATGGAGGCCTCAGCCCACGTCGGCCTGAATTTGTCTGGCCTTCCACTATGGGCTATTAGACCCTAAAGATCCCTATTAGGACCCTATTAAGGGTAGACTAAGGTACCCTTAAGGTCTATAGCCCATAGTGGTTCCACTTAGCCCGAGCAGCTTTGTCTTCTGCATCTGCCAGCTTCTTCGTTTAGGGAACATGGACCCGCAAGGCAAAGACCCTGAAGTATTGAACAGGTGTTAGGAGACTTGTATACCGGTATAAGATCCGTACAAGACACTTTACCCTTGACATATAGCCTAGTTCCTAAATCCTGAACACCAACTGCCCTAAACCCTAAACCCTAAACACGCAGCTCAGCTTTATCGGAAGACTGTAAAGGAAGCCTTTCTGGGAACCCTCCCTTTGAAGGAATCCCTTCAAGGAAGCCTTTAGAGGAGGCCTTTAAAGGAAGCCTTATAAGAACCGCCCTTAAAGAAATCCCTAAAGGAACCTTCATAGAACCCTTACAGAAATCCTTAAAGGAACCCCTATAGAACCCTTAGTGACAGAAATCCTTAAAGGAACCCCTATAGAACCCTTAATGACAGAAATCCTTAAAGGAACCCCTATAGAACCCTTAATGACAGAAATCCTCAAAGGAACCCCTATAGAACCTTTAAAGGAGTCCTTTAAAGGAGCCCTTTAAAGGAACCCCTGAAGGAATCCTTTAAGGAATCTTTTGAAGGAGACCCTGGGCCCCCGTTTGCCGGGGCCTCGCGTGAGTTGAAGGTGCAGCGGAGTGAGATTCTCGAAGATGTAGGGGACGAAAAGCACGCAGCCTCAGGTTGCAGGGTTTAGGGTTTGGGGGTTTAGGGTTTAGGGGAGATGTTGGGGGGTTTAGAGTTTAGGGTTTAAGGTTCAGGGTTCCTAGGGCACGAAAGCACGCAGCCTCGAGATGTTGGGGTTTGGGGCTTAGGGTTTTTAGGGCTCTAGGTGTCGAGCTTTTGTTCTCTTTTTTACCTGACCTTTTCGAACAGCTGCACGTTGAGGTTTAAGTTTATAGGCTTCGGGATGCTTAGGGGTAAGGTTTTGGGTTTTAGGGGTTGAAGTATGGGTCCATGAGCTCTATTGGGCCTTAGAGTGTGGTGGCTCAGGATTCTAGGGCTTCGGCTTATTAGGTCCTTACGGCCTAGCGCCTCTGTCAACCCTAACTGCTCATGTACGCACATAGTCATATAAGCCTTAAAAGTAAAGTCCCGATATAGATACTTTGGCACCGAAGTATACTGTATGAGTACATGGACGGACCCTTAGGGCGATAGGGTTAAGCATTTCTAACTTAGGGTACGACCAGCACAAGCACACAGCCTGACAAGGCTAATCTAGGTCACGAGGACTTTTGGAGGGAGGTTCACATTCATGGGTTTTAAGGATGGGGATTAGAGTTTCTGGGGTGTTTGGGTAGGTTATATGTACTTCTGTGCGAAACGATCCGGAACAAGAAGTGCTGAGACGCACATGCATACGTACATGGATGCATACACGCACACATAAACAGAAAAGAAATAACAAAGCGTGCAAGCATGTGTGCACACATATGTATATGTATCGTCTGGTCTGGTCTGGTCTGGGTATGGCAAGGTATTGTATGGTGCGGGACTGTACGGCAGGGCAAGGCAGGGTATGGTATGGTCTGAACGTATGTGTGCACCTCCCAGCCTAAAGCCCAAATGTCATTAGCCTGATGCTTCCCAAGTTCCTCAAGAGGCTTGTGCTGCACCTGGCCTCCAGGACTGCCAAGCCAAGTTAAGAGTCCCACAACAAGGGATGTGAACTATGGCTAAAAGCCCAATTAATAAGATAGGACCCCAAATGCTAAACCCTAAACCCCAAAACCCCTTAACCCCTAAACCCATAAACCCTCAGTACCCTTTTTGTGCGTTAGGGTCATGTGCTCAGCTGCGGACTGTCTCGAGTAAGTTCCAAGGTCACCTGCAGCGTATTCGGGTGCCCAGGTTCACCGCCGGGAGTTTCGGGTTTAGCGTTTAGGGCTTAGGGTTTAGGCTCAAACCCTAAACCATAAGCCCTGAACCCCTAAACGGTTTAGGGGAGGGTTTGAGCACCATTTCTTATATAGATACACACTGAAAGAACCGGTTTAGGGTTCAAGACTCATTTAGGTTACAGACTGCAACCACCTAAGGCTCTGGCCGACAACAAGAGAAATACAGGGGCCTCAGGAATTAGAATAAGGCTTTGTGGTAGTTATATCATACTGTGACTGCAGTTAGAGTAAGGCACCCCCCTCAAAAACATTAGTGTTGGTAGTTATTTTAGGCTTCTATTGACCACAAGATCTGACCGACGTACAGGAAAACCGAGCTCACACCCCAACGCTATCGTGTCCCAGGACCCTCGTGCTAAGCCCATTGCTTCAGAAATTTCCAAAACAGAAACCACACTATGAACAGACACTCAATATGCATTGGCCCCGTCCCAAGGCGCCTGTATTGCCTTCTTTCCGGGGCACTCCAGGCTCAGGTACTGGTAGTGCCTTAGAGGAGGGGCTGAGGGTAAACGGGTAAACTCTAACAATCCAATCCTAATTACTACTTGGGATTTAAGGTTTAGGGTTGGGGTTGAGGGTTTAAGGTTTAGTACCCAAGTACCCTGACCCCGTGGGTTTAGCTGTAGCAAGAAAACATACATTAAATTTTCAGGGTTCGTACCCAAAGGGTCCAAGTACCAATATAGTAGGTTCTTAGTAGCTATTTGGGCCCCCAAAGTATATACTATACTGCTACTTGGACCCTTTGCAGTAACTGTAAAATCCAGATTCGTTACCTCCGAAAGGTTGATATTGTGGCTACTGCACAGGAAGGGATGAAAGCATGGGCTTCCTGCATAGAGTTGCTGACTGGGGTTAAGACCCGAGTAATGTGAGGGCTACAGTAACTTTTTCTTACTTGCTGAGTTCATAAGCCCCAAAAAGTGTACAATTTTTAGTTTTATAGTGGTTAATATTATCCCCAAAAGTGTAAAGTGTATCCACTCAGCTGCTGAGTTTTCTGGGCGTTTACCATTTCAAGAACATTTCGAGGGCTTCGTGGGTTTGCCATAGCCGGAAGTCAACTTGAAACCTGTGCGCACTTCAACAACCGAGCATGTCCTACAAAGCCGTTGCGGGAAAGCGAAAACATGCAGCTCAATTAACAATACTGAAAACCCAGAATGACAACAGTGTAGGGCTCCGAGTCCTTCATGAATGCCACAAACCCCTAACTTAGGACTCCCTACTTGGACCTTTAATCGCCCGTATGATCACGCCGTAAGACACATTAGAAAATCGTAAGATTACAAACCTTTATAGACCAATGCTGCTAAAACATGCCTGAAGACCATGTCACCGCGAACAATGCTCAAACGTCCTGGTGCCAGAAGCCAAAATCCCTTTAAACCCCGCATAACCATGCAAGTCTCACACCCCAGCCCTATAAACCCTGCTTCCAAGCCCTGAAGCCTAAAGGGCCTAAACCCTAGACCCGGGTAAACAATGTTACAATGCCTGGACCCGGAACCGAGGACAGGGCGGCCGATTCGCACTGATGGCCGGAAGTTTCAGAAGGCCTCTAAATCGGCTCAGCGATTTTTCTGTATTAATTAAGGGCATATATAAGCTTCATCAATCGTTGAGCTTCCTCTAAAGTGGCTCAGCTTTTTCCGTGATAGTATTTGAGAATGTTAGGCTTAGGGTCGCGGCTAAAGGGTTTCGAGGAGTAGGGCAGGGGGCGCAGACTCCCGAGTGGAAGGTGGCTCAAGGGGCTTTGTGATGGAGGGGTTTCTAACTATAAGCCCGAGCAGCTCCCTCAACCCTAAACCCCTAAGCCCTAAACCCTAAAACATCTGCTGGGGCATCTCGTGCCCTAAACCCCAAAACATCTGGTTGCGCATCTCGTACAACGAGCAGCGATGCGCAGAAAGGCGCCGATTCAGAAGCCCATGGGCCCAAGTACGCGACTGGTAGAGCTTCATGTTTCGAAAACCGTGGAGCCCAACCAGGTTTAGTGCCGAGGGTTTGGGGTTTAGGGTGTATAAAAAACAATGAGAAAGAAGCCGAGAATCAAATAATACTGGGGCTTGCTATTCACTTGGTATCACGAAATGTGGAGAATGAATCATGATACTGACTATCTCCTGTTGTTCAAAAGCTCTTGGTGGAGGGCCTTAAATCTTAACAAACTGAATTGTGTTGGGGGAAAGGATCTTCTGCAAGATGCTCGGCTGACATATGACCAGCTCCGAAAAGATTGGTGTACCATCACCTACCCTACAACTTCAATTCATGGCTTGTCGCCCAAGTGGCAAGATGCACTGGCGACGAAGGGCTCCTGACAAACATGGGCGGAAGCTTCCTGCGAAGTTGTAAGCACGACGAGACTCGCGACTGTCAACAGAAAGTGACTCGTTGTTCGTGGCCATAAACGTTTCATGTCGGGTGGATGGCATCCTCCTCTTGTCGTGCTTTGCTGCCCGGGTCCTATACTACGACTTTCTCGAAGATAAAGGGGCGAGTTATCCCACCGCTTTGTCATTTAAGTCCAAGGTCTGTTGCATTAGCCTAGAAACAGGCGGGCCTGAGCACGTTTGCAAAGGATCATGAGTAACGATAGTTCGAGTTTGGGTTCAAGGAGACCAGGCCACAAACTCCGAAACAAAAAATTAACACAGCTGCCTTAGCAGTCTTCCAAAGGGTGTGGGGTATAGTACATATTGTGTCACTAAATATTCAGGCTTCTATAGTAGGCGACAGGGTTTTTGCACGGTTCGGGGCGCAGATTTTACCCCTAGCATGCACCCTTGGAATTATATTAAATACTACTTATTCAGGCTTCTTCCTTAGATTCCCGAACTCCAAAGTCTGCCAGAACTTGCTCCTTTAGGTTCAGGCTTTAAGGTTTCATAGGAAAGGGGTTTTTTAACCTTCAACCCTAAGTGACTCTCTCTCAGCCCACATACTATCCGATACCATCGGCCTGGTACTTAGAAAAGGACTCTTGGGAGGGTGTACTGCAGCATAGCTACAACCAGAAGCCCATAGACGTGGTAACATCAAACTTCTAGGCTATCTGACAAGCTCAGCTGAGAAACTTCGACAATCTGGCCGACGATTGGGGTTGCTTGCGGTTGGGTTTAATTAAGGTTTGATTACATGGGTTATTCTGGGTCTACGAGGGCTTAGGGCTAGGGGTTGTAGGGTTCAGGGCTTGTTGGCCCAAACCGCTCAAGCGATTCAGGGTGATGGAGTTGTGTTGAAGACCTCCTGCTCAGCTACAATCTAAGTACGCTTCAATATTTCGAGTGAGGGGTTTTGTATAGTGTATCTGTAGTACATTACTGGTAAGAACTCTGGTATGAACTTATCAGACCGCGATGGTAGTGCTTAGCATCAGCTTCAGTGTCTGCAGCTTGGGGCTTTGGAGCTTGTCATCGAAGCTTCGGGCTAACCCCTAACCCCCAAACCCCCGAAACCCTAAACCCTAACCCCTAAACCCAAAACCCAAAACCCTAAACCCTAAACCCTTAAACCCTAAACCCTAAACCCTAACCCTTAAACCCAAGGGGCTGAAGATGCCCCAGCCAGACCTTGAGCCCTAAAACGCCCTGAGCCCCGTAGGGCATTGGGTTTGGGGTTTAGGGAAGACAGGGAAGATGTGATACCATATAAACCCTCAACCCTTGAGCCCCAAACTTACCCCCCAAAACCCCTCCACTCTTAAACCCTGAAGGTCCGCCCTAAACCCTGAACCCTAAACTCTTAGACCCTAAACCCTAAACAATGCCCTAGAGGGCTCCTCCTCTGGAGTGTAGTCGGCTGCGAGTTGCTCTGCGAACTGCCGACGCAGGAGAAACCCTAGACTAGACCCTTGTGGGACGCTGTAAAGGAAGCCTTAGAGAAACTTCGAAACGCAAGCCTTGAGGGAAACCCTTAAAGGAAGCGTTACAGGGACGCTTCGTGGCCTTCGAGGGCCTTTCGGCAGCTTGGGGTTTAGGGTTTAGGGTTTAGGGGGGTTTAGGGTTTAGGGGTTTAGGGCTTCCTTAGAGTTAGTTTTTCGGTATTACAGCACACGGCCGCAAGACCCTGATGCCAAACATACCCACGAAACACTACGACCCTACCACCTGAATCTAGAAACAGGATTAAGAAACCCTGGCCGTATAACCCCAAGGATTCAGATCAAGAGCCCTATTAAAGACCCGGGGTTTCTGAATAAGACTCCTAGATTATCCCCTTGTTTGGTCTGTGGGTGTTGCTTGGGCAGGTACCCTAAGCCCTGAAGGTGAGGCCCCGAGCACTGCCCCCCTCGACTCCACACCAAACAACCGCAATGTATACGGGCCTTAATAATTACAATAGGGTTTGGGGGTATGTTATACTTTAATTATACTAAGGAACCCCAAAGGCCCCTATATCAACTAAGACTAATGCAATGAGCCCTGGACACCTCAACCTTTAACATTCAAGATAAAATCCAAATCTCTAAACCTTAAACCCTAAACCCTATTGAGTTTACATCCTAACCTCTAAACTCTAAACCTTAAACCCTAAACCCCATAAAGTTTAAATCCTAATCTCTAAACCTGAAAACCTAAACCCTAAAGCCCCAAATGCTCAAAGCCTCAAGCCTTCTCAAGCCGTGTCATCTCGAATGCGGGCTGCTCCTATGGTCGCGACGGCCCATACTATAGGGACCTTAATGATTTTTGGTTAGGGTTAGGGTTCCTTTAAAGGGGTTTATAAGGGTACTATAATATAGGGGCCTTCATAATAGGGTTTTGGGGTCCATTGTACTGTAATTACAACAAGGAGCCTCAAAAATAGTGCTGGTACTTATTTAGGCCCCTATATTATACCTAAACTCTAAACCCTCAACCCCTTTATGGATCCCTTTACGGAACCACTCAAAGAACACCCTGGTCAAGACCGATCGGCACCTCCTGAAGGCTGTCTTCGCCGACCTGCAACCAGTGAATAATGTCCAGACCCTGCTGAGGTCTAGAAAGTAGACGCCTAATTCGGGAACCTATACCAATTAAAGGCTACTTTATAGTAGCCCCTATTAAGGGATCTGCTTTCTAGATCCTTTCGTGGGTCTGGGACGGGGCCCCCGATGGTCAGCATCGGTTTCCCTTGACAGGGTTCCTTTGAAGGATTTCGACAAGGGATTACTACAAAGGTCAGAGTATAGAGGCCTGAATGATTACACTAGGCCTTTGGGGAGGTATTTGGAGTCTAATAGTACATCATTCAACTATACTGCTGCGGAGGCCCTGCGGGATAACACTTGTAATTATTTCGGTTCCGGCTTCTATGCTGCACTGACTCAAGCAGACGACCTCTCTCTGACACACTCTATATATATATATATATATGTGCAAAAGAATTATACAAGGGCTTAGACGAAAAAAGTAAAGGAGCATCCACAAGTAGCATTTCAGACCCCTATAGAGCACCCCTGCAGCTGCCTCGAGTTAGCACCCCGAAACGGTTGTGGCGGGAACACGATTTCGAAAGCGCACAAGCGCGGGAGCACAAACCGGACCTTCGCAAAATTGCTAAACCCCTTGGTACACCCTAACCCTTCACCCTAAGGGTTCAAGCACCTAATATTCATATACTCCCTGAAATATTAACCTACATAAATTAAATACTAACCCAAACCTAAGTATCTGATTATTGGGTCCCTTGGGGCCCTTAGGGTTAGAACGATGGGATTTCGAGAGACACCAACAAGTAGCTCAAAGAAGGCGACTCTTGTGGCCCTGCTGGGACGTAAGAGCGATATCCACTCTGAGACTCCGATTGACGAAGATAGTATTGATAATGCATATAGGACCTATACATACAGAAATACATATATATAATATATGTATACACACACACATGCACGTATGGCATATACTCACGTGTACAGAACGCCTCAAAACATATTCATGTATGTAAGCATGCTACTACCGGCTCTGCTGTATCGGTATTGAATGTACTTCGCTTGTGTGTGTGTGTGTATGTCAGCGTGTGTGTGCATATGTCTATACATACACATTGACACCACAGAGAAGGTACTCGCTTTGGCCTCGCTTTGCTGCAACTCCTCGCACAGCGAGAAGCACCGGAGGCGCAGCAGGCGCTTGGCAAAGGGCAGCGCCACCTTTCACTCTTGCATATGTAAAAGCAATTAGTGTGTTTAGACAAGGGTCGGAGGACGCCGTAGCACATCTGTCACACAGGGGTTAAAAGGGTGATACATTTTGAATACCTGTACTAGCTGATTGTTCAGACATCTATATCACAGGTTCGTATACTGGTTATGGGAACCTATTGTAGTGATCGTGCGTGGGCGAAGACAGCCAGGTATAGGTTAAGAGATTGGGTAAGCCGCGGAGGGTCTGGACAGAAAGCGGAACTATCCGAGCACCTTCTTTGGGCCCGGGCTTTTGCAAGGTTTCTGAAACAAGTACTCACCTCCTACCTATACCCGCCTTAGAACCCTATTAAAAGCAATAATTAGTTTCAAATATTCTCCTGCGTCTTATATGAACAAAACTCCAAAAACAATTCCTAAGGAGACTATAGCTACTTGAGATGGTTCTGTGCACCTTTCTTATAATTATAGGTATCGTTCAGCGGGAGCACTTGTTCGCAGCATGCGTCGACTCGGTAGCATTCCAGCTTAGTTCTACGTATTGTCCAACGTGTGGTTGAAAAGCAACGTTCGTGTTTGTCCCATCACATCCGTGTGCCGCGGACGAAGTTTGAGCATCATCCTGGTGCTCTCGGCTTGTCAGCCAAGCCTACCCAGAGGGTCCATTCACTACTATTATGGAATTAGGCCCCCAAAACCATAATGGGGATGGTCTGTTAGGGCTTAATTCCATAGTTCCATAATAGTAGTGTATATGGACCCTCTGGGTTACCAGGAATCATCCGTGTGAATGCGTTGAGAAGAATAAGCAGTAGTGCAACAACAACTCCTCTACCGTATTGGGAGGTCCAGATGCTGGTCCTAAACCGCGACCCTATCTTAAGCCCGAATCCTAATTTCCAATGCCGAAACCCAAAGTACACAACATCCTCTGACCCTCAAACCACCCCTACCTAAACCCTGAGAAACCAAAGTGTGGTCTCTTCACAGAAACATAAGTCCTTGTAGGCAACCACTTCTGAGGCTTCAAGTAATCCTTCAAGACGTTGCCTGACTTAAATGCATGCTCAGGTAGTTAGAGCGCAGACGTGACTCCTGCAACATTAAGCACAATGCTGAACCCGTAAACCCCTAACACCCTAAAGTGCTCCAGAAACACCCTGGCGGCCTCCTCGTCTACGCCAAGAGCCTCGGCAGAAGGCTTTCGTGTATCTGATGTAGGGGCTTTGATACCTAAACTAGGGTTGCTTTACGTAAAGGGTTCCGTTTAAAGAGGTATTTTATATCTATAAACTACGGTATAAGGGCTAATTATTACCCTGACAGGAGGCATACCGCTACACCAGTGTAATTTATAACTCGTGACCACTTGCCAAGCCAAGCGAATCAAAGTCCTTTTCGTCACCCCAAGCCTTTTGCAGCAAGGAAGTACATGAAACCCTATTTCCAAAGGATGCAGCCACATTAGCACAATTAGAAACAAACAGAGCTTGCAGAGCTTTCTCACGCTCCACCGATGCAGGGAATACCTAGCCCTTACAAGTTCTCGTAAGGAAAGTGCTACCTTGCAGACCGAAGTATGTATTTGGTACCATGACTTTCAGAGGTGTCTATAGGGGTCGCTAGTGGCTATCAGGGTTTGTCGTTTCTGAGTGCGGGCTTCCCGTTAGGTAAGCATGGCAAAACGCAGCCCTATGCCCTGGTCCTTGAATACGACCCCATTTCAGGTGCCGCAACCGAGCTGTTTGTGTCTCCTACATTAGGGTGTATGTGTATTATGTCATCAAGAACTTAACTCCTTAAGCCCAGTTTCTAATCACTCACGCCAAAGCCCTTACCCGTAAGCCCCCAGATCCTATAATCAGGCCTAATCACTCCAGCTCTGAAAACATCATCACTGTGTTGAGTGTTCGGGTTTCGAAGAACATGCCTAGGGGCCATTAGGGGGTTACGTTGGCTATTACGAATTTCCGTTTAAGCGCTGCTAAGGGCTTTGTTGCAGTGTTTTCTAAGGAGCCACTGCTTTGTAAGGAAGCCCAGAAGCCCTGAAGTAACGAACATGTCGCGGTATTGCGGATGTTCGAAACGTTTCATGTATATGCATTTAATAATGTTTAATAGGGTCTTGGGGTTTTTAGTATGTCTAAAATCTCTGGTTTGCTCTGAGGTCCAGGCATAAGTTGCGATGCCTCTGGAGGAAGTGCCGTCGGCGACATTCCTGGGGCTGGCGTGAAATGGCTAAATCACCACGGCTCCCTTTGAAAGTATGAGGAGTCTGAGGTTTCTAGGTCTAGGGTGAGCACTTACAAGATAACTTTCTGTGAAGTTTTGAACCCTGACCTCTGTGGGGGCTTTGTTGGCGAGTGTGGGCAGCGCGTTTGGCTTTCGGCTGACTCAGGCACGCTGCATCGCTCGTGTGTTTCGGCTTCATCAATGCTGAACCCCAAAACATTGAGCACATGAGTAGCTATAGCATTACAACAGTCCGGTGACGGCATGTGAGTGCAGTCTTCATGGTACCAACGCAGCTCTAGATTGTGATCGGCATCTGTGTTTCAGAATCGTTGCTATCATGAGCTCTAAGCCTCTCAGACCAACCCCTCAACCCAAACCCAAAATACCTAACAAACGAAGCACAAACCACACAAACGTGCCCTCTTGCATAGTGCTAGTTGTAGCCTGAACCACAGCTGCATCCGATACCTACACACTGAATTATTGCACCTTGTGTTTTGCCCCATCTTGCAGCAAATTCGAGTCCTTAAGCCCAACCCTTGTTTGAAAGCTTTAGGGCTGAAGGTCGTAGGATGTACCGATGCCTGGGATGTTTCGGGATTAGGTTGGCAGTGTTCCATGTAGAGTTCCGGGCTGTTGACTTCGGGCCTGTACGGGTAAAGAAGACCTGAAGAGGTAATGAGGGCTTTAATGATTAGAATAGGGTTTTGGGGTATATCATAATTACTGTCATTACAATAAGGACCCCCCAACAATAGTATTGGCAATTATTTAGGCCCCTATGTTGCTGCGTTTCATGCCGATCGCTGGGTGTCTGGCGTGGTGAGCTCACTGATGCCATCAAGCCTGAGTGGAGGCTTGTGTTTTCTCGAAACAGAGTTTTGGATGTGGCTTAGTGTCCTAGTATGTATTCCTTATCTAAATAGAGGTTTTGGTATTCAAGCCCTAAACCCTAAACTAGGGTTTAGGGTTTAGGGCGTAGGGTCGTGACAAGTTTTGGTATTCAATACAAGAAATCCTATCACAAGGACCTTGAGGTTTCGAAAACTAACTCCAACAGCACGAAACCCACCAAATGCTAGGGTTTTAGGTACCTGCCAATATCCCTCAATTAAGTAATATACCTGAAATCAGAGTGGGGCTCCTGTTGCAATTTAGGGTATATTCCTTAACTCAATTAAGGGTTATTGATGGGAACCCATCTAGACCATAGAACTTGGTGCCCGCAACCCTACTATTTGGGTACTTTGCGACTGTAGGATAAGCGCATGGCATAGGCCTGATGCTTCTCAATGCCATGTGCGCCGAAGCCGGTTCACGGCTTTAGTTTTGGAACTAATCACAGCGCCCTAATCACTGATCAAGGGGCTTATGATGTAGTGACTGATGAGGGTTCAAGGGTTACCTGGCAAACAGCTCGAGATTTGGATATCGGGGCCTTGTGTTGGAGCTTATGCCACCACAATCATAAACATTCTTTCCGGTTGAGTCTTGGTTTAGAATGCCGAACACGTGAAATTGGGTTTGGGTGGTATAAGTCATTGGATTAAAACATTCAGAAACATGATATCCGCAAACACTAAAACTTAGTGCCTTGTAGGAGTAAGAAAAAATAACCCCCATAACCTGCAAAAACATCTAACAACAATTGGCCTGCCATGTCCCAAGAAAAAGGGAGCTCAAGAGTACAGCATGTAGAGGTCTCATTAACGATTGATCCCAGAAAACTATGCAAATTCTTTGTGCAACCCTCATAAATCCTGTAAAACCCTTATGCAACCCGCGTAGATCTTGTAAATCACTTGTACCCCCCCCTTTGTGAACATCCCGACAATGCAAACCCTCCGAAAAGGCTTGTTTCAGCCGGAATGCTGCGTGTGCATCGCCAGAGAGCCATTGTCAGCCTGCTTCTAGGATCTTGTCAAGGAATTTAAGTAAGCTACCATAATCAGGCAACCGTTATACCGACTACAGACCCCTGTTATGGCAGACAAATTAAGCTCCTGAACGAGAACCCACGCTTTGGCTAGGCTCCCCCGTACCAAAACTTACTGCTTCTTAGGGTCCCTATAAATTCGTACAAAGGTTCACAATAAGAAACCCCCACAAAAAGCTCGGTCATGGTAGCTTAGGGTAAGGGCCTAGGAAGAAACCTCATCGGGTTTGGCGGCGAGTCGGCGAGTGCAAGGTCCTTGATCGGTTTTTGCGTTGGGTTAATAGTAGGCAATGTAGGGGCCTTAACTAGAATAGGGTTTGGGGCCCATTATACTATATTTGTAATAAGGAACCCCCCAAAATAGTATTGCTAATTACTGAGGCCCCTATAGTAGGGGTCAGAGTTTAGGGTTCAACACACATATGTATCTCGGTTTCTTCTGAAAGCCTAGGATTATCGAAGGGCTTCGGACTATCGTGTCAGGACTTCGTGCCTTGGAGGGACAACACACCGGTGCCGGACGCAGCATGAACACACTTTATGAAACATATGTATTTGTATACATGCTCCATACATAATATATATATATACATACATATAGTTACATTTATGTGTAAATGTAACTATATATACACATACATACATAATATTAATATACACTGTTGTGATCACAACTATAAATGAACACATCTATGTCTCTCTCTCTCTCTATATATATATATGCATAATTACATACATACATATATACATACACACACACAAGTCTACAAGGAAGCCCTGCCGGTCCTAACGAATGCAAAAATCAGGCGCGGGTCCTCTGCCCTGCACGGACTAGAACTTCCCATGACATAGCGTGAGTACTTAGACCCTCGTGTGCAGGAGCCCTAACCTGAACCCTAAACCCCTAGACCCGAAACCCGAGACCATCCCAAACCCCTAAAACCCTAAACCATCCTAGACCCTAAACCCTGGTAAACAGATCAACTGGAAGCCTCCCGACGCCCTGGCCATGCCTGGCCGTAGCAGGTGGCAGCTGGATCGTCCTGACACATGAAGCGCATCGGGTTTAGTGTTTAGGGTTTAGGTTTTACTTAGGGTTTAAGGTTTAGGGTTTCAGGGTTAAGGTTTAGGGTTTAGGGATTTAGGGTCTCGGGCTTAGGCTTGAACAAAACCCTGAACTCTAAACCGTAGGTGCTGATAGGCTTTACAGTGGCTCCTGAGATTCTATGGTATGGAGGGTCTCAGAGGTTCTGAGCTTCTACAGTGTGGGGTGAGAAGTGACAAGTGTGTACTAGCCTCAATTCAAATAACTGAGCCAAAAGGGGTTGCGATCGAATACCGTTGAAAATTCCAAGCCCTGAACTATAAAAACCCCTAACACACCCAAACCCCACTTGTGAAGGGTGTATGCTTGCAGGGTCAGCCCTGATTTGTTCAGGGTTTAGCGGTTTAGCGGTTTAGGGGTTTAGGGGTTTAGGGGTTTAGGGGTTTAGGGTTTAGCGGTTTAGGGGTTTAGGGGTTTAGGGGTTTAGGGGTTTAGGGTTTAGGGGTTTAGGGGTTTAGGGTTTAGGGGTTCGGGGTTTAGGGTTTAGGGTTTAGGGGTTTAGGGTTTAGGGGTTTGGGGTTTAGGGTTCTGATTGCATCCTCGAAGCCCTAAAACCATACCTGCGGCTCGCAGACTCCAGTTACTGAGTCCGAACACCGAAATTGTCCAAAGCGCAAACTGAAGCCGAAACGGTAAAGACACTGCTAGCACATAGTGCATAATCCTTGAGCCCTACCCGTAGTCTCCATTGTAGTTCCTTTTTTTGTTTAACCAAATATATGATTAGGATCCTATAAGGTAACCCCAAAAAGGAACTACAATGGAGACTATAGGTAAACCCACGGTGCATAATCCTTGAGCCCTAAACCGCAATGTTTGTACCAAACCCTAAACTCTGCGCACAAACCCGCCCTGAGTTTAGAAGCATGTTCCTTTCTAGGGGCGTAGACAGGGCCCTATAGACCTTAGTCATGCAAGAGGATTCGCTTAAAGATGGATTGACAGGGGTCACTTAAAGAGGGTTTGACTGTCTCATATTCTGTGCGTACTCTACATTAGGGTCCCCGAAAATTAGGAACTCAAAAGAAGGCGGCACCCTTACAAAAAGGAACCCACAAGGGACCCTAATCTAGAGAACTACCCATGTAGGAGTGCTCTGAAAAAAACAGCCCTCGACCCGAAAGAAGGAACACTCCCACCCAAACTCCGATAGCTCCCGAGAGTTCGACACTCTGAACAGAACCCTATCCCAGATGGTCCTAAGTAGCTATATAATAGAATGTAGGGCTTCTATATTCGGGATCACGACTGTATGATTTGGGAAAGTATCCTTCATAACGTTGCCTCGGACCCTTTGGGTATATACGACTGAAAAGACGCAATGCAAACCTGAAAGCCACGAAACTCGTGAACCTTGAAACCCCAAGCTCCCAACCCCCTCATACAGGGGCCTTCAATAATAGGTAGAATATAGTAATTATTAGTATTAGTATTAGTATTAGTATTGGTATTGATATTACTACTATTAGCATTAGTATTAGTAACAGTATTAGTGTTAGTATTAGTATTGCTATAAGAAGGAACCCAGGCCCGATCCTTGGTCTCAGAAAGTAGCAGAGTTGAAACGCCGCGCTGCGGACTGGCATGGTGGAGTTTTCTTTCTGAGCCCCTACCTGCACCCCCAGAAGCCCCGGATTTTTAAGGACTCATATAAAGAAATCATAGGTTCTTTAATAAAATTCAGGTAGGGCTACAATGAAGCCCGAAGCCAACCCGAAACACGCAACGACCTCAGCCCGAAACGGGAAGCACAGAATGGCCTGAAGCCTAATCCTAAGGGTCCATGTACCCAAATACTATATAGTTTGACCTTACCTAAGTCTCCGCCGGTGTAGTTCCTTTTTGGGGTTACCTGAAAGGATCCTAATTATATATTTGGTTAAACCAAAAAAAGGAACTACAATGGAGACTATAGGTAAAGTACTCCCTATATAGGTACAGTGGGCCCAACGTATATACTGTTTGGGTACATGGACCCTTAAGGTAATCCCGAATCCCGAAAAGCCTAGCAGCTCAAACTCCGAAAAACCCTCAAATATCCTCCTGTTAATGATATAAAGCCTGCATTACCTTGCACGCTAAACTATTGGAAGTATGGTATACTCCCAATTATGGGTAATGCAGGATTTATATCATCAACCGTAAGAGTCCTGCAAATCATGACCTAAACCATGAATACCGAATACCTCAAGCCCCAAACCCAGGGTGTCATCTTTGCTGGTGCAAACTAGCATTTGGGATTGGGGGTCTTAGAATTTAAGGGGCCCTTCTTAGGGAACTGAGGATTGGACAACATTTTTTGCTACTCGTATCGTACGCTGGAGATCCCGAAATAGGTTACCAAACACAGGGGTTCTCCACTCGGGGTTTAGGGTTTAGGGTCTAGACGGATGGTCTTCAATTCCGTGGAAGTAGTACATGTGAACCCTTTCACCGACCCCGAAAGGAACCCTTCTAGGAACCCCCAAGGATTCCTTCAAGGTTTCTTGCAAGGTTCCTTCCAGAGTTCCTTTAAAAGGAACCCTTGCAGGAAATCGGTTTAGGGTTCAGGGTTTTAGGGGTTTAGAGTTGAGGCTGACGTTAACGCAGAGAGCTTGCGCGCCAAGCGGCTCCACACGTACGACCCTACTGGAATTAGGCCCCAGGGGTTTGCGGCAAGCTCCGATCGCCCTAATGTAGGAACCTGATTAAGAAACCCTGGCCCTATAACCCCCAATATATTAGGATTCATATAAGGAACCCAAATAAAGTCCCAAGGCTTCTTAATCAGGTTCCTGCATTATAAGGGAACCTCAAGAGTTCCCTTTCAGGTTCCAATAAGAGTTCCGGTGACGGGAACCCTAATATAGAACCCTAGAGCAGTCTTGGGGGGTTTAAGGGGCTTCTATAAAGCATCCGGTTTAGGGTTTAGGGTTTAGGGCATCCAGCTTTTCTGGGCTTGAAACGGGCTTTTGTAAACTTTAAACCCTAAACCCTTAAGTATCTTACATTGGGTGTGTTTTGGGCCGTGCTGAACTCTGGTGCCTGCCTTATAGGTGGGATATGAACCCTGAAATCCCGAACCCTAAACCCTGAACCCCGAACGCTAAACCCCTAAACCCTAAACCCCGAACCCTAAACCCTAAACCCGAAATTCTACCCTAAACCCCGAACCCGAGCCCGCTAAACCCCTGAACATCCCGAAACCCGAGCACAAGTGTGGGGCTTCAGAGACCCACGGTAGCGCCTGCTGCCACGAAGCACTTCATGAAGTGACCTGATGGGCTGTCATTAGGGGTTCCTTAAGACTTCCTGAAAGGATCATTAGGGGTTCCTTATATAGGATTTCTTTTAAGGGCTCGGAAGAGTTTCAAAACACTTTATGGAGCTTATGCAAAGACTGAGGATTAAGTCTAGTTGTCACTCCTAGTTACTTGTATGCCCACACCCACAAAATACATTCACCTAAGGATGGTTTTTTGGGGCCCAATTCCAGAATGGTAGTATGTATGGGGCCTTTGGGTATGGAACCCGGAGTCGCTCACCCAAACCCTCAACACGAACCCCACTTTCTCTGCGCAATTAAGATAGGGCCGCCACCATTGGAAGGAAACTACAAGTGGGGTTGTGGGGTTTAGGGTTTGGGGCTTTAGGTTTAGGATTAGACGATTTCGGCGTTGAGGGATTGAAGGTTTCGGGTGTACGGCTTTAGGTTCTTGCTCAGGAGTTCAATGCAAACTACTATAACAAGGAGACCCTTTGATCTGCATATATCCCTAATGTGGCGGCTTAAATTACGTTCATGCAAGTCCCAAAACAAGAACCCAGTAAAACGATGTCCTCCGGAAAGCCCTTTCAGAAACTCTAAACCCTACGATAATGGCCTAAAGCTCTCACCCCTAAACCCTAGATTGTTTTAAATTTACACAATTCCTGAAACCTTCAAGCCCTGAACCCGAAAACCCTAAACGCTTACTCATTAAACCCTTACCCAAAAGCCCTGTTCCGGAACCCTTGACCCCCGAAGCACCTAAGACTTGGTAAGTAGTTACATTACGGTCTTTTACAAGCTCATGAGAACCAAAAAAATCGATTCCGTACTGAGTTCAAGTACCCACAGACATGTAAAATGTTACCCAACTATGACAGAGTTTAGAGTACTTATATCTGTACTTAGTAGCCCATTATGAGTATAGTATGATCTACCCCAAAACCCTACCATATTCAAAGTTAAGGCCCCTTTATTGCTGATAAAGCCCTTACGGAACCCTTAAAGGAACCCTTAAAGGAACCCTTGAAGGAACCCTATCCGAACAAGGCTCCTTATTTGATAGGAACCACTTATTCTCAGGGGCTGAGTATCCTAGCCCGAAAAAGGTTAACCTCCTTAATTGTGGTAGGAGTATAAACCCCAAAAGGTTAAAGGTTACCTACTCAGCTGCTAAGTATGGGAGTTTCCGAAAACAGGGGACCCGTACCCCAACTAGTAGGATCCTTATTATAAGGACTCCCAAAAAGGTACCCCTAATTTTCGGAAACTCCCTAACCCTTAACCCTATACAGAACCCTTTTTGGATCCCTTTAAGGAACCCTTATTGATCCCTTTAAAGGAGCCCTAATTTTCGGAAACTCCCGTAGTAGCCCAGGGCGACTCTCGCCTCGCGTTGGGTGCCGGAGTCTCGCTGAGATTGCTCTCTGGGGCCGCCAGCTGCAAGACCTCGGCTTTAGGGTTTAGTGCGTGAAGCCTGCCCTGGATTGCATAATCACTCCCGACTGTCAAGGCTGTTTTCGTTCAAAAAAGGGCAAGGTGATAGCTCCTGTGTTGGGGCATTCGCATTCAGGCTTTCAGACTNTTTTCGTTCAAAAAAGGGCAAGGTGATAGCTCCTGTGTTGGGGCATTCGCATTCAGGCTTTCAGACTGCAGTGGGTAGTTTGGGGCGTCAATTGTTATTTCTAGGGTTGAATCCACGTAGGTTATCAGCCGTAGCGGCTTAGCATCTTAAGGGGTCTAGAAGCAGACTGTCTAGGTGCTTGTTTTTCCGGAAGTGGTTGAGCTATGGACCCTCGGTTTCGGAGACGAAAGGNCCACGTAGGTTATCAGCCGTAGCGGCTTAGCATCTTAAGGGGTCTAGAAGCAGACTGTCTAGGTGCTTGTTTTTCCGGAAGTGGTTGAGCTATGGACCCTCGGTTTCGGAGACGAAAGGCTGGGTTAGCTGAACAAGATGAGGAGAGCGGAGACCAGCAGTACACAACAGCCTTGGGCCAACTGGAGCTGAGTGCCGGTTCCAGCAGGGAGGCTAGCAGTGCTGCCCTGAATGGCAATGTGGCCCCGGGAGAGGCGAGTCCAGGCATGTTGGAGTCTGGAGAAGCGGGAGGACCTCCCTTGGGGGAGCCGCTCCCGGTTGCAAACCCTTTTCACTCGGGGAAAGTGAAGACTGAAGTGACCTTGCGGCGGTCTAGACCGGCCTCTCTTGATAAGGATGCGGCCCGATTGGGTGTTGGTGGAGATGCGCAGGATCTGGGAGAAGCCATGACTGACATCCGAGGGGAACCGGACTACTCCTCAGCCTTTGGACCGACCGAGGCGAGAATTCCTCCCCGAGTGGCTCGTGTGGAAGCTTCATCTGCTGGTGGACCAACAGAGATCGGCTTGGCCCATGGGGGTACGGATTTGAGTCCTCAGGTAGCTGAGAATAAGGCGGGGCCCATTGTGCCCGATTTAGCGGCTGCTGGAGAGGGTCCTGTGAAAGGTGAGGAGGAAGGAGGAAAGGAAACTCTTGGTCCAGATCCTTTTACGGAGGTTGGCGATGACCCACGAGAGCTGATTCCAGATGAGTTGGATCGGTTTGGAAGGTTCGAATTACTGCTGACACAGGCGCTGGAGGAGAACAGGCAGCTGAAGAGGAGATTGGAGCAGGCGGAGTCGAGATCTCACTCGAGCTACCACAGTGGCCTAGCGCAGCAGGATCCTTCGTTCTCACCGGCTACGTTCGGTCCGCGGGTGAATGCAGATGTACAGCGGTTTTTCGCAACGGAGTTTCCGGGTCAGGCTGGCATGAACTTAGGAGGTAAGGGTTCGGGTGTTTGGCGTATGGGTACAGACGGTGTCTTAGCAGGAGGGACGCATTCGTGGCTAGGGCCGAGGTCTGAGGTTGTTTCTATGGGTGGTGATGCTAGGGAAATGATGATGGGCAATCAGGTGATAGCTCCGAGTAGGGCTACTGAAGCCTATGGTAGGGCTCCTCCACCCCCTCTGCCTCTGCCGCTGCCTCCCCTTCCTAGCCTTCCGACCCGAGAACCCAACTCCGAAACCTCTATGCCTCCATCACAGACTATGCGCCAATTCACTGAACAGGTAATGGTGGACCAAGGGTCAGGGCAGTTGTCTCTGGATTTTCATACTCCTAGAGGGCCTCCTGGAACAGGGTTTGACCCCCAGGGGTACCCACTTTCACCCGGGGGGACTGTAATCCGCCCTCTGCCACTGCCGCCTACGACGGGGGCGACTACGCGACCTTCATTCACAGGTGCGCCCCAAGCTTCAGGAGGGCCGGGGAGTCTTATGCTTCCTAGTGGGGATGGTGTCGGTTTTTCGGGTGNCATTCACAGGTGCGCCCCAAGCTTCAGGAGGGCCGGGGAGTCTTATGCTTCCTAGTGGGGATGGTGTCGGTTTTTCGGGTGGTGTGAGAGGGGATGAGCTTGGTGGGTCTTCACGGGTTAGGGATTTACCAGGGTTTGGAGAAGTTTTCGGTTCCTGCGAAGCGCCGGGTTTCGTAGGGGTTACTAGCCACGGGGCGTTGGAAGGGGTTCCGGGCCTTCCGGGTATAGGGGGGTTGGCTTCTGGTTGCCCTACGCCTGGTAGTGTAAAACCGGAGGAACCCGCTAGATATATCTCAGAACTTCCTAAGTTATCCCAAGCAGACCTCGCTAATTCGGCAGTGGTCTGTGGCAACTGGCTGGCACAAGTGCGGCAGATAATGGTGGGTCTGTCCACCAGTGCCACGATATGGTGGCAAGGGGTGGANGGCAACTGGCTGGCACAAGTGCGGCAGATAATGGTGGGTCTGTCCACCAGTGCCACGATATGGTGGCAAGGGGTGGAGACCCCTGCAATGGCTGCTTATAGGAGGTGGTTGGTGGCCGATCCCTTAGGCAGGTTGGGTTTAGATCCTTCTACTGTGCAGGGAGAGTTTGATCGGGTTTTGTATGGAAGGGTTGAGAGTCGTTCCGTGAGTCTTCTTCTAGCTGCGGTACCTCAGAGCATAAGGGATGATGTGGTCACTAACCGTTGGTTGTCTAGTGCGGCCATCTTGTTTCGTGTTCTATGCTTGTTTCAGCCTGGTGGATCTAGTGAACGTTCGCACCTTCTTTCCCAGCTGGTTAGTCCGCCGGTGTGTAAGTCATTTGCTGATGCGATAAAGGGCTTACGAGCGTGGCAGCAGGGGCTACAGAGGGCGGGGGAGATACAGGCTACGTTACCGGACCCTTCCCTGTTAACTGTTACGGGGGGTGGATAGTGCGACTGCTTCTCTGTTGAGTGCCCATCCTATGATAGGTTTCAGGGTGAATGCCTTTAGACACCAGTTGGCTATCGATTATAATCCTACCGTGGCGACCGTTGTTCAACTGGTGCGTCTTATTCAGGCTGAGTGTGAGGCGGCATCCATTATGCAGGATGGAGGGGTTGATAGGCGAGCCAAGGCAGCGGCTGTAGCAGCGGCGGCTAAAGAGCAGTCAGCCAGTAAGGCTGCACCTGTTCCTCCTCCTCCTCTAGTGCCCCAGGTGGCGGCGGCTAGTGTAGGTACAGTCGAGGGCCCTGAGAAGGGTAAGGCGAAGGGAAAGGGGTCGGAGCCTCTTTTGTGCCATAAGTTCGGGGATGGTTCTGGCTGTAGGTTTGGGGACGGCTGTCGGTTTAAGCACGACCGCGCAAAGGCGCGGCGTGAAAGCCGCTGTCTGGCCTGTGGCCAACCAGGCCACTTCCGGCCGGAATGCACGTTAGTCCCGCCTGAGCATCGGCAGATAGCTTCTGATACTGGGTCGGAGGCTTCACCCAAGGCAGGAGGTCCGAAGGGGTCGGCTAAGGGGAAGGCTAAAGCTAAGGCGGGTGCTCAGGCCAAGGGAGTCATTGAAGAGTCAAACCCTAAGAGCGAGGGGGCGAGGGTTAATCCTGCTGCTGGGGCGTCCGGGAGTGCGGCGAGTGCTGTTAATCCTGAGGCCCTAGTGGCCGAGGCTACCAAGTTGCTAAAGGGGGTCTCGCTTAGGGCGGTTCGGGCGGAGTGTGAGTTGGATTTCTCGTGGTTGAGAGGTGCACTCCTAAGCGCCTCAGACCCCGGCTTCTGTTTGATTGATAGTGGAGCAACGAATGCTTTGCGCCCCGCCGGGGAAGGGGAGTCTGAGAACTGCAGAGTTATTCGCGTTGATCTAGCCAGTGGTGGCACCGAATTGAGANCCGGCTTCTGTTTGATTGATAGTGGAGCAACGAATGCTTTGCGCCCCGCCGGGGAAGGGGAGTCTGAGAACTGCAGAGTTATTCGCGTTGATCTAGCCAGTGGTGGCACCGAATTGAGAATAAACGATTTCGGAACCCTACTACATCATGGTGAGTGTCAGGTCATCCTCCCGGCGAGTTATTTAGTGGAGTTGGGTTATGTTATTAGTTGGCGTCGCGGAGGTTGTAAGGTGAGACATCATAGGTTGGGAGCCCTANCCGGCTTCTGTTTGATTGATAGTGGAGCAACGAATGCTTTGCGCCCCGCCGGGGAAGGGGAGTCTGAGAACTGCAGAGTTATTCGCGTTGATCTAGCCAGTGGTGGCACCGAATTGAGATTTCGGAACCTTACTACATCATGGTGAGTGTCAGGTCATCCTCCCGGCGAGTTATTTAGTGGAGTTGGGTTATGTTATTAGTTGGCGTCGCGGAGGTTGTAAGGTGAGACATCATAGGTTGGGAGCCCTANTACTACATCATGGTGAGTGTCAGGTCATCCTCCCGGCGAGTTATTTAGTGGAGTTGGGTTATGTTATTAGTTGGCGTCGCGGAGGTTGTAAGGTGAGACATCATAGGTTGGGAGCCCTAGACGTTACCGTTGTCAAGGGTTGCCCCTTGATTCCGCGTTCAGAGGGGCTTCGGTTGCTAGAGGAGTACGAAGCTAAGAAAAGGGGAGATCCTGTAGTGAGCAAGACCGAAGCCCATGACCTATTGCAGGGAATCGAGGCGTCTGTGGTTAGACAGTGGTTCCGGGATCGGGTGCGGCTAAGGGGTGGAGACGGGGTCTCGGAGGTAGACCAACTGGTGTACTTGAGGTCTTTGTTTCCAGAGATTCCCTTAAAGGTCTTAGCTAGGGTATGTGTTCCTGCTCTTAAGAAAGAAGGGGTGGACTGGTCGGAGTTGCCATGGAACCGACGATTGAGACGCTCGGTTACCCGTTCTGAAAAGGGGTCGGTGATGATCTCCATTCAGTCTACGGTTTCCTCTTGGAAGGGTTTTGGCCGGGTTGTTCCGGTAGCTGATACGGAAAAGGGTTTAGGTTCGCGGTTGGTCTTTAGCCTTTTAATGGAGTGGGCGCGTCACGGGGTAATTGGAGGTTTGGTCAAGGGCCCTAGTGAAGGGGGAGCCGAGAGCTTTCAAGAGAACGGGGATGAGGATGAGCTGGTTCGGACCTTGCGGTTTTTGTTGGTTTTTGCAACTGCGCAGGCTGTCCTGGACGTTAAGGAGGGGGAATCCATAACGGGAACTGGAGAGTTAAGGGACTCAGGGACCGGTATCTGCAGGGCTCAGGTTTTTCTAGCTATGGAACCCCGATCGCTTGTAAGTACCCAGTTAGTGGATCAGTATGACTTGCACACAGCCTCCTTTGATCAAGGGTGTCTTGGAGTGCTGGGAGTTAAGGAGACGTCGGTGACTACTAGCTCCTGGTTTCTGTATGAAACTCTCCATGAGTTGCGCGTGGGTGATCAGCTACGCTCCGTTTTGTTGGAGTTTGAAAAGGAGAAGGGTACTGGTTTTTCGGGAGAACGGACTAAATGGGAGACGGGCCTTCTTACCATGGTTCAGAGGGCTTGGGTTCTTTGGAAATGGGAAAGGGCTAATGAAGGGGAAGTAGCTGAGCGACGCGCTATCCTGAAGAGGTTGACTGAAGAGGAGTCCTATGCGCTTCATGTGCAACATGATCATGTGCCTTATAGACGAGGGTGCCCAATTTGTATTAGCGCCCAGGGACGCCAGAGGTCCCACTGGCGGTCGGGTTTTCCGGGAATGCATTCCCTAAGNATCATGTGCCTTATAGACGAGGGTGCCCAATTTGTATTAGCGCCCAGGGACGCCAGAGGTCCCACTGGCGGTCGGGTTTTCCGGGAATGCATTCCCTAAGCGTGGACATAGCGGGGCCTTTGATTTCCGGTCAGTCATGGGATGTTGAGGCCAGTGGTCGGGATAAAGGAGGGGGTTACAAGTACTTCCTTGCTTGTGCATACGCGATCCCTGGGGGTTTTACTACAACTTCTTCAGGCCGGGAGGAGCTCAAGGAAGGGGCGGAGGGCTCGGAGGAAACGGGTCACATGCTCCCGGTAGCGGATTCTGGCGCTGGTACCAATTTGCTTCCCAATGTTTCGGCGGGATCAGACGCTGATGAACTGATGCGGGAGTTGGATGAGATACCTTTGTCCCATGAAGAAGTGGTAGCGCGGTTGAAGGCGGTTACCCATCGTGTGAAAGGCAAACAGCCTGAAGAGGGAGCTCCTGAGGAGCGGGACCTAGATTCGGAAAGCAAGGGTCATAGGACCTTGTTTTTCGGGGTTCCATTGCGCTCCAAACGGGGGCGAGAGGTGTTTCATGCGATTCAGGGGGTCATTAACCGTTTGGAGGCGGCCGGGTTCCCGGTACAAAGGTACCATTCAGACCGGGCGAAAGAATTGCGTTCGCATATGTTGATTGCCTGGTTAAAGGACAGAGGTATCCACGGAACGTGGACGGCAGGAGAATCCCCTGCCGGGAATCGCGCAGAGTTAGCTGTGCAGAGCCTGAAAGCTTTTGTACGGAAGCTCCTCTTTGTCGCTAAGGTGGGTAAGGAGCTCTGGCCTTTAGCCCTTATACATGCTTCTGCTCGGAACTGGGGAAATTTTAATGAAGCGGTGGGTAACCCACAACCACCTTTACTCCCTTTTGGGTTGCGGGTCCACGCGAGGCGCCGCACGCGCACAGGTTACGCAGCTCAGTGGGAATCCCGTACCATAGAGGGGACTTATATAGGGGTTGCACCGCAGACGCCTGGAGGCCATTTGGTTTGGATTCCGGGAGATGCTGACGGGGGCTCTAAGGTTTTGTTGACTAACACGGTGTATCCCTTGCGGGGTCAGTTGGTGCGTGATAAGAAGCCCCGGTATCGCCTTGTTGGTAAGCGCTCGCCTGATTTTGCTTTGCGGGCTGTAGCTGCTACCCATGTGGCGGATGTTGGAATGCTCGGGTCTTCCAGGTGTACCGAAGGTACGCCTGGGGGGGAGTGCTCCGGGGATTTGAAAATTGATTCGTATTCGTGTGGGCAAATGGAGAGGGAAGATGAAGACGAACCCGAGGGATTTAGTTTCGCTTCTGGTTTGTTGGAGGATGTGGTTGATGATGAGGGTTGGTGTTGGTGGAGGTATTCGGGTATGGTGGATGCTAGCGAGCATGAGGATCTCGATGAGATGGAGGTTGAGCGGTGTCGGGGTCCCGGGTTAGGTGAGGATACCGGTCTGGTGGAAGCCGATAGCTTGGCGAAGCTAGTTCAAGAGAATTATCGAGATTGGCTCCACGAGCGGTGTGAGCATGGGGACCTCTCAGTGAGCGAATGCCTCGAGGTTCTATCTGTTGGCCTTCGTGATTTGCCGATTGCCCGAAGAAACATGCTTCAGGGGCAGGGATGCGCGGTGTTGTTGGGGTTGTATGGGGTGGGTGGATTTCGGGGCATTTCAAGGATGACTTTGGANAGAAACATGCTTCAGGGGCAGGGATGCGCGGTGTTGTTGGGGTTGTATGGGGTGGGTGGATTTCGGGGCATTTCAAGGATGACTTTGGATAACCCTGGAGTTACCCGATACCTTAACCGTTTCATCCAGCAACAGGACCCGGACCATCTTTGGACAACCTTGTACGTCTCTCGAAATACGGTTGCGCCGGTACATCGGGACATGAGAAATGCACAGGGTTTTAAGACCTTGGTTCGAGCGGTTGGGGACTTTATCGGAGGGGGTCTTTGGATAGAAAGTGAAGGGGATGAAGGTCCGGTTTGTAAAAGACTTCCTTCTGGAAAGGTTCGTCCGGGGTCCGTACATGATATCAAGTCCTATCCTATAGTGTTTTCGGGAGAGCTCTGGCATGTGCCCGAAGCCTGGGAAGGAGAGTCTCGATGGGTTCTGTCTGCGTTTGTTCCTAGGGACATTCGGGATATTTCAGAGCAACATTGGGAGACCCTGACTGAGTTAGGGTTTCCGGTTCAGCGTGTGAGGGCCCAGTTGGAATCTGGGGCTCGGGTAGGTAAAGGGATGACAGAGGTCTCTTCGGATTGGAGTGAGTTAAGTGAACCAGGCTGGGAGGTTGCACTTCCTTTTCCCCTCTTTGAGGGCATTCAAGAAGCGTGGGATCATGAGTATCAGGTTGAGTCTCGTCTGTGCCGCCTGCTCACGAGTGAGCTATGTGAGGCTGCTGCTGGGGAGACAGATNTTTCCCCTCTTTGAGGGCATTCAAGAAGCGTGGGATCATGAGTATCAGGTTGAGTCTCGTCTGTGCCGCCTGCTCACGAGTGAGCTATGTGAGGCTGCTGCTGGGGAGACAGATTTGCCAGCCTTTGCGCAACAGCTAAGACATTCAGAGCTTCGTTGTAGCTGGTTAGAGCAGGGTCTGGCTAGCGCTGGGGAGGTCTACCTAGGGGCGTTGCAGGTTGAGGTTCCTTTAGGGTCTGAGGGGATCTCGGATCAGTTCCTACAGACTAGATCGGTAGGTCTGGTTGAAGCGAGGCGTGAACTTGAAAGGTGGAAGGAACCTGCCGCCGATGAAATTAATAGTTTAGAGGTGACAAATAGAGCGGTTGATCGGGTTAAGGCTTCTCAGGTTGATGATTGGGCAAATGAGGGCATTAGCGTTGTTCAACTCCCCGGGAAGGTAGTGCTCACTAGGAAATCCGGTACAGGGAAGCGAAGGTGCCGGGCTGTATGCTGTGGGAATTACTTGCCCACGGAAAAGTTAGGGCTTACTAGGGAGGATTTGTATGCCTCGGGGGCAGAGGCTCTTTCGGTGAAGCTAGCCTTGACCTTTGCTGCTCGGTTCCCGATGTGGGTGGGAGTCACTATAGATGTGAAGTCAGCCTTTTTATATGCTCCAATTCGGAGTGATTATGATGGAAAGGAGGAGAGAATTGTGGTGAAACCTCCGAGTTTTTTAGTAGAGCTAGGCCTCTTGGATCGTTCTGATCGCTGGTGGATCAGGAAGGCCCTTTATGGACTTCCGACNATTGTGGTGAAACCTCCGAGTTTTTTAGTAGAGCTAGGCCTCTTGGATCGTTCTGATCGCTGGTGGATCAGGAAGGCCCTTTATGGACTTCCGACTTCACCGCGTGATTGGGGACGGTATAGGGATGAGGAGTTTAAGAAATTCAAGATAGTAGTGGATAAGGTTGTCTATCATCTGGTCCAACTGAAATCGGACGATGCCCTGTGGTTTGGGAGAGCCCTTATCGATGGAAGCCTCGGCGAGGTTGCTGGGATCATGATAGTTTATGTCGATGATTTGGCCTTTTTTGGTCCTAAGTCCCTGTGTCAGGGTTTTATTGACGCCGTGAAGGCCCAGTGGAAAACCAGTGATCCGGAGTGGATAGGGGAGAACCCTGTTAATTTTTGTGGGTTAGAACTGTCGCGATCTGAAATGGGCTTTCGGATGACGCAGTGCTCGTACATTCAAGAATTGCTGAATCGATATGGTGTGGAAGAGGAGTCGGGTACTCCTATTACCAAGTGGACCGAGCCCAATGACCTAAGCCCGATTACTGTGGAAAAGGTAAGGGAGGCGCAGGCCATCACCGGGGCACTGTTGTGGGTTTCCACACGTACTCGACCAGACTTAGCGTACGTAGTTGCGAGGTGCGGACAACAAGCCACTAAAACTCCAGATTTGACCATGGCGATGGGAAAGCAGGCTTTGGCCTATCTGAAATCGACATTGGATGTGGGTATAGATGTCCCCTTCAACGTTGGGAACACCTTTGCTGACCATCATCTGCTTTCACTACCCCGCGCTGACCGCGTGCTAGAACTCTATACTGATGCGTCACATTGCCCTAGCGGCGACCGTTCGATGCAATCGGTGTTTATTGTTTGGCGAGGCGTCCCAGTGGCGTGGGAATCGACGCGACAGTCTTTTACAACACTGAGCTCGGCGGAAAGCGAGTTAGTGTGTATGGTGCATGGAGTGCAGTTGGCTGAAGCGGTACAGCCACTGGTGGATGAATTGGTGGAGCAAGACTCATTGGTTTCGTTGCTCGCGGACAACGAGGCAGCTATCAGGGCATTCGAAGCTTCTCCGGCGGGATGGCGCAATCGCCATCTTCGGATNTTGCTCGCGGACAACGAGGCAGCTATCAGGGCATTCGAAGCTTCTCCGGCGGGATGGCGCAATCGCCATCTTCGGATGAGGGCCCATGCGGGCCGTGAAAGGATAGCCGCTAATTTACTGAAGGTTTCACACCTGCCCGGGGAATACCAAGTAGCGGACTTAGGTACTAAGCCCCTAGCGAGGGTTAGGATTATGAGGCTTCTTGAGTTGATTAACATAAGAGGCAAGCGGGGACTCGAAGGGTCGACGAGTGATGCGAGGCTCTTAAGTAGACTCTGCCTGGACGGGAGCCCTTCAGTTGATAACTTAGCCAAGACTTTGGCAGGTCTGGCCTTGTTGGCTATGCTCCCTCGTGTGAAGGGACAGCCGATTGAAGACCAGGTCGGGATTGTCTTCGGTTGGGGGTCTTGGGTCTTAGGCTGGCTAGTGGTTGTAGCAGCAGGGGTAGGTGGCTGGTGGTACCTCTATAGCTGGGGAACAGTCATGACGGAAGAGGCCGGTGAAGAGGTTGCGGAAGGTTTTGGAGTTTTGGCTGAGTGTTCAGAAGTTTCCTCTGGTGGTCATCAGGCTTCGGTGGATGTTCCGTCTACGGCGGGGGGTTCTGCTGACCCTCTACCGATTGTTCCGCCTGAAACTGCAGGGCAGTGTAGAGACGAAGTAGATCCTGCGGATGATGTTTTCACGGATGCTGAATGGGAAGTAGCGGCCAGCAAGTTAGCCGCTGCAGAGTTGGCTACGGGGCTCACTCTTGTTCAGAGGGCCCGCATTCGCAGGGCTCTAGAGTCTGGAGGGATACTCGACCCTCCCACATTTCTTCAGAGGTATGGTCCGGCACCCGCTTGGGTNTACGGGGCTCACTCTTGTTCAGAGGGCCCGCATTCGCAGGGCTCTAGAGTCTGGAGGGATACTCGACCCTCCCACATTTCTTCAGAGGTATGGTCCGGCACCCGCTTGGGTAACAGGTCAGGATGATCCGATAGCTACCGGTGGAGCGAGCTCAGAGAGAGAGTCTGGTGTTTCGTCTTCTTCCGTTGAGGGGTCTCAGGTTTTGATGGAGATTCTGAGCCTTCAGGGGGAGAGGCTTGCGGAGTGGCTCGGAATTCAGACTGTTGTGTGGCAGGCTTTGAGTGTAGCATCTAGGGTCTTTCAAGGGGAAGGTTGGGTTCGTATGATGTTGCGGCTGCAGGATACGGGTCGTTCTGAAGGGGTTTCTTCTGGACAGGTAGAGGGTCAGGTAGATTCTGGGGGTCGAGAAACAGGCTGGAGGCTTGTTGCCGGGGCTATCTGTGGGGGTAGCTCAGACCTTCAGGATCCTTCGGATTCCGCTGCACAGTTTGGGGGGTCGAGTCTGGAAGTCCTAGCTTCGGATTCCGCTGCACAGTTTGGGGGGAGCTCAGACCTTCAGGATCCTTCGGATTTCGCTGCACAGTTTGGGGGGAGCTCAGACTTTCAGGATCCTTCGGATTCCGCTGCACAGTTTGGGGGGAGCTCAGACTTTCAGGATCAGTCGGATTTCGCTGCACAGTTTGGGGGGAGCTCTAGTTCAAAAAGAGGGTCAGGTCAATGGAGTTCAGGAGGCCCAGTAGTGAGACAAGTTTCCCAACCGACCCGTGAGCCNTGGGGGTCGAGAAACAGGCTGGAGGCTTGTTGCCGGGGCTATCTGTGGGGGTAGCTCAGACCTTCAGGATCCTTCGGATTCCGCTGCACAGTTTGGGGGGAGCTCAGACCTTCAGGATCAGTCGGATTTCGCTGCACAGTTTGGGGGGAGCTCAGACTTTCAGGATCAGTCGGATTTCGCTGCACAGTTTGGGGGGAGCTCAGACTTCCAGGATCAGTCGGATTTCGCTGCACAGTTTGGGGGGAGCTCTAGTTCAAAAAGAGGGTCAGGTCAATGGAGTTCAGGAGGCCCAGTAGTGAGACAAGTTTCCCAACCGACCCGTGAGCCNAAAAGAGGGTCAGGTCAATGGAGTTCAGGAGGCCCAGTAGTGAGACAAGTTTCCCAACCGACCCGTGAGCCAGAGGACCCAGACTTCCCTACACCCTCTGTTCAGGTAGGAGGAAGTTCATCTTCCCATGGTATGCAGGTACCATCTTTTGAGAGTACGGGGTTCTCCTACGAGGATTATGTATCGGTGGAAGGTTCCCTTGATGCGTGGCCAATGGTTGGAACGTGNGGAGGAAGTTCATCTTCCCATGGTATGCAGGTACCATCTTTTGAGAGTACGGGGTTCTCCTACGAGGATTATGTATCGGTGGAAGGTTCCCTTGATGCGTGGCCAATGGTTGGAACGTGGTTAAAGGTGCACTATCTCCTGCAGATTTTTTCTAATGTCGGTGAAGTGTTGCTGGAGATGCTGGGCCTTAGATCTCGTAGTTGGCTACGCGTACGAGGGACTTCGAGTGCTGTGCGTATTGGTCTCTACGGTGCGGTAGTAGACTACCTTCGGAATGGACATGAGGCCTGGAAATACCAAGGTCCCCAATGGGTGATCGCGGTGGAAGAGTTTCTTCTTTCAGGGTCACGTGAGACTGGGAGCGGAGGCGCAGGACTAGGGCCAGTGGGGGTACCAGGACCCAGAGTGAGGCCGAGTGGCTTTCCTTATGTTGAGGGACCGCCTGGGGTAGTATCGCATTATTTGTGGACTGTGTTTATGACTGTAGGGAGTTTGGTCCTTGATCAGCTTGGGGATAGGGTTAGCTCTTGGGGATACCTTCGGGCTACTGCGTATGGGTTTCGAAGTAGTGTGACGATGGCGCTCATTATCTGGTTACGACGTACGCACCGGTTATATACAGCAAGATCTCAAGAGACCTATGATGCTGCAGAAGCTTACATGCAAAGAGGGGAAATTCAGTTTCCCTTTGCTCCGCTGGCAAATGTGGAGCCAGCTGTGATGGAATCGTCATCGGAGTCAGAGATAGAGACTGGAAGCTTTACAACTGAGCCTTCAATCGTAACTTACAGCAGTGATGCCCGTAGTAGTGAGCCTAGCGGGAATCCGGTTGGTTCGGAGGCTCCTAGGAATGATACCGGAAGCTGGGAAGCCCTTACAGCTCTTATGTCGTCAAGTGTGGAGCCTCTTGAGGAAGAGGAGGAGACTGCAAGTGGAAGCTCGGACACCCCCAACCGTTTCAGGAGGATTTGGTTTTCTGGTAGTGGTAGGCCATCTTGTTCGGTTAGGACCGTGGTGTGGTTGTTTATTTGGGTACTTTGGGGGTGCATTAAGGCTGCTGTGGCATTTGAGGGTGATGACGGGCTCTGTTTGGGTTCGGAAGAGGCGAGAGGATCCAGGCAGCAGGTTGTTTCAGTCTCCCCTTATGCTACGTATGTGGACCTACCCTGCGAAGACTCGGTTATAGGGTGCGATGGTTCCGTTCTTTGGGAGGTGTGTCGGTGTTTTCTTGTTGTCATGACCTGGGAACTCTGTAGGCGCTTGGTAGCCTGGATAGCCTGTGTAAAGAGGACGCGGGTAGAAACGGGCTGTCAAACAAGCCCGACGTCTGAAATCCCCATGCCGTTGGCAGATAGTGTCCCCTGTCGGGGAAAATCTTATTCTGCCTATGGCGTTCGGGGCTGAAGTTTGACGTTGAGCTTTACAGTGAAAGGATTCAGTCAGAGTTCTATTGGTTGTTGGGTGACTATTTGAGTAAGGTAGAGGTTGGTTTGGTTTCCGAATCGGACTCTGATTGATCAAAGAACCGGACAAGGCAACAGGAAGGGATCGGCCTTTCCTTTTTTAAGGGAGCAGTTTGCCCAGAAATTGTAGGAACAGCCGCGGGTCTAGAGAGGAGGTGGTTGTCTACCCCCCAGTCAGTAGTACCGGGTGCTTTTAGATCCCTATGCTTGCGTAGNTTTTTTAAGGGAGCAGTTTGCCCAGAAATTGTAGGAACAGCCGCGGGTCTAGAGAGGAGGTGGTTGTCTACCCCCCAGTCAGTAGTACCGGGTGCTTTTAGATCCCTATGCTTGCGTAGCAAGTTCATTAGGGCCAGGTAGGGACCCCCCGTTCTGGATGGAACCCGTGTATGTGTTAAGGGACGCCAGAGGCTTAGAATCACGATTACCTTCGAAGAAGGTGGCTCAGGTACAGACTGGGCATTCGGAATCGAGCCGTGTGTTTAAACTGGTTTTTGTCCTGTCTGCCGACCCAAGGGAGTGGGTACAGATGNTAGAATCACGATTACCTTCGAAGAAGGTGGCTCAGGTACAGACTGGGCATTCGGAATCGAGCCGTGTGTTTAAACTGGTTTTTGTCCTGTCTGCCGACCCAAGGGAGTGGGTACAGATGCGTAAGCTACTTATCGGGGCGTGTTTTTTTCCAAAGAGGTTTCCACTATCTGAACGTTTCCACCCATCCTTTGGAAGGCTAGGTGGAAAGGGGGAGTGCGTGAAGCCTGCCCTGGATTGCATAATCACTCCCGACTGTCAAGGCTGTTTTCGTTCAAAAAAGGGCAAGGTGATAGCTCCTGTGTTGGGGCATTCGCATTCAGGCTTTCAGACTNTTTTCGTTCAAAAAAGGGCAAGGTGATAGCTCCTGTGTTGGGGCATTCGCATTCAGGCTTTCAGACTGCAGTGGGTAGTTTGGGGCGTCAATTGTTATTTCTAGGGTTGAATCCACGTACCAAGTCCTTAATTTTAGGTCCTGCTCCTTAATTTTAAGCTCCGGGCCCTGAATTTTAGGTTCCGGTTCCTTAATCTTAGGTCCTGGTCCTTAATTTTAAGCTGCGGGCCCTTAATTTTAGGCTCCGGGTCCTTAATTTTAGGCCCAAGTCCTTAAGTCTAGGTCCTCCGGGCCCTTAATTTTAGGCTCCGGGTCCTTATTTTTAGGGTCCTTAATTTTAAGCTCCGGGCCCTTAATTTTAGGCTCCGGGTCCTTAATTTTAGGCTCCGGCGGGTCCTTAATTTTAGGTCCTGGTCCTTAATTTTAAGCTCCGGGCCCTTAATTTTAGGATCCGGGTCCTTAAGTTTAGGTCCTGGTCCTTAATTTTAAGCTCCGGGCCCTTAATTTCAGGCTCCGGGTCCTTAATTTTAGGCCCAAGTCCTTAATTCTAGGTCCTCCGGGCCCTTAATTTTAGGCTCCGGGTCCTTAATTGTAGGCCCAAGTCCTTAATTTTAAGGTCGTGGTACTNTCCGGGTCCTTAATTTTAGGCCCAAGTCCTTAATTCTAGGTCCTCCGGGCCCTTAATTTTAGGCTCCGGGTCCTTAATTGTAGGCCCAAGTCCTTAATTTTAAGGTCGTGGTACTTAATTTTAAGCTCCGGGCCCTTAATTTTAGGCTCCGGGCCCTTAATTTTAGGCTCCGCGTCCTTAATTTTAGATCCTGGTCCTTAATTTTAAGCTCCGGGCCCTTAATTTTAGGCTCGGGGTCCTTAATTTTCGGTCCTGGCCCTTAATTTTAACCTTAATTTTAAGCTCCGGACCCTTAATTTTAGGCTCCGGGACCTTAATTTTAGGCCCAAGTCCTTAATTTTAGGTCCTGGTCCTGAATTTTAAGCTCCGGGCCCTTAATTTTAGGCTCCGGGTCCTTAATTTTAGGTCTTGGGCCTTATTTTAAGCTGCGGATCCTTAATTTTAGGCTCCAAATCGTTAATTTTAAGCTCTGGCCCTCAATTTTAGGTCCTTAACGGAGGGTTGCATTGATCTTGGCACAAGGTTTGGGGTTACTTATTCTAGGGATAGCTAGCTCGCTATCCAGCGGCCTTTGCAATGCCGCGCAGCCTTATCGGCTGGGACTTTC
>BGNK01000435.1:0-18434 GCA_003297005.1 Symbiodinium sp. clade A Y106
CACCAGAAAATAAAACGCAAGACTTGGGGCTTAACCTGTTTCTGAACGAGAGCGGGGGGGAGGAACCGGGTTCAAGCCCTAAACCCTAAAACCCTAAATCCTAAACCCTAAATCCTAAATCCTAAACCCTACACCCTGAACCCTAAAGCTTTCAGCTTAAGGTTTAGAATTTAGAGCGGTTCAGGGTTCAGGCTTTTGCGAGCTTCTTGGGGCTTTAGGGTTTCATTGTTTANCCTAAATCCTAAACCCTACACCCTGAACCCTAAAGCTTTCAGCTTAAGGTTTAGAATTTAGAGCGGTTCAGGGTTCAGGCTTTTGCGAGCTTCTTGGGGCTTTAGGGTTTCATTGTTTAGGGTTCCGGATACCATCAGGGTGCCTTACAACAAGCATGAAACAAAACAAAGGACTCTTATGAAACTATATGAAGCGAGTATAAGGCATCGGAAAAGCCTTCGACTGCCTGCAGTAGTACAGCTATATAAATCACAGGGTTCGAATACCCAAATCGTGGGGGTTTGGGTGCCAAAAAAACAGTCGGAGTAACGTAATTTGGGACCTGAAACCCTAACATCCATGAAGCCCTATAGAACCGTTAGGAAATCCACCAAGGTCCTCACAAAATCCTAGGCCTACCATTTGGGTACAGGCCCCTTAAGCAAATCGATACCCTAGAGATAAGGAACCGTAAAACCCCTATAGGAAACTTGTAGATGGGGTTTCCGAAAATAGGGGACCCCAATTAGTACCCGAAATAGGATCCTTATTATAAGGACACCCAAAATACGGTACCTCTAATTTTCGGAAACCCCCAGATCCCTTTACGGGAAAACGGTACAACACCAGACCTTTCTAAACCCTAAACTCCAAACCCTAAACCTTAAACTTTCCCGAGGCACATCTCTTGGAGAGCTCCTGCTTCAGCAGCATCGCTTGCTGCAGTGATCGCTCCTTCTGAGACCCCCGGAAAGATCACCAAAACCAAGGTCTATCTTAGCATATATATATATNCGAGGCACATCTCTTGGAGAGCTCCTGCTTCAGCAGCATCGCTTGCTGCAGTGATCGCTCCTTCTGAGACCCCCGGAAAGATCACCAAAACCAAGGTCTATCTTAGCATATATATATATATGGTACCCCTACCATATATATATATATATATATATATACATACATACACGTATATGTATGTGTACATATATGAAGATATGTACACACACACATGCATAAGTAAATACATACAAACGTACATACATACATACATGCATACANCGAGGCACATCTCTTGGAGAGCTCCTGCTTCAGCAGCATCGCTTGCTGCAGTGATCGCTCCTTCTGAGACCCCCGGAAAGATCACCAAAACCAAGGTCTATCTTAGCATATATATATATGGTACCCCTACCATATATATATATATATACATACATACACGTATATGTATGTGTACATATATGAAGATATGTACACACACACATGCATAAGTAAATACATACAAACGTACATACATACATACATGCATACANNNATATATATATATATATACATACATACACGTATATGTATGTGTACATATATGAAGATATGTACACACACACATGCATAAGTAAATACATACAAACGTACATACATACATACATGCATACATGCATACATACACATACGTATGAACATATGTATACATACATACATACATATATACACACATGTGCATGCTGCATACACATAGACCATATACTTTGAAGCGTGAACGCGTCCTGTGCATCGGCTGACTGCCTCGCCGAAGAGAACACGTCGATGACGATGGGCAAGCGGGGAGACCTTGGATCCCCCTTAAAAGGCTCCTTAAACGGGTTCAGGGTTTAGGGTCCGGATGGGTTTCGGCGCTCACANTCCCCCTTAAAAGGCTCCTTAAACGGGTTCAGGGTTTAGGGTCCGGATGGGTTTCGGCGCTCACACTCGGACAATCCAGGCGAGGCATGTGGTTCGAGGTCTGATGAGTGAGACTTCTCTAGTGGGAATAAGCGATGATAAGAATCAACAAATGAAACTTCCAACACATAAAGTAACTGTACCTGTGGCAGCCTCATCCCACCTAGGGTCCTACTTGAGAATAAAACAGCATAGTGACCAATAGGACCCTAGGAAGCATCAACTGCAGATCACTCTGAGGGTTGGGGTTATTATAGGAGTGAGAGATACAATGAATAGGATCTAGCCACCGGGTTTGGTAGCAGGTATAAGTTCGTGATCTGGTGTGGGACATCAACTAGGAGGTCCCTTAAAATGGACATTTTAGGAGATCATGACCAACCATATTAGGCTGCTCTCTCTCTTTGTTGCACGGTGAAACTGCACCCTCTTGTCAACTAATTTAACACCNTTAGGAGATCATGACCAACCATATTAGGCTGCTCTCTCTCTTTGTTGCACGGTGAAACTGCACCCTCTTGTCAACTAATTTAACACCAATTATGCTCTATGAAATTACTTCGTAGCGTAAATGAATTCACCGCATTCACGAATCTAAAGTTGCCACCCTGGTTGAATTTAACTTATATACACATGCATCCTCTCACCAGGCGCCCATCAGAGCAGTCAGACCCCTGGTACGAGGTCCCTTGTGCCAGTCAACCATGCACGCACTGGGTCAACATAAATAATTTCAATCCTCCAACTTCCTCGCTGTGATATATCNCCCTTGTGCCAGTCAACCATGCACGCACTGGGTCAACATAAATAATTTCAATCCTCCAACTTCCTCGCTGTGATATATCCAGATCAAATGTACCTGAACCAGTCAAATTCAGCTTGCGACCATTTCATGTAGCATGCAGAAGTGGACGCACGGTCCATGTAAGTGGTACACAGCACTCAATATAAACTCGCCAGCATCTGACCAACCAGCAATGGCAGGGGTAGCATGCAATCCATGCAGGTGACCTTCAAGAACAGATTCCCGCCCTTGGCATGCTATAAATTCCACAGGCAGATATCAGCTGCAACCATGCAGTGAATNTCCATGCAGGTGACCTTCAAGAACAGATTCCCGCCCTTGGCATGCTATAAATTCCACAGGCAGATATCAGCTGCAACCATGCAGTGAATAAATTCAGGCCTCCAGTTTTCTTGCTTTGGTACATCCAGATCTTGACGATCCAGGACCAGTCAAATTCAGCTCATCAGCATCCACGAGTAAATTCAAGCCTCCCACTTTCATTCGCCCAACCAGAAGCGATATGAATTCTCAAGCAGTAGNGACCAGTCAAATTCAGCTCATCAGCATCCACGAGTAAATTCAAGCCTCCCACTTTCATTCGCCCAACCAGAAGCGATATGAATTCTCAAGCAGTAGACAGAGGCCCTCAGGAGATCCACGTAAATGAGCGCGCCACAGCCACTCAATATCAGCTCACCTGCACCACCCAGTCCATGGCATCTGCCCAACCAGCAGTGACTTTGAATTCTCCATCAACAGACAAGGATTGGCGCTAAGTCNCGCCACAGCCACTCAATATCAGCTCACCTGCACCACCCAGTCCATGGCATCTGCCCAACCAGCAGTGACTTTGAATTCTCCATCAACAGACAAGGATTGGCGCTAAGTCCACGCAGATGGGCGCACCGCGGCCTCTCCATGCAGTTTGCCAGCGATCAAATTCTTCGTGCATCATCAGCATATGGGCCATGCAGCTGTAAATTCAAGTATCCAATTCCATTTGCACTTGCAGGCTCAGGCCATTTGTATCAGAAAGCTTGTCGTGCAGCGACGAACCATGGGCACCGAGGACAGCTACCATTGTGTCGGCGGGGTCGCAGGTTAGCGCGAGGTAATGAAGGGAGGGTGCAAGATTATGGGCAGAAAAGGGGTCGTTATCGGAGTTCTGGCCGGGCTGAAGGGTGCAGCCAGCATGTTACACGCTGGGTCGCCGATAGCCTTTCGTCAAAACGTATCAGGAGTCTTGGGACTCAGAATCATGAATGGAAAACACCGAGTCTTGAATGGTGTTNTGTTACACGCTGGGTCGCCGATAGCCTTTCGTCAAAACGTATCAGGAGTCTTGGGACTCAGAATCATGAATGGAAAACACCGAGTCTTGAATGGTGTTGGAAACTGCACTAATGTCGATGTCATGGTTTTCAGACTCCAGGCTGTCGACGTTCAAGCATCCTATCCATTCATGATTAAGCTGCCCGGCTTTCCAAACTTTATTCTTCTTCTCAGGAAGGAAAGCCAAACGAGTTTGCTCNTCATGGTTTTCAGACTCCAGGCTGTCGACGTTCAAGCATCCTATCCATTCATGATTAAGCTGCCCGGCTTTCCAAACTTTATTCTTCTTCTCAGGAAGGAAAGCCAAACGAGTTTGCTCAGGTTGACCCGGGCCCACAGGATTATGAAAGTAATACACAGTACTAATGCTATCAGGAGTGGGTATGCCCAGTGCCTGCAGCTTCTCTTCTAACTCTGGCGGTATTGAGATCGACCCCATCACTGTGTAGGCAACAAGAACGACTCTACGGCCAGACCAGGGCTCAGNTCAGGAGTGGGTATGCCCAGTGCCTGCAGCTTCTCTTCTAACTCTGGCGGTATTGAGATCGACCCCATCACTGTGTAGGCAACAAGAACGACTCTACGGCCAGACCAGGGCTCAGTGCAGTGGAGGTAGCGTTTACCAGAAAACAGCAAGAGTCGATCTACAGGGACCTCACAGACTGTGCCGGCAACCTGAACCCCCATATAGGTTTTAAGACAATTGCCAGAGGGGGACTCAATCCATAACTGGCCACCCTGGAAATCCGATAATCGAGTGATCCCCTGTGGGTAGTGGGAGTTACGAAGGTCTTTATGGGTGTCTCTACCGGCACAGTCCCTGATGACAATGGAGCTATACTTATGCCCCGGTGCAATCTTGNAATCCGATAATCGAGTGATCCCCTGTGGGTAGTGGGAGTTACGAAGGTCTTTATGGGTGTCTCTACCGGCACAGTCCCTGATGACAATGGAGCTATACTTATGCCCCGGTGCAATCTTGGCCAGAAAAGCTGTGATCTGGCAGCACAGCAGCATACAAGGTGCCGTAGCGCATGACAACTTGGAGAGGTCACGGGGGTTGAGNATACTTATGCCCCGGTGCAATCTTGGCCAGAAAAGCTGTGATCTGGCAGCACAGCAGCATACAAGGTGCCGTAGCGCATGACAACTTGGAGAGGTCACGGGGGTTGAGACCAAGGTGAAAACATGACCATCTCCTTCCGAGAGTTTAAAACGCTGTGGCACCTTGTCGAAGCCAGCTAGAATGGCTTGTCTCAGAAACTCAATCTGAGTTTGCGCGTCTGACATGGTCGGAGCCTCTTNAGAGTTTAAAACGCTGTGGCACCTTGTCGAAGCCAGCTAGAATGGCTTGTCTCAGAAACTCAATCTGAGTTTGCGCGTCTGACATGGTCGGAGCCTCTTACTGTATCAAGGTGAGTTCAGTCTGGGTAGCTACCGAGCGGCTATTGGGACCAAAAGTGGTGCGAGAAACTAAATCAGGTTCTACCTCGTCAGAGATATTAGGGGCCACACTACGAGAGGCTTCAGCCGCGGTGTGGTACACGTGGCTTGCTACCCAGTCTACCCAATCCTGAACCTCGAAAGCCGTATGTTCCCNAGGTTCTACCTCGTCAGAGATATTAGGGGCCACACTACGAGAGGCTTCAGCCGCGGTGTGGTACACGTGGCTTGCTACCCAGTCTACCCAATCCTGAACCTCGAAAGCCGTATGTTCCCCTGATGTGGGCGATATTGGACCACCGCTGGGCTCAAGCCAAAATGGGGAAACGTCCATAATGACATCGTACAACACGTTATAGCCACCAAGAGGGTATAAGTGTCTACGTCGGGCAATGGTGCTATACAGGGAGTCAGCTNGGCTCAAGCCAAAATGGGGAAACGTCCATAATGACATCGTACAACACGTTATAGCCACCAAGAGGGTATAAGTGTCTACGTCGGGCAATGGTGCTATACAGGGAGTCAGCTGCTATCCTGCAGACGCCAGGTGGCATGGAGCGCAGTTCTCCTACTACCCTCTCACCATCAACAAGTTCCCAGTTGCCGTACTACTAAACTCCCCGTTTCTTGTTAGAGGTAGCTCTCATCGAGGCCCTATCTGTCTAGGGAAAGGCTGCGGAGCAGGATGCAACAGAGCGTAGTTATCTTCAGGTTCCAGGCGTGCACTAGTCCCGCAGGATACTCTTTCGCAAAGGAGCCTGTTTGTGCCTCATGATACGGGTAGGTTCCATCCAGTATAAATACTAGAATAAATATCCAAAGNGTTTGTGCCTCATGATACGGGTAGGTTCCATCCAGTATAAATACTAGAATAAATATCCAAAGATGCATAAATGCGAGAGGCAATATTCTCAGCCCAAGCATACAAAAGGTTATTATCAGGTATGCTCAAAAAGTCTGGCCTATCCGCCTCATGGCACGCCAAAGTGGAAACGACTACATCCCAGATTGTTGCCCAATAAGACCACATAACACAAGTAGGGTCCCAAATGGGGGCAATATNTATGCTCAAAAAGTCTGGCCTATCCGCCTCATGGCACGCCAAAGTGGAAACGACTACATCCCAGATTGTTGCCCAATAAGACCACATAACACAAGTAGGGTCCCAAATGGGGGCAATATGCCTCATGCGATGAAGTCGGGTCAAAAGTCGGGATGCAGCCACATAGGCTAGGTCAGGCGGAAAAGCCATGAGAAGTTCCTGCAACTCTCTGGACCAGATACTTCTGGTACGGACTTCCTGCCACTTACTANGAAGTCGGGTCAAAAGTCGGGATGCAGCCACATAGGCTAGGTCAGGCGGAAAAGCCATGAGAAGTTCCTGCAACTCTCTGGACCAGATACTTCTGGTACGGACTTCCTGCCACTTACTAACATCTTCCACGCTTGTCATGTTAAAGCATCCGGCAGAACTCGAGCCTTGAGCCAAAATGGCTACGGATGGGTTTAGGGTTTAGGGTTCAGATGGGTTTAGGGTTTAGGCAGGGGTTTAGGGTTTAGGGTCTGAGGTTCAGGGTTTAGGGTTCAGATGGGTTTAGGGTTTAGGCATTAATGTCTGCTTAGGGTTCCGAGGGGCTTAGGGTTTAAGTGCTAGGGTTTAGGGTTCAGATGGGTTTACAGAGAGGTTCAGGGTTGGGGTTTGGGGTTTGGAGCTACTTCAAAGGTTTCTTATTGAAAGGGATTTTCAAGGATCTCCTTTAAAGGTCCTACTAATCGTTTGCCAAAGATCTATACGGGGTTTTGGGTTTAGGGCATAGGGTTTGAGTGGCTTTCATCAAAGGTCTTTAGGGTATAAAGCGGCCTTTGCCACGCAGTTTTTCACAGGGTTAAGACTTTTGCCAGCGACTGCAACAACCCCTTTAGATAAGACGAACCCCCAATAACACTAGTATCCGCGTACACTAGACCCGAATACTCTAAGCTCCAAACGTGATACTCTCAGAAGAACTCCAAAGGTTAGCGAGAGGTCCTAGATAGCTTCTAGATGTTTCAAGCTATGAAAAACTTGCTGAAACAGCCAAGCTAGCAAACTACTGTTGCCCCCAAAACCTAAACCTTACACCTCAAGCCCTAGGCCCTAAACCGTAAATCATAACCCTAAACCCTGAAGCTTAAANTGAAAAACTTGCTGAAACAGCCAAGCTAGCAAACTACTGTTGCCCCCAAAACCTAAACCTTACACCTCAAGCCCTAGGCCCTAAACCGTAAATCATAACCCTAAACCCTGAAGCTTAAACCCTTAACCCTTTCAGCCCTAAGCCCTAAACCTTAAATCTCAAACCCTAAACCTTCAACCTTAAAGCCTAAAGTCTAAGCCTTTAACAGGGGCCCCCAAGAAGGACATAAGCATAAGCAATATACAAGGATATCCCTCCCTTATTGGGCTTCATGATAAGGGGCTTGAAACGGGATATCCCTGTCCCGATGTTTGCTTATGTGCTTTTTTGGAGCCTAAACCCCTAAAAACCCTAAACCCTAAAACCCTAAACCCTAAAACACGAAACCCTGAACCCTAAACCCCTAAAGTCTAAGCCTTTCCCTAAGGATCCATGTACCCAAATAGTAGATGCTTTGGCCTTAAAGTAGTCCCTACTTGGGTACTTTGGGGCTAAAGTATCTACTATTTGGGTACATGGACCCTAAACCCCTAAACCCCATAACCCTAAACCCCTAAAACCCTAAACCCTTAAAGCCTAAGCCTTTTAAGCCCAAACCCTAAAGTAGCATCGAAATAGCCCAAAAGCCTTCTATAGCATGGTCTTTGGGCCCAACAGCCTCAACATATGAGTCCTTAGAGCCCTACTTAGAGGCTCAGCGGACTTAGTAAGTAGGTTATATGTAGAGTTATAAGTACGCTAANTGAAAAACTTGCTGAAACAGCCAAGCTAGCAAACTACTGTTGCCCCCAAAACCTAAACCTTACACCTCAAGCCCTAGGCCCTAAACCGTAAATCATAACCCTAAACCCTGAAGCTTAAATCCTGAACCCTTTCAGCCCTAAGCCCTAAACCTTAAATCTCAAACCCTAAACCTTCAACCTTAAAGCCTAAAGTCTAAGCCTTTAATAGGGGCCCCCAAGAAGGACATAAGCATAAGCAATATACAAGGATATCCCTCCCTTATTGGGCTTCATGATAAGGGGCTTGAAACGGGATATCCCTGTCCGATGTTTGCTTATGTGCTTTTTTGGAGCCTAAACCCCTTTACTAAAAACCCTAAACCCTAAAACCCTAAACCCTAAAACACGAAACCCTGAACCCTAAANAGTAGATGCTTTGGCCTTAAAGTAGTCCCTACTTGGGTACTTTGGGGCTAAAGTATCTACTATTTGGGTACATGGACCCTAAACCCCTAAACCCTATAACCCTAAACCCCTAAAACCCTTAAAGCCTAAGCCTTTTAAGCCCAAACCCTAAAGTAGCATCGAAAGTGCCCAAGCCTTCTATAGCATGGTCTTTGGGCCCAACAGCCTCAACATATGAGTCCTTAGAGCCCTNAAGCCTTCTATAGCATGGTCTTTGGGCCCAACAGCCTCAACATATGAGTCCTTAGAGCCCTACTTAGAGGCTCAGCGGACTTAGTAAGTAGGTTATATGTAGAGTTATAAGTACGCTAAATAGAGTTACCCCAATCATAACCCTACTTATAACCGACTTACTACGTCCCCTGAGCCTCCAAGTAGGGTAAGCCTTTAAGCCCAAGCCGCTTGCGGAGGATGGCCGAGGCCTGGCCCAAAACGTCCAAGGTGGACCTCTCCAGCTTCGTGGCATCATCCTCGGGCGCTGGGGTCCCTTTAAAGTAGGGTTTAGGGTTTAGGGTCTAGGTTGTAGGGTTTAGGGTTTTTAGGGTTTAGGGTTTGGGGTTTAGGGCTTAGGGTTTAGGATTAAGGGCATCATCCACAAGGAGCTGGGGGGCTTCGGATCCCTTCCTATGGGACGAAATGAAGCCTAAAAGAGTTTAAGGTTCATAGACCATATAAGGATTCATAGTATGAGGNCTTCGGGTTTCGGGCTTGGGGTTTAGGGCTTAGGCTTTGGGTTTTGGTTTCGGGTTTTGGGGCTTCGGGTTTTGGGTTCAAGGCTTGGGCATGGGGTCCAAGTACCCAAATATCCTCAGGAGCCGGGGGGGGGGGGCTTCGGGCCCCTTTCCTTTGAAGGATCTCTGTGTGCTATAATGGGTTCCTTGAAGGGACTTGGGGCAAATATGATACAGGCCGTGTAAAGGGTTCCTTGTTGCAGGTTGTATAAGGGGCTACTTTGAGCTGGTCTTTGGTTTGAGCCCACAGGCCCTTAGCTATCCCGAACAGAGTTTAGGGTAGCTAATTAGGGCTTTTAGGCCCTAAACCCTAAGCCCGTTGTTGCGGGTTTAGGGCTTTAGGGTTTAAGACTTTTAAGGTTTGGGGCTCAGGGTGTTGAGGGTTTATGCTTTAGCTATGATTCATCAATGCCGTGGGACCGGTAAGCCAATATGAATTATTCTCACCTCTGCACAACCCTAAACTCTAAACCAAAGCCGTAGACCCTAAACTAAAGGCCTTATAAACCCTACACCGCAAGAAAGCAGACCTCACCTATGCCCTTGTGGCTGAGATGCAGCCGGAAGCGGAATGGCTTTCAGGTTCTCGAGCGATTCCTGCCACTTCCCAAAACCCAAGACTTGGTTAGGGTTTGGGGTTTGGGGTTTAGGGTTTACTAAAACTCCAAAGGCCTAAACCCCAAGCCAGCCTCAACACCTGAAATCTCTGGAACCCCAAACAGCTCAACTCCAAAAAAAAACAAATCCCTAAACCCTAAACCCCTCAACCAGACATTCCCGAGTTTTAGNGGCCTAAACCCCAAGCCAGCCTCAACACCTGAAATCTCTGGAACCCCAAACAGCTCAACTCCAAAAAAAAACAAATCCCTAAACCCTAAACCCCTCAACCAGACATTCCCGAGTTTTAGAGTGTGGGGTGCAGTTTAACTTAGGGTTTAGAGGTTTATGGACCTCGCTGCTTAAGGGGGGGTCCATGAAGTTTAGGCGCTTCGACAATTAGAAAAGAACTGCCTCAGCGGTCAGCGTTCCGTGACATAAGTATATGTAATGACAATGCACCCCAAACCCCGAGTCTCATAATAAAGGGCATTAAACGAACACAGTCGCAGAAGGATCTCTTTCAGGAATGTGCTTAGGGGCTCCTCTCTAAAGAGATCCCGCTTTTCGGGTTTAGGGTCCAGGGTTGGGCCTTTTCATGTACGCGTTCGGTATGCTTTAGGATCCCTCGTAGAATCTAAGAAACCATGGGGTATGTACGTAAGGGTACTATCCTCAACCCCTTTTGCATAACCTAAACCCAAGTTCGACCCCAAGAGTCAAGAAAACGCCCGTAGCTTAGCATGCCTCGTCAACAGGCCCTTAANATGGGGTATGTACGTAAGGGTACTATCCTCAACCCCTTTTGCATAACCTAAACCCAAGTTCGACCCCAAGAGTCAAGAAAACGCCCGTAGCTTAGCATGCCTCGTCAACAGGCCCTTAAACGAAGCTTCCACAGAACGAAATTGATGCCCGTAGACACAAGCACACAAAGTAGTAGCCTCTAGCCTCAAAGGAATTTTCCGAAAATACGGGGGTACCTTATTTTGGGGTCCTTATAATGGNAAGCTTCCACAGAACGAAATTGATGCCCGTAGACACAAGCACACAAAGTAGTAGCCTCTAGCCTCAAAGGAATTTTCCGAAAATACGGGGGTACCTTATTTTGGGGTCCTTATAATGGGATTTTCTCTCGAGTAGAGCACTCTCAAGGAAGATTGCTGCGAGGCACTGTTCGGGACCGGTGGAGTCAAGCTCCCATCCCTGAGGGCTCTAGGCCAGATTCGATTCAGGTTTTCAGANGGATTTTCTCTCGAGTAGAGCACTCTCAAGGAAGATTGCTGCGAGGCACTGTTCGGGACCGGTGGAGTCAAGCTCCCATCCCTGAGGGCTCTAGGCCAGATTCGATTCAGGTTTTCAGATCGCGAACGGCATACAAGGATTGCTTGTCCGACTGCCCTGCTTTGAACGGTGCAAAGCCCTTCCCTAAAACAGCCGTAAAGTGGCAAGCACAGCCAGGAGACCCGGCGATGCTTGAAGCTGAACAGTACTCTGCGCAACTTGGGTGTCTGCCTCGAAGGTTAGCAAAATGTTTTCAGCAAGCACTTCCACATACAAATTTTGCAAAAATCCTTTTTACGACAGTTTTGTGGCTTATCCTTGTGCACTTTCAGCCTGGATGTCTCCGGGGTGGGATGATTGATTGCGCAATGTGTCTTTTCCCTACTGCACAATTGAGCAACACCGAACATTCGCAAAAACCTTTTTCGGAAGCAAACGCACCCAATCCTGAAAGCAATCGCGCATCATTACAGCGCCCTGAAACCAATTAAAATTTCAACCGCATCTCAGGTTCCATGGCGTCTATGCAAGACGATGCAAGTCTCAGCGAGACTGAACACTGTCACGGCTCCTTTCATCAGTGCCTTAAGGGTGGCATGGAAGGTCAGGATTTGTTTGATAGTGAGCCTTTGGAGGACCTTAGCCCTATCAGCCTTACTCAGGAGCATGAACCAGAAGAGTTGCTTCGTGAATACGGATGCATCTTTCAACACCTGAGGGATGTTTCGAGATGTTCTGAGGATTCTGTTGAAGGAGTCTTGCGTCAGGATGTGCGAGATCGTGGTAGCCTGCCCGCATCAAGCGTACATTCTAGTGAGGCTAGCACGGTGATTGTTCGTAGCCTGAAAAGACCACGTGTTTCCACGTTGTCGTTTGACATTGACCACGCAATCCTGTTTGAGCCAACTGAGCATGATTCCGTAGAATATTTCGCGAGCCCAACTTCACAATCCTCCTCGTACTGTCGAAGTATTGACCAGTTCCTGCAAATGCATGGGCCATACCAGGGATGGTATATAGATGAATATATGCCGCATCTGCGACACGATGGTTCTAGTTCTAGTTCATCTCTGCACTCTTCTGCCTCTGCCCCTGCCGAGAGCGACGATGATGCCCAAAACTCAAACCGTGAAATGTTTGATGACTTTCCTTTTGAAGCGTTTTGGGAGGAATGGACTATTGACTCTGATGGCCATCTGCACCAGAGGGATTCTTCGCGCCCCAATAGCCCTATCAGCGATTTTAGTGATGTTCCGTCGGTTAACTTGCTTAGCATCTATGCGGACTCGGAAGATGCTAGCCGAGACCTTCCCCGAACGCCCAGTTCTCATGACTCACTCCGTAGTCATATCTATGCTGCCGTTGAAGACGACCCTGATGATCAGCCAGAGCACAAAAGATTTCAAGGTGGAGCAAAAGGTGACAGCAGTGACCAGCCGGGTTTCGTGCCAACTGCCGCTGAAATTAGCAAGCTAATGCAAAAGCTCAAAAAGACACAACATGGTTTCCAGCCAAAACAAATTCCCATGTTGTTGATTTCTGACAGTAAGTTTCTTGCCAAAATTAAGCGCACTGATGACAGCAAACAACTCTGTGATTGCATTGCTGCTGCTGCCAAACGGATGGGACTCACAGCTAGTGTTACAAGTCCCACGCTGGAGCCAAAAGCTGCACATCCAAAGCCCGATCTTGTCAGCAGTGCGGGCTCTAATGGTAAAGGCAAAGGACAAAATAAGGGTTCTTCAGGCAAAGGTAAAGGGATCGATGACAAACAAATCCAACTTAACATTACTGGACTCAACTCAAAAGGAAAAGGAAAAGGCAAAGNAAAGGCAAAGTTAACCGAGACCCTGTTAAGATTTCGCTTGCTCCACACGGTTGGAATGTTTTCCCTCAGGATGAGTTCCAACAGTCTTTTGGTGCTGTTTATCTTTGCGAAAAAGAAGATGACGCGAGAACTATTGCTGAGCTCGCTTTCGGCAAGTCCTACCCTATTGGTGTTGTTTCGCCTCAGCCCTTTCAGATAGGTCAAGGCCAACCTGAGCCTCTGTTTGTTGAGGCCATCCGCGAGCACAAAGGTGAGACCAAAACCATCAGCCTTCAAGGATACTTGCATCAACTCACTGAGCACCCTGTCACTTACAAAAAAGCAGCTACAAGTGTTGAGCTGAAAAGGCCAGACATTAGCAAAACGATTGTCCTTTATGTTAATTTTTCTGACGAAGGGTCAAGCGCTCAAACGAGAGTTGACCTCAACAGGCAGAGTGGCCCTGCAGCTAAGCTTTGCATGCAATCCATCTTGCAAACTCACGAAAGCTGCAGACATGTTGAAATTTTGGATGCTTGGAATGTTCAGCAAAAAGAAGTTTTTTCGGATCACAAAGTCTACCAGGTTTCGGTTCGAGTTAAGCAAGATGACGCTGAAAAACTGCTTATAATCAGTGGACCTGGCAAGATACAAGTCAACGGACCAGGTTCCATCAAAGAGCGAATGCAGCACATTTGGCTTAAAGATAATGGCCGAGCCATTGGTAAAGATAAAGTCCAAGAGGTGTTAAAACGATTTCACGGTCAGCACCTCGGAGCTTTTGAGCTTCGAGGAACGTGGGCAATTCGCGCTACGCATGACAAGATTCAGTCTATCAAGGAAAGTCTTGGTAAAAATGATGAACCTGCGTATTTTCTTTCAAATTGCTCTCCTGAATGGGATGTTGAGGACATTCAAGAAATTCTTAAGCAAATGAAATGGATTGCCACCGTCCGTGAGGGAGACCGACGCTGGAAGCAAGGGTCTTGCGTTTGGATGGTCAGAGCTGCCAAAGAGCCAAGTGTCTGGGCTTGCCCAATAAACTTTGGATATGAAAGGCGTATGTTGCGCATCGCCTCTGCCAAAAAAGCAACGTCACATGTCAAGCCACCCGTCCAAGTACCCACTTATGCTTTCAACTCATGGGGTGCCCAGTTTCGCCGCCAATCAGGGGCCAAACTGACACAAACCATGTCATACGCACAGATGCTTATGAAGGGTAGCACTACAAACAAGCGCCCTGCCCATGACATGGATGCCAGGCAATCGCATGCGGATATGGAGTGTGATTACCGTCAGTCGTCAAGCACAGATGACAATGAAACCTCGCGGGCCCTTGAGGCCATGAGAGCTGAAAATGCTGAGTTGAAACAGCAGATTAGCACCCTCATGGCTCAAGTTTCTCAACTCGTGGCACAGCTTAATGGCCAGCAAGCTGTTGCCCAGCCTGTCCCACCCAACAGTCCACAAGATGATCTGTGAGGTGGTGCTGTCCCTCACAATGGTATCGATGACCATTGTGTTGGGACGATACCTCCATTCATCCCGCTTCCCCGTCTTGGGAACATGTTCATTCCCCCTCCAGTTGCTTTGACCTGTGGATCGGGACTTGGAATGCTAACGCTCTCCAGCCTCATATCCATGAAGCCTTAGCTTTAGATTTTGGTATCTTAGCCATACAGGAAGCTAGAATTAGCTCTGAGCAAGCTTTGGGAATCAACTCCCTTTGCAAGCAAAACAATTTTCAACTTATGCGGGGTACTCTCCCTGAATACGTTCGTTCTGGTAAAAAAGTTACTCTTGACCGCAGCACGCCCGGTGTTGCCTTTCTTGTCAAGCAGAATTTTACCAGTCAATTTGTTAACTTTCCGATAATGGATAAGTGGGAGAAACAAGGTAGGTTCCTGGCAATACGCGTCTTCATTCACACTCGGTGGATTGTTTGTGTTAATGCATATGCCCCGACCTATGATAGTTTCCCTTTTCTTGCCGAACTGTACGAGTTCCTGGTAGACAGGTCTCACGAGGACATTATCCTCTTTGCAGATATCAACGCCGATGCTCGTGAAGGGCTTTTTGTCAATCAGATGGCTGCTGCCAGTTGGAACCCTGTTACGATGTCTACCGATTTCGATTTCGTTTCTTTCGTTCATCCCAAAGGAGGCACAAGCTGCATTGACACCATGGTTGTTGCGCCTGGGCTCTGTGACTTGGTGTCTGCAAAGGTCGGTGTCATTCCCGTGCTTCAAAACGGCCATGGTGTAGTTTATACAGCTCTTCAGAATTCTGAAAGTGTGCCTAAAACATACGAGCCTATTCATTTTGACTTGTCTTTTGATGATGTTGATCTACAAAAGCAATCTTGGGATGAACTGCTCTTTAAGTACAAAGCCTGCTGTCAGAATTCCGATCCGCGAAATGACTGGGTTACCTGGTGCCAGCACCTGCAAAAAACTCACACAGCCAAGGAGCAAAAGCACACCATTGGTCGCCATCCGCAATTTAGAGTTCGTGACAACTCCAAAAAGCATAGCCTTCTTCAACGATTGAGCAAGGCCATCTTTGTCCGCGATGAAGAAACCAAAGCCAAGGTGTTGATGCAATTGCAGAAACACAGCAAAAATCAAATTAGAAAATGGAAAATGCGGCTCCAACCAAAGACCCTAGGAGTTTCTAAGTGGCTTCGCCATCTGTTTAAGTGGGTCAATGGTAAGCACATTCCCGTTCCCTCTTGTGTTCAAAGTGCAACCTTTGGTTTTCAAGGGTTTACTACCAATCTTGCGGATTCTCTGAAGGAAATCAAAAGGTTCTTTGGACAGGTTTATAACCCTGATGGGAACGACAGTAATCCTGATTGGAAGGTTTGGGATTCGTCCTGGCAGCTCGACGAAGATCAAATCAAGTTGATCGTTGATCAACTGCAGGATGTCATTTCCGCTGCTGACGCGAGTAAAGTACCAGGGCTTGATGGTCTTCAGGTTGAGCATTTTAAAAAGCTCCCGCAATCTGCTGTTTACATGTTGGCCGTCATCTTTGATAAAATTCTTTATGCGCAGCAGGTCCCTGAGTTTTGGCTTAACTGCAAAATGGTATGCATTCCAAAACGTCAAAGTTCCATGCAAGTCAAAGACCTCAGGCCGCTTTGCATAGCCCCTGTCATTTGCCGCCTTTTCACGAAAGTCATGTTGAAACTGCACTGGCAATGCCAATTTCGCGTTCCTCCGGATTCCATTGGCGGGGTCGCAAAGCGATCTTCATACTTTGCATGGCTCCCGGCAGCCATGCGATGTGAGTCCACTTGGAAACTTCCCAGCGAGCTACGGCCCACCCTGCAGGGTGTAGCCATAGACACAGAAAAATTTTTTGACAACATACCACAAAGCAAAGCATGCGAGTCTCTCATTTCTGTTGGGTTGCCGACAAAAGTCGTTGCGACTTGGCATTTTATGATTAAGCATACTCGTCGTTTCGCTTCCATTAACGGTGCGATTGATCCCATCCCTTTCGCTTCTTCGAAGGGCGTTCCACAAGGCGACCCTTTGAGTATGCTTGCCGCAGCGGCCCTTTTAGGTAGCTGGACTCTTGAGATCCCTCAAGACCACCGCTTGTTGTCCAGAGTCTTCGTCGACGACCGTCTCCTGCTCAGCAGTCATCACGAAGTTCTGCAAAATGCTTTCCATGCTACTGAGTTTTGGGATCTTTCTCACGAGTTTTCAACCCGACCCAAAACAGTTGCTTTTGGGAATAACCCTGAAGATGAAAACTTATGGTGGACTGACGGGTTTGAGGTCTCTAGAGAACAGCAAGTTTCTTATTTAGGGATTGCTTTACCTTTTCGACAAGTCAACCGGTTTGAATTCTATGAGCCCATCGTTCATAAATTTCATATAGTTCTTGACCGTATTGTCAGAGCCAAACTCACTCATGCCAATGCCGCTGAGGTCATTGCGCGCAAAATTTTGCCTGCCGTGTGTTTCCCCTGCTCGGTCATTAGACCTACTANTCATATAGTTCTTGACCGTATTGTCAGAGCCAAACTCACTCATGCCAATGCCGCTGAGGTCATTGCGCGCAAAATTTTGCCTGCCGTGTGTTTCCCCTGCTCGGTCATTAGACCTACTAAGGCCCAAATTGACTGTCTTAACACAAAAATTTTTGCCGCCGCTGCATTCCGACAGTGCCAGACTCAATTGGCGCATGCTCTGTTTTGTGAGCGCACTCATGCTTTTNTTAGACCTACTAAGGCCCAAATTGACTGTCTTAACACAAAAATTTTTGCCGCCGCTGCATTCCGACAGTGCCAGACTCAATTGGCGCATGCTCTGTTTTGTGAGCGCACTCATGCTTTTGACATTCAAAGTGCTTTCGTATATCACAATCTGCGTTTCTGGCGTCGCGTTGTGCAAGCGCGCCCGGATTTACATCTTGATATGGTNTACTTGTACGAGAACAGTCTTCCTCTGACCAAGCGCCTACATGGCCCAATTACCCTTTTACAAAAAGATTTGCAATGGTTACAGTGCCAGTTCGATCCCAGAAGCACTTGTTTTGGCCCTTCTGATAATCCTCGGGGTTTTTCTCTCCTTGAAAAGGATAAGAAAAAGTTCGATCATAATTTGAGGGAGCTCATCAGGGCTAAACTTGCAAAAACTCTTGAAGAAAAGCATGACAAGTGGCAAGGTTCTTCTAAGTGTGATTTCGCTGCGACGACGCAACTTGTCCGGAAGCTTGAACCTTCTAATCCGCTTCGGGTTCCTTTGATTAGGCTACTGTCAGACGCACATGCTACGCCTTTTCGGCTTAGCAAAATGGGGATACGCAACACAGCACATTGCCCATTTTGTCTCGCTGAGCACGGACACATCAAGCATGTCATTTGGCACTGCCCCCNTTGGCCCGAGCCGCTGCTACAAAGGCACCATTGGCATGAGTGCTCTCTCAACGCCATGGTTTGTACGCGAGACCTGCCCGAAAATATACGCAAAAAATGGCATTCGTTTCAAATTCTTGCCTCCCAGCTCCTCACACAGTGGATGACTTTGAGCAGAGATAAAGATCAATACGAGCCCTTTTTGCCGCGCAGTGTTGAAACCCCTGCCAGATGCTTTGGTCCAGCCAGCCTTCGCAACCATCTGTCACAAAAGATTTTTCGAAATGTCCCCC
>BGNK01000435.1:19012-32105 GCA_003297005.1 Symbiodinium sp. clade A Y106
TGATGCAACTGCAAGCGCGTTAGACATGATCATCGCAAATTTCCAGTGACTGAAACAGCACCTGTCTGTTCTTTCTGTCTCACCTTCGTCGCCTATGACCTTGTGTCCGCCTACCTTATCATAAGGTTCCTACTATTTAGGATACTAAATAAGGGGTCCCTATTTTCGGAAACCCCCAAATCATGAACCTGAAACCCTAAACAGCGGTTGTGGCGGCAGCACGATAGCCGTGCTTCAAACGGACTCTAGCCGTTCAGAAGCCGACTGCGCCAGTGCTGTCTAAAAGTAAGCTTTATTGGAAACATCGGCTTCGCTACAGTACTGGGTATGATGTCACACAACCCAGACCCTTCGACAGTCTATTTGCACGGTAATCCATTCCTTCTGGCTGCAACTTACAAAGGCAGCTGTGGCCAGCCTCTGTTTCAGGGTTGGGACTTACAGAGTCTAAGACATCGGCGGCTATGATAAGCAGAAACAGCGTAGGGAATCTAAAAGCGCGGAAAAATATTGGGCAGGGCTGTGACTGCTTAGCATGTGCATGATTGCATTCCGGGCACAACAAGTTGCATCAGGAGTTACATGCCCTTGCTGCTGTTTGTTGCTGTTGCGTGCTGCTCTACGCAGGCTTCGGACAAGTTAAGGGCTTGGGGTTGAGGACCCGCGATGGAGATGTATATCAACAAACAGACTTCAGAATGCCGTTGGGTGCCACAAGCCTTCTACCAACTAGAAGTACCAGACGATTAGAATAGGCTTGAGGGCGGGCAGATCGTTCTACAGCTGCACTAAGGCCAGTAAGCTCGGGATACTGAGTCTCTCGTGCTACCTGACTTGCAAACAACCCGCCGGCGAAACTCCAAGTGTAAAACAGAAACTCAAGAAGCTCGGCATCATCCTAAGGACCCTGGGCAATCAAACTCACAGAACGAGGCAGACCCAGGGCTCTGAAGTAGGCTCCCTGAAATCTTAGGGTAAGCCATGGTGGCTTCGAGTGCTAAGCAGAGTATATATCCACCCCGCCAACGATAACTTCAAAACCGGATTTGAGCGCGATAAAAAAGCCGAAGCACTTAACAAGAAGCCCCATGGGTCCAAGTACCTGATAATCATATACTCCCCAAAATCCTACATAGCTACTATCCTAAAAGCAATTACCTTAGTATTGGGTCCTTTGGACCCTTGGGGTAAGCTGGGCTCCCGGCTTATGTAAAAATGCTGCGCATCACCTGTGCAAGCATGACCAAAATTCCGGGTCTTATTATACACCTTAATACAGAATATATAGGGACCCTACAAAGAAGTATGTTTTGGAAGGTTCAGGAAGTTCTTGGGCCCGGACTTGAGCAGACGTGGTCTTAGGGTCTTAGGGTTCAGGGCAGTTTTGGATTCAGGCCTTGTTCGAGCCTTCTGCTCCTAAATCGCAGCCTACACAGTGTAGAGTTGCGGGGTAGGGGTTTCGAAGATTGACGTCTGTGTAACCTGATGGCATCCCGACCCTGATAGCTTACACAGGCGGTATACCTGCACTGCATCTACTTCGGACATCGCCATCCTGGCACCGAACCTTTGTAATTTAAGCTCAAACCCAAGCGTTAACTCCCGAGCCCCTGCACCCTCAAGACCCTTGACACCGCCCTACACCACGAATCCAGCAGCTAAACACGAAGCAGCAAGACGTAGTCACAGTCAGAGCTCTATCTACTCCACTACGAAACCTCCAACCTGAAGTCGAATCCGCATACTGGAAAGCCCATAAAACAAAGTACACCAAGGTTGCCTTCTTTCACGAAGAGCTCGCCCTCTACGACGAGATAGAAGCTCGTATTCGCGCTGCTCTCGTCGAACCTTGGATTTGTTTCCCTCTGGTGCTGAATGAGTCTTAGGGTTCAGGCAGTGCGTGGAAATTCGTAAGCTATTGGAACAGCTATCGTACCCCAATTGGGGATACGCTACTTGCAGCCTTGCGTACTTACCACCTATACTCACTGAGTTCCCTGTGTCAATAAAAGGAAAGAAGCTTCTGCGAATCAGTGTTCACACACAACTAGCTCAGACCCACTAAACATTCTCTAAAGAGGTGAGCGAATACTGATGACTAGTTATTTGCCTTAATGAACCCCGATAAGCCCTGTAAACCCAACTCGACATCCTAACCCAGATCAACAACAAGGTGCAGCAGCGCCCCCTTCTGCAGAGTTGTGGTCGTGCCAACCTAGGGGCTGTTCAGGCATAAGGTTTAGGATGTAAGGTTGCAGTGTACGGGTCTAGGGCCTAGGGCTGGCTTGCTTCTGGTTCAGGATTAGGGCTCAGGGTGTGGGGCTTGAGGTGGGGCTTCCAGGGCTTGCAAGGTGTAAAGGTTGAGGGTTTGGGGACGGCACTTGCCTGGCTTAGGGGCATGGGGTTTTTAGTGACATTAGGGTCTGGTTCTGCAAAGGTTTGCGTTCTGGCTTTTACTCCTACATTGACTTGGGCTTTAGGGCGCAATTTCTGGCCTACAGAGAAAGAACACGCAAGCATTGAATTTAGGGTTTAGCGTTTGCAGGGTTCGAGGTTTAGGGATTTAGCGTATGTGGTACTATAAGCATAAGGGGACTGTAGGACACTGTAGGAGGGGAATAAGAAAGCTAAGACTTCAGACCCTTATAATATCATGCTGAAACCTTCCTGTCAGAACTTATCAAAGATCCTCGTAACCCAGTCAAGAAATCCAAGCGCTTCCCTGCGTTCAGGGTGTAGGAGTTTTGTTCGCTTTCGGTGCCATGCCCCGGTGGTTCTCTCCACGAGAGTTTGCAAGTGCTGAGCCTATGAGGAACCTCTGCCTAAACCCCCAACTTGTAATATAGGGGCCGTAATAATTAGAATAGGTTTTGGGGGCATAGTATACTATAACTATAATTCTTTGGGCCCCTATAGTAAACCCGAAAACCCTACGCTTTCGCCCTATGCCCAGAGAGGAACCCTGAGTCAGTATAAGGCAAGCGGCTTTGACGAACTGCTGCAGCAGCCTGGGTCGTGAAGGGTTTAGGGTTCAGGGTTTAGGCTCGGGTTTGCTGGGCTGTAATACGGTCTGGCGTTACGTGCCCTGTGATGCACGAGCCATCGCTGAGGCAGGCAACTTGGAGGCACTTCAGAGAGACCTCGTTCAAAAAGGGCTTAGGGTCGTGAAAAGCTTTCCAGCTCTTCGGGATTTCGGGACTGAAGCCTGATTCCGACTTCAGGGCCCTATAGCTCCCAGTACTTCAGCAAAACTCTGGAATGAAAAGGACGCCGCAAAAAGCCTGATGCTGAGCTTTACGGGTTTAGGGTTTGTGGGCATTTAGGGCTTGAGATTTGGAGGATTTGATTCCAAGATATCTAGTTGAAGGCAAACCCTCAGCCCAAAGCCAAATAATCCTAGACCGTCAACTTTGATCGTAGAGCCGAAAGCTTGAACCCTGACCAAACCCAAGCCCGAAACGCGAAGCCCGACCCCAAAGACTCCACCAGACATTTCTAGGAGGACGGTTACCTGAACAGTCGGCCACCGTTCGATAAACCTTGCATAAACCCCGTGGCACTCATGACCTAGGACTCACAACCTTGGAGCCCATAACATGAGGTAGTGGGAGTGTTAGGAAGCTCTTGCAAGAACCCCCGCGAGAACACTTACAGGAGCCCATATAGGCAGTCCTTTAAAACGCATGGAGGAAGCTTTTAGGAGGTTTGTTAAGAAGTAATAATGGAATCCTGAAAAAAGGAACCCTTCTAAGTGTCTTAGCGGCTATGGTTTGCGGCGTTGCTCGCTTTGAGGCGAGACCCTGCAAACACACGCTAGACCCCAAACCCTGAACCCTGATGTGTAACCACATGCAAGAGCCAAGTCCCCCAAACCTACTTCCCAGTTCGGATTAGCCCCCATCAGCCCTCCAAATGCTGAAAACAGATCATCAACTTGCGCACTTTTAAACCTAATGCGTATTGATTAATGGTGGTAACAGCCACAGTTAAGTGGGCTTTGAAGTAGCCAAGGAGAACAAAGTGTAGACTTTGCTTCATAAACTTCAAAAAAAGGCACCCTAAGCCCTATAGGCCCTAAACCCAAGCTAAACGGTCCGGGCTTTCCAAGCAGTTCAGCGGCTCTGAAGAGCACGAACTGAACCCTGGCAGGCGCTGAAGCAGCTGCTTGATCCTTGGACTTGTCCGGGTTTAGGGTTCAGGTTTTAGGGCTTATAGGGTTGATAAACTCTGTTAACGGGGTTAGGGTTTAGTGTTTATGAGATTGGCTGGCCCGCAAAACCTCTGCATCCGAAGCGCGGCGGAAAGTCGAAACCCTTCGAGCTACCGTGGATCTTAGCCCCGGCGCCCTGAAAACCCAAACCCGAGGTCATGCTCCCCTTTCCGCAGGCAGCTTTCTGCCAGTGTTGTTTAGGATCCATGTCGAGCCTTACGACTTCCTCGCGCGTTTAGCCCCTCTTCGTATGAGATGTCTCCTTGTTAAGCTCGGGTTGAAGCCTCGGGTTCTTGTATTTGGAACTCACGGTTTAGAAGAAAAAGCCGATTCGGCTTTCTGGCTTGGGACGATGACGGTTGATCTGCACTGAAGGTCCCAACTGAACTTTGGGGCTACTGCCAGTAGCTGACTGCATTCGACTAAAGCAAAGTAGTCCTACACGCAACAACTGCGGGGCCGGATGAAGCTTGCTTGGTTGCTGGGTAGCTGAAATATCCTTCGTGAAGGGCTTGGGGCTTACAACTCATAAATATTGGCACATGGTGAAGACCAATCAGTCCCACCACCCGACTACACGACCCCCCATGCCTTTCCGTCCATGACGGCAGACAGCCAGCTTCCACGGCCCCAGAAGGGCACGGCGGGTATCAGTAAGAACTAAGCATTTCCTTTCATCGAGTTCACTACATTGCATCTGAACACAGGGTTGATTTCACGCGGGGGCTATGCATGGCAGACGTTGCGGTTGCGGGTTTCGAGGTTGCGATCGTGGAGGTGAACGAGGTATAGACGGAAGAAAGACATACCCCGCATCGGATTGACACTGGGCGGAAGAATCATGAAGAACGGGATTGGAGTTTCGCATTGAGGGTTTGGGTTTCGGGATTTTCGGTTGTAGACTTCAGACTCATGGGCTGAGCTTATACACCTGATCAGGATTTTCGCAGTACTTCTGACATACAAGCAGGAGTCAAGTACAGTTAAGTCCGCAGACCAGAGAACTTAACCTGCCCCTGCACACAGAGTCTCCGGCAACACATAGGTAATGTAGGAGCCTGATTCAGAAACCCTGGCCCTATAACCCCCATATAATAGGATTCATATAAGGAAGCCTAATAAGGACCCACAGGTTCTTAATCAGGTTTCTACATTACAACGGCTTCATCCTCCAACTTCGAAAGAGCTACATGCGCCCGTACATGCGCGGCTTGATCGGATGCTTTTTGTTTTCTTCACGAGTGGCATTTCTCCTGCTGCGCAAGAAGGAATGCACTACAGAGCAGCAGCAGGAAATAGACAGGAGCACAGGAATCGCGGTCTGAGTTTTGTTCATCCAGGACGGCTGCAAACCACCAAACAAACGGTTCAGTGGAAAAAAGCAGGGCCGTAAGCAAGCAAGCCTTGCAAGCGAGTCTAACTTGACCCCGTTCCGAATTGTCAAACTTAGAGTCCTAGCTAGCCCCAGCAAGAAGCTCCGACAAATCTTCAACGAAACCGTTTAGGATTCTGCGTGCAGGAAGCAGCACATAGATGCCCAACCCCACCTTTCCCATAAACAGCTCAATCCTCGAACAGCACAACCCCATTGTGCATAACAAGGTGCTGTTCGTTTTGAGGTCTCCGTCGGCCCTGAGATTGGATTTAGGGTCTAGCACTTGGGATTTTAGGGCTTGGGGTTTAGGTTCTAGGTTGACATCATGATAAGTCCTCGCCTTCCCCCTTGCTACTGCCAGCCGGGTTTGAAAGTTTCAGGCTCAAGGGTCTACCTGGCGGGTCAGTCTGCCTTATGACTTCATGCGCTGAACCCACCGGCCTTGACCGCTCAGCCCTGATTTTTTTAAGGCGGCATGACAACATGGAACGACACTGATAGGCTTGTCTACCTCGCACACGGCCCAGCCAGTTCAGGTCATACTGCATGCCACCCTAGAGACAGAATCCAGACTCCGATGCATGCAAGTGCCTAGAACACCTCAGCCGATTGAACTTACGTACATCTTGCGGCCCAGACCAAGTTCAAGCCTGATCCTTCGCATGGCGGCTACACGCAAAAATACCATTAATGCGGGCGTGCGGGATTTTACGGCCCAGTGTGCTCCTATAAGTTGGGTTGTAGCGGTCATAGTATAGGCCTTGAATAATTAGACTCAGGGCTTGTGAGGCTTCTATACTTTACTCAACTTTTCCAGCCCCATGCAGTATCAACACAAGTTCCTGCAAGGTGCTGCTCCCCAAAGGCTCCCCGAAGAATGCGGGAGGTTTAGCTTTCAGAGCCCCCGCCCAAACCATAAACCCTAAACCGCAACCCAGATCTCTGAGCTCTGTCTCTGTCAGTCTCACTCTTGAGCCATGTTCGGTCGGTCCCAGTCCTCTCTTGAATACATACACTGGGGTGTCGAGTTTGTATTAAGGACGAAGAAGCATTGGCAGGAGTAGCCGCAGCGGTAGCATTAGCAGTAGCAGTTAGCAGTAGCAGGAGCAGCAGTAGCAGTGGCAGTGGCAGTGGCAGTGGCAGTAGGAGTGGTAGTAGAGTACTTGAGGATCCGGTCTCCGTTCAGTTGAGAATTCCGAAAATCCCTGGGTCGATTCCGCAAAGCTTCGATATCGTCGGGGCCATTGTCCGCCATGGGCCCTCGGATCTTATCCAAGGCCCGCAGAATGGCGTCGATGATGAAATGGACATTGGAGTAGTGGTCGATGCTCAGCAGGGTATACAAGAATTCGGCCTGCGGGGCTGCAACAAGGAAGGATAAGAAGCTCAGGGCTAGTGGCACGACATCTACGCCCCTGAGACGGTTTAAGGTTCAGCCGAGGTTCAGGTTTTGTGTTTGAAAGACCGATTCCGTCCGGCCAAGGAGTCTGGAAGCATTTACCCCAAGGTCAGGATTTCGGGTTTAGAGGGAAGGTTTAGGAAGGCTGGCACGATAAGCATCAATACTAGATGACAATGAGAACAGTAGTAGTATAAGTAACCAAGGCAATAGTATTGCCATATCTTGCCGACGATAGTTTTACACGCACACACACACACACACGCACAGACCTACCTACCGGACCTACCTCTTAGAACGGCTAGAATTGGCATCTCGCCGCTCGATCAAGAAGCTAACCTTGTGCAGACGCGTGCCTCACGGTTGAGAGTTCAGGGTTTGCACGCTGCGAGGCCGGTTCAGACTGTGCGATTTTGTACACAACCCCCAGGCGGTGTGATGCTACAGGTGCTGCTTTTCTGTACACTGTCTGCTTACCCATAGGCTCCATAGTAGTTCCTTGTTGGGATTACCTTTTTGGATCCTATAAGGTAACGCCAAAAAGGAACTACTATGGAGCCTCTACTTGGAGGTTCATGGGTAGTTATAATTTAATATGGGTAATAACTATACTTACCTTACATACAACTCCACTTATATCTCCCCATGAATCTCCAAGTAGGTAAACATGAAGAAGCACCAGAGGGGACGCCGGCAGCCGCTGAATCGGCGAACGGCGGATTAAGCTGGGCTGCAGCCTTGTGATTACGAGGTACGGCTGATGATATAATTCCTGCATTGCCCATAAGGAATATACCATACATCCCAGAGTCTAGGGTCATTAAGGTATTGCAGGATTTATATCATCCACCGTACCAAACCCTGAATCCTAAACCCTTTGACCTCAAGTCAAGCCAGATCACGACCCAGAATCATCTGGACTAACGCCGACAAGAACCCTAAACTCTGAATCCTAAACCGCCTTGGTGGAGTCCAAGACGAAGGCAATGAACATCGCCGAAGACCAGAGCTCAAAAAGGCACACCGCCAGTGTGGTAACCAGCCACACTTGCCTGCAAGGGGAGGCCCGAACCAAGGGAAGGGTTTAGGGTTCCTAGATCCGAGTACTAGGGCCCTCTAGATGTCATGTTGCCTTTTTTGTTCTAACATGGGGTCCTGACGTTCTTGGCCCTTGTTACCGTGTGTGCCTGTTCCTGCAGGTACGACTGGCCCTAAACTCTAAAACCCAAAGGCCCCAAGCCCCAGAGACTCCAAAGTGCTTTAATTAGGGAGTATGCCTTAAATTATAGTAGGATCTCTAATATGATTTAAGGTATATTCCTTAATTAAGGAATTTTGGAAAGTCTGGGAAACCAAAAAATGGCCTGGCTCGTGGCGAAGCGAGGTAACATCGACAGATCCAGTGGATCAGCGCGATGGGCATGAAGAAAATCTCCACGAGCATCTTCAACCTCAAAACTCTGGGGTTTAGGGTTTAAGGTTTCAGGTTTAGGGCACTTGGAGGTTCATGGGTAGTTGTAAGGGTTCCTTTAAGGGTCCATTTAAGGGTATAGGGTTTGAGGGTTTAGGGTTGTATAGGGTGCTGAAGAACATCTCCACGAGCATCTGCAACCTGGGGACTCCAAGGCACTTGGGGGTTCATGGGTAGTTGTAGTGGGGTTATATACTCCCCTCATATGTAAGTCCCAGAATATGGGTTATAACTATAACTCTACGTACCTTCCTTATAACCCCACTTATAACTCCCCATGAACCTCCAAGTACTAAGTCAACCATGGACACTGCCTACAACCAAACCACTCGGCTCCCCTGATCTGTTCGACTTGCACACTCGCTCGACGCAGGCACGGCATCATGAGGTCTGACTGCTACCGCTACTACCGTTAGCTGACGTTGGTATGAGAAGAACATCACGATGCACACAAAAGGAGGCACACCTTTTCGTCCTCCATCCACAGACAACCTGCCCTATTGCTGCCTGGAGTAAAAGCAGAACAAGGATAGGATGAAAACTGTGTAGGGTGTTTTTCCCTCCTACTTGGCAAGCACGAAGCCCGCTTGGCAGGGCTGTGTAGGGTTTAGGATTTAGGGTTTAGGGACACGAAGCACCAAACAGTGAAAAGCCCTGTCTAGGACAAGACAGAGTCTTTACATACATCCACACATACGTACACAAACACGTAAATACATACAACAGCATAGAAATAATTACATACAAACCAATACATATAAACAATACATATATATATATATACACACATATGTATACATATGTATGTATATACATATATACATAAGTGGGTGTATATATATATTGCAGCCTAGTGTCTGAAACCTCCACCCTCAACTGTGTGGTTCTGGTTGGGTCAAAGTTCTGAGGTTTCGTTTCAGGGCTTAGGAGCCTAAACTCCCTCAGCCCTCCCGTGCGCCTCCGCTTGGACTTGAGGTGCTGCTGTCTTTCCTTCCACTCCTCTTCCTTCTGCGATCGGCGCCTGGGTCTGATTTAGGGATGCAGGGTTTCGACACGCACACTCGCACGAAGGCAGGCAAGGCTTGAAGAGAGTCCAGCTTCAGCAAGTGATGCGATTGGAGGTGTCAAGCTGGTCAAACAGCAATTGTCTTCAGTAAACCGGGAACGGGCTGAGGGTTTAGGGTCGGCATTCTCATGTGCGACATGTAAAGTCGAACTGGTTGCACGAGCTGTTTTACAAGCAACGGGTTCGACGGAAGTCTTGTCCGTGTGGCTGACGGGCTCTTCGCTCATGGTGAAACAGAAGCCTGATCGGCGCAGAACTCACACAGTGGAATGGGCCATCCCTCCACCACCCTTCGCGTGGTCACGCACCATCGGCATGAACTCCTTGAAGTCGATAACTTTGCCGTCCACCTCTAGTCTACTAGTAGCACTAATTGTCTCGGCGATGGCCTTCGTGCCGACTTCCTCCGCTACGTCTCGAGCACAGGGCACCTGCTGGAGCTCCGCCATGGAAATCTTTCCATCGCCGCTCCTGTCGAAGACACGGAAGGCCCAGCAAGCGTCTTCTTGGCTGTACATCCTGTCTAAACTCGCTGCTAGAACCTCCGTGTAGTCGATTTCCACACTCCCATCCGAATCCACTTCCTGCTTCCAGTCGACCGGGATGTCCTTCAAGCCGGCCTTGGAAAGCCCCTCCTTCATTTCATTGACTGTCACTAAGCCGTCCCCGTTTCTATCAATCATCATCAAAACGTCTCGGAGCTGCATCATCTCATCCTCGTTCTGCGCACGGATGATGGGCAAGGCACGTGCCTTCTCCAGGATTTTTAGATAAGCAAAAATTTGATCCTTGGCACTCTCCAGCTCCACGTTCCTGGCCCTGGGCGCCTTGAGCTTGATCCACTCGTGCTGAGTGCTGCAACGCCTGATCTGCAGTGAACCTTGCTCTGGGGTGCATCTGGAGCAGGCTGCGTATGAGGTCTTTGGCATCCTCCGACACATTCTTCCAGTCCTAAGGTCGAAAACAGAGCTTGCCCATCTTCACCTTGGACAAAACTTCCTGATCGGAATCCCCAAAGAAGGGAGGATAACCGCAAAGCAGCATGTACATGATGACACCGCAACTCCAAAGGTCACACGCCTCGTCATACTTGCCCGACAGCACCTCGGGTGCGACGTAGTGCGGCGTGCCAGCCTTGGTAATATAGGGGCCTTAAGCATTAATTAGAATAGGGTTTAGGGGCATATTATACTACGGTTATAATAAGGAGCCAAAATAGTATAGGTAATCATTTAGGCCCCTTTAGTACGGCGTGCCAGCCTTGGTAGCCAGCATCTGGCCCTCCACGAACTTGCAGGACAGGCCGAAGCCAATGATCTTGAGGCAGTTGTTTTCTATGCGCTCCTTCGAGGCGAAAAGAAAGGTCTCGGGCTTCAGGTCCCGGTGTACAACCTTGTTCTGGTGCATATAGTGCACGGCACGGATGATCTGCTGCATCAAAGTGGCGGCTAGCACCTCTGTGAAGCTGCCATTGTCAATGATGCGGTCGAAAACCTCACCACCCGCACAAAGCTCCATGACTAGGTATATATTCCTCTGGTCTTCGAAGCTCTCGTAGAGTTTGATGATGTTCGGATGGTCCATCATTTTCATGATGGCAATCTCCTGCTTGAACCGCTCCATGTTCTTCACGTCCCCCTTGGCAATGGTCTTCACGGCACGGACAAGGCCCGTCGCCTTGTTCTTCGCCTTGCAGACATAGCCTAAGGACCCTTCCCCCAGCTTCTTCTTTTCAAGCTCGTAGAAATGGAGTATTTCCCCTGGATTGTCAATAATGAGCTGTGCTGGCCCTCCAGAATCTGGCTTCGCCGGATTCTCTCGGGGATTGGCCTCTTGGCAGCTGCCTTGCTTGAAAGGCAGCCCATTTTGGGGGGAAATCCCCTCCTGGAATCTGAGGTAGAGCTTGAGCCACAATTGGCAGGGTGTAGAGTTCAGGGTTGTTTAGGTTGTACTCAAGACGGGTTCGCGGAATTTCGGGTTCAGAGGTTTAGGTTCTAGAGGGGAGAAGATGTCGAGTGCCTGGGCTGTATTTAAGATTCCGCACATGGAAAGTAGAAGTACAGCCTCCTCCCGACATGTTGGCAGGCTCCGGGAAGTTGGGGAGAAAGGTACCCCAAAGCCTGCTTAACAGCCTATTTGCTAAGCTCTCGGCCCTTAATGTTAACTAAGCGTGCTTGCCTGCACAGCTCTCTCTACTCTACTACCGTCTCTGTCTTTCAAAACTTCAGCCTAGACTGGTACAGATTCGGAAGCTACTATAGTTTCTCATCTGGCACAAGGAGGGGTGTCCAGTGTTGATGTGTGGGTGCTTTGAACAGTTGTTGTAGAGACATGAAACGCAACATACCGCGGTGGCATCTCCTGCAGCGTCTTCTCACAAGACTTGAGAAACTTGAAACTAGAAATGCCGTATCACAACGACTTCACCTTAGCCTTGCGTAAATGTGTATGTCCGAAAATTCAAAAACACTTCAGGCTTGCTTGTTGAGACCGTACATCTAATCCCGTTCTCTAAACCCGAAAAGCCGGACCTCGAGCTTTGAATCCGTTTCTGCCGCAGCCTATAGACCCCACACCCTGAGTTGCTTGCCAGTCCAGCATGGCTGGAGGGTTTTCGGGCGGCCGTCCAATTAAGAAACTGGAGCTACAAGTTAAACCGCTTGGGATGAACCCCGTATTCCGTGAGTTACCGGCCTCTCCCGCATCTCTTCTTGACTGTCAACGATGGTGACCTCCAAGTGCGTGAGAACTCCACACAGACCCAAAAAACAAGACCGAATTCAGGGGTGGAGTTGGCCCTGACTGACAAGACAATAGTGGTCTTTGTCGGCAGCAGCGAGAGTTCCTGGGGAGGTGAGCATGGGATCCGATTGTTCTTCAAGCCCATCACGACTGCAAAACTCGAAACTGCAGTTTAAGTTGGGGACGCAGAGAAGCCACCATCCCATCAACTAAGGATTATGTTCCTTGTGCTAGCATCGGACGCCCCTCGAGAATTCAAGCTACTTTCCTGAATTGCTGCTTCTCTATGAGAACGAAGCCCTGAACTTGCGAAAATTACAGTCGCAAACCATGACTGGTGCGGAACTCCTAGCCCAAAACCTAACCCGAAAATCTTCGAACCACAATCCGAAGCCTTCAAAAACCTCCAAGAACACCGACAACACCCCTAAAACTCTTACACGGCTTTAACCTTAAACAGTATACCCCAAAACCCAGAACCCTAAACCAAACCCTAAACCCTAAACCCTATAAGCCCTAAGCCCTAAGCCCTAAACCAAACCCTAAACCCTAAGCCCTAAGCCTAAGCCCTAAGCCCTAAGCCCTAAACCCAAACCCCAAACCCAGAACCCTAAACCAAACCCTAAACCCTAAACCCAAAGCCCCAAGCCCTAAACCAAACCCTAAACCCTAAGCCCTCAGCCTTAAGCCCTAAACCAAACCCTAAACCCTAAACCCTAAATTCCCACCCAGGCCTGCTTAGGCCGTACCCACCCTTTTTCTAGGGTGCCTGGACTCAGAGGACGTCCGGCAGTGATTGACACCATTACTTGGATGGACAATGGGTGGAG
>BGNK01000435.1:40736-100736 GCA_003297005.1 Symbiodinium sp. clade A Y106
ACCCCCCCTACCCTCCCCCTATTCACCCACTCCGCTCCCGTTTAGGGTGTTGACCAAGGTCCCAAGCCGAAGCTCTGCTCCCAGGGCCATGACTTAGGCTTTGGGGGTTGGGGTCAACGAGATGAGCGTCTAGGTTCTCGGGTATCATGGGGAACCAAAGGCTAATTTTTTTTCATAATATAAGGATTATATAGGGATTAAGCTACCCCAAAAGGTTAAAGGTTACCTACTCTACTACTAAGGTTAAGGGCCATAATCGTCTTGCTTGCGGAGCACTAGGCCGGAGGTGTCAAGGGACCCACAACAGAGAAGAGACGCTCTGCCAACAGCAAGTCTCCTTCTTGCATGTCGGGTTCAAAGGCCCCACATATTGCCAGCCAACTAATTGTGTAAGCCTGCAGCTCCAGCTCCAATCGAAGCAGCTCCAGCCATCATGATAATGATGATGGTGATCATCAGCATCCGTGTCATCAGTGTCACCAACATCATCATCAACATTATCATCATCATCGTCATCATCCTGAGTGCCCCCCTCCTCCCCACCTATTCATCAAATCGTTCACCATTATCACGTGTCACAGCCACCATCAATGCTTTCTATCGTGGCCAGCACACCTTCATCAGTCGTTGAATGTGCAAGTACGCAGTGCAACAGTGGCAGGAAACGTAACAGCAAGCACATCTAGAAAACCAAGTCGTAGTCACGATAGCTGATGGCGGCCTCCTCCTTCTCGCGATTGATGTCGAATTTGGTCTCGCCTGGGTGCACATTCAGTTTTCCCGAGTGGTGTGGCAACCCAACTTGTTGCATGAAGTGTGAAACTGCTTAGGGATGTGGGTGCTGAAGCCCGAAATAGGAGGCTTCAAAGAAGCGGGCCCCCCTAAACCCTTAGGCCTTAATAATTAGAGTAGGGTTTTGGGCCCCATTATTAGATAAGTATAAGAAGGAACCCCCAAAATAGTATAGGTAATTATTCAGGCCCCCAGATCAACCTGTGCAGCCAGGCAACCACCAATACTGGCTTTTCGCCCAGGTCTAGAACCTGGGTAGCTATCTGAATTCGGGTCCTTTTTGATCCCAGATATAGTACGGCACCCTTATTAACAAAAGGGCCATAGACCCCTTATGGTACCCTTAAAGATCCCTTTGAGGAGCCCCAAAAGGGACCCTAACCCACCTTGTGAAGACGAAGGAGGCGTGACCGCCACTCCTGGAGAGGTCGCAGCATCGAGGGGTTCTGAGGTTTCGGGGCTCAGGACTAAGTTCAGAGCACCCGTGTCTTAGTAATAATAAAAAACAACAACTAAAAAAAAACAATATCACGAAGAATAACAACAGAGGCTTGGTGTTTAGGGCGTTGAGGGCTCATCTCAGCTAGAATGCTGCTGGTGATGTCGTTGTTGCTGTTTGCATCTTCCTGTGACTACTCCCGCGGTGCCTCCACTTCTACTGCGAACTTACTCACAGTAGTAGCTCGCCGTAGCTTGGTGATACTCGTCGCAGCGGCAGCCAGCACCTCTAAATGTTAGGTGTTTCATTTTATGAGGATTACTGCTTTGACAGGTGGTTGAGACACCGAGGCCTCGCAGCACAGCAAGCAAATTGCTGTAAAGGGCTGGTTGCAAACAGCACAGCAGCCTCGGAGTTAGTCGGTTAGTCCTAAATAAGTTGGAAGTGCCACGTGGGCTCTAAGGTAGGAGGAAATGGCAATGTGCTGACGTGCTGACGCTGATGCTAAGTGGGGTGGAAATGATGAAATCATGGTAGCTGGTGGCGTTGCAGTGGGGCAGCTGGGTTGCGGTCAGTCGCTTGCTACTACTTTCCCCTTCTTCGACGCTTTGGCTCGTGCTCCGGACCGTGACGTATTCGGCACGGCAGGATGCTCCGAGGGTTTAGGGTTTAGGGTTTAGAGATTCTCTTTTTGAACGAGGTCTCTCTGAAGGGCCTCGAAGCCTCGATCCCTAAACCCTACCTTAACCCTGAATAACCTACCTTTTTAGTGTTCCCTAATATGATTGCTTTATCTAAGTCCTAAAAAAGGTAGGTTATTCTGAGTAATCTACCTTTTTAGGGTTCCCTAATATGATTTGTGTATCTAAGTCCTTAAACAGGTAGGTTCTTTGGGGGTTAAGGTAAACCCCACGGCGGTCCCGTGGCTTCCTGTCAATTGAAGTGTTCGAGGTGCTGGCAGGCAAGGTTTAGGGTTGTTTGGGCTTTAGGGTTTAGGGGTTTAGGGTTTAGGGTTTAGGGTTTAGGGGTTGGGGTTTAGGGGTTTAGGGTTTAGGGTTTTAGGGTTTAGGGTTTAGGGGTTTAGGGTTTAGGGTTTAGGGGTTTAGGGGTTTAGGGTTTAGGGTTCGGGGTTTAGGGTTTAGGGGTTTAGGGGTTTAGGGTTTAGGGCTTGGGGTTTAGGGTTTGGGGTTTAGGGTTTGGGGTTTGGGGTTCCGGGGTGAGGCAACCCTCTCTTTGCTGGCAGGCAGCAGATGCAGTTGTCGTTTACATCCCAGGCAAGTAAGTCTGTCCAGCCGGATTCATTGTCCAGTCCCGGCCCAAGAAATACTGAATCTAGCCTAATCAAACCAAACCCTAAACTCTAAACCCTAAACACACTGTAATCACGAACCCCTTTGGCTTGGCTCCTTGCTCATGCTCTGGAGAGCTGTCTTCGGCGCTGGGAAGATTCAGGCGCGCCCTCGTCGACTTCGGCGTCGACTTCGATCCGGGTGGTGACATCGCTGACCTGGGCTTTGAAGCAACAGGGAGAAAAAGTATAGACTCTAATTTCCTTAATGGTTGACTTTAAGTAAAGGTCCCAAGACAAGTATTAAAGTATGGTACTCCAAAGCCCAGTGACTTAGATCCCATGGGTGACTTCGAAGCCTTGGGCGACTTCAGTGCCGATGGAGGCATCGAAGAAGTTGGCGACCCGGGATCAGTTCGCGACCTCGTCACAGGACACTGCCAAGGACAATGTAATATAGGGGCCTTAATAATTACAATAGGGTTTGGGGGCCCAGAAAACAACATCTACAACAAGGAACCCCCAAAATAGTATAGGCAATTATTTCGGCCCCTGTATTAGTCTGAACTGATCAGTCTCCGCAGTAACTACAACTCTGCGGCCTGTTTATAATCAAGCTTTTGACAGCTTTGCTTTTACGGGCAGTGCCTCATTCATTTGCTGCACCGGACTACTGCCGAATATGGTGGCAGGAGCATTATTTTTCCAGATCTGGCATTCTGAGCGACCCAACTAAAACTCGCACACATCATGGTCAGGGACCACTCTTGGAACTTACTATATCCTTCTCTTCCAACTGTGACAGACCTCGCTGAAACCTTTCGAGAGCCGACTGCGCTGTGACCCATGATAAGGACTGTCTGGGAAGATGTGCTTGACTTCAAAACTCATAACAACAAGTGTCTGAAGCTGCAGAGGCAGAATTTTATGGCGCTTTGCAGAAGTCACAGCTACGCTACGCGGTTCTGCAGACAATTACCCTAAACCCAAAAGCCGGGTTTAGGCGTCGACTTTGGCGTTTATCGAGTCTAATCCTAAGCCCCAAACGCTCTTTGCAACGTCCCTCAACAGCAATCCTGCCGGCACTTCAAAGGCATAAACCCTATTCCTTCTTTTTGCAACTGGGCTCGAGGACTAGCCATATTCCCTAAACCAAAGAACCCCGATTCCCCCTAACCGCTTTAACCCTAAACCCGCGCACAGGGCCTTGGGCGAGACTCCGCTGGCATCTCCGCTGGCATCTGATCCGCAGATGGCGAGGATTGCGGCCGATTTGCACTTGCCTTCAATTGGTGTTTAGAGGCTTAGGGTTTCGACACGCACACTCGCTCAAGCAGGCCCGGCTTCAAGGTCTGAGATTGCTACTGGGACAACCCTGATTTTCGTGTGTGGTGCAAGAGAGAAGAGGGCAAAGAAGCAAACAGGCAGGGAGTAAACGTCAAAAGGTTCACTTGCACCAGACACGTCTTCAGGATCTCTACCTAAGGCCCGTGAACTGTCAGCAGATGCCACGGCAGCGTTTCTACCGGGCTAATGACAGATACTCAGACCACAGGTTTGCCCCCACTGTTTAAAAAGAGCCACCACGAGGAATAGCAAACATCGTCTGTTACATGCTGGGCAAAATCCACAAGAATTCATTTCATGCATTTCATAGTCACTGGTTGCACTGTACATACCGTTACTGTTCTCGGAGTCTTGTCAGACCAGCGTGTAGGTGCAAAATGCAGCGCCAGCATGCCATGGGGTTTAGGGCTAAGGGTTTAGGGTGTATTGGGCTTAGGCAACTCAAGAGGCGAGTTAAAGGTCTTTTTCAGATGTTTAGAGCTTTAATTGGGGATTGAAGGCTTAGCTTTGAAGACTTCAGGGCTCAGGGCTTCAGGTTTCAGGCTGAGGGTTTAGAGCTTCGAAGCTTCAGGATTCGAGGTTTCCGTTGCGGTTGCGCATGTATGGGCGGTTGTCAAAATGAGGGTCCCGTTTTGGGTCCCTAATATAGTACGGCACCTAATATTTGGGGTACCCAAAAAGGGACCCTAATTTTGACAACCACCCGTACGAATAAGACTGCATGCCGCATAAGCAGGCAAGGACTAAACCAGTGAGGGTGAAAGCATGCAGACGTTTCAATCTACGGACACACAGTTTGCCTACATGGAATGGTGACATATGGTGACTAGTGAGTAGTGCAGACGAGCAACAAACACAAAAACACAGGTAATCCAACACAAGAAGGTATGTACAGCCCTTTACACCTGGACTTGATGAATGCCAGCACCCCAAATCCTAAACCCACAAAAACCCTAAACCCTAAATCCTAAACCCCAAATCCTAAACCCAGAATCTGATTTCTGAAATGCCCGGCTGTAGTTGGCAAGTAGCTATTTCCGCCGCCATGCGTAGGACGTCCACGGATATAGACGCAACAGGTTCCTCACCCGACGGAGGGACACCTGCAAGAGCTTCTTTTGCCGATGGCCCAGGAGCTTCGGCCAGGGCCGCCGACTCCTGGAGCTCTGGTTTAGGGCTTGAGGACAGCACTCGCCGTCACCGTCGAAGTCGTCGCCCTTTGCTACAATGACAAGAATGGCTTGCAGCGGCTTGCATGGCACTGAGCAATCTACCTATCTATTGAACTACCGACCCCTCCGTGTCTACCTCCTATCTATCGATCTACCTGCCTGCCTGCGTGCCTGACTAGCTACCTAGCTAGTGAGCTATAGCATCTATCTATCTATAGCTGTCTATCCACCTATCTAAGTAAATCGATTAGATAGGGCGGAGGTGGCACGCGCATGTCATCACATGGCTGAAAGGCTCTGTGTGTATGATTATGATTTGCAGTTTCAACGATTTGAACCTCAGCCAAGAATCAAGATGACCGCCCGCGGCATGTTGCACCAACTTTGACCCTAGGCCGTCCCCGCAATTCCCAAATCCTTAAATCCCCGAAATCCCTAAACCCCAAACCCACTTCAAACCCCTAAATCCCGAAACCCCGAACCCGCTGCAAAAAAAACGAAATCCCTGAAACCCCAAGTCCGATCTCCTCGGCAGGCAGCCTCTCGTCGGCTTCCAGGCCCAAGGATGGCGGGGTGCGCACCGGCGTGCTCGGGAGAGACTGGGGTATGGGGGCCGGGCTGGGACTGGGGCTGGGGGACTGGGCACTCTGAGCCTGGGAAGCAGCTCTTAAGCTGAACTGAAGGGCAGTCTGGCGAGGTACCGGGGGGTCCTCGTTCTCGGATGCCGTGCGCGACATGGGCTGAGGGACATGGGGGAGTGTCGTCCTTTGGGGGAGCCCCTCCTCCGCGAAAAAGCTGGAATCGGCTGAATGCTCCTCAAGCAGCTCAAGCAGACCTGAAGGCTCCTCCGATGTTGAGGCGCCATGTCTCACCGGCTCTGCTGTGGGGACAGCACCATCTCCATCATGAGAAGGCACTCTGGAAAACTGATCGGCGACCCTTGGCCTGGGGGATCGGATTGCTCTTGGGGAGGTTGTTGAACAAACCGGCTCTGAAGACCTAATGCACAGTTGCACAAAAACTTTCCGAGACCCGAATTCGCAAACCCTAACAGTAGTTTCAAGAAATATTAAATATGCGATTGGGTTGTGACGACGCTTTTGTTTGGCAGAACCCTAAACATATTAGGTAGGTAGTTGGAGCCAAAGAAGGACCTCGTGTCCGTCGGACGGTTCAAAGATGAGCTTGCCGCTGGAGGCGGAGGCGGAGGTACACCGCTATCCTTCGCACGAGCCTTCGGTACTGGGGCGGCTGGTGGAGCACCTCGCTCCTGGTGAAACATCTCCTGAGCTTGGGGTTTTTCTTGGGTTGTACTGCAATTGCCGGCCCCAACATATGTTCATGAACTAGTACCTCTGCAAGCACACAAGGAAATGTCAATTGCAGGATTCTAGGCGAACTTGACTACTTGACCCAAGCTAGGCGCTCTGTGTAGTGCCAAGAAATTCGCCTGAGGCTTGCCGCCGGCCGCCATTGCCTTGAGCAAATGGCACTGATGGCCATCGGGTCCTAACACAAACAAGATTCTAGGAAGGTTGGAACTCGTTGTGGCAGAGTGAAGCCTGGACTTGACTGTGCCAAGTAAGCGCTTAAAGAGCTTGAAGAAATGAAAAAGACTTGCTTGCAGTGCCTCCAGCCATACATGTCGCACCACCCGAGAATGAGGCTGGAAAGACTGCGGACAACAAGCGGTGGTGGTGGTAGTGATAGCGCTAGTGCTAGTGGCGCTGATAGTGAGTTGTAGTGGCAATGGCAGTGGGAGTGCAAACGGCAGTGGCAGTGGCGGCGGCAGGGGCAGTAGTGGTAGAGGTCGTGGTAGTGCTCGTGGTGGTTGGCTGTGGTAGTGGTACTGGTACTGGTATTGGTACTGGTAGTCGAAGTCGTGGTCGTAGTAGTACTAGTAGTAGTAGCAGTAGTAGTAGTCGTGGTGGTGGTGGTGGTGGTGGTGGTAGTGGTGGTGGTAGTGGCAGTAACACTAGCAGCAGGACATGGTCCTGGCCTCATACGGTTACGATGACCAACCATATCATACATGACGCAAGATTCCAAGGACATGGCGGTATTCAGCCAGTCGCCTGAGTCCTCAACCCTCAGCCCTACAAGCGCCGTTGTAATGTAGGCGCCAGAATAGTTGCAAGAGGGTTGGGGTATATCGGCAATTATCAGTATATCTTAGTCTCAAGTAGCTTAATATAGTTTACTGAAACTCTAGGGTTGAAAATGAAGCCCTTGAACCAGAAGGCACCTAGGCCTTCATGGGGGCCCTAGATCTTGCTCGTTCGAACAGACTCCAAGCCGAACCCTAAAGCGCCAGTTAAGGGTTTAGGGTGTGGGTGCCTAGGTTGCTTTCTTGGTTGACGGCCCTTTTCCGACCAAAAAACCTTATAACCCAAAAAACTAAACCCCTAACTGGCACTTTGACTAGGGTTTTAGGGTTTAGGGTTTTGAGGGGAATTGAAGCTTCGGCACAAAAAATACTGCATCGGGGGTTCCAGCTCCTGTAGACTGTAGGCTGCGCAGGTTATGCGACTGTAAGCCAGAGTTCAATAGCAGAGCTACATTGCTGACTATGCCTGCCCCTCGCAGGCTGACATAGAACAGAGAATTGGGAGTTTCCGAAAATGGGGGCCCCTGATCTAGTACCCTCGATTGTAGGATCCTTATTTTATTATAAGGACCCCAAAATCAGGTACCCATTATTCTCGGAAACTCTCAATTCTGAAAGTCCGACTCTGATCGACACTCAGACGAAACCCGAAGACTAAGCCTCGTTACACCACGAGCACAAAAGTGCAATCCTGCACCCTAGTTTAGGGTTTAGGCGTTCAGGGTTTGGGGTTTAGGGGTTTAGATACCACGGCACGGCACCAAAGCCCAAGTAAAACTACTGCAATCTCCGGACCCTAAACTCTCAAATATGTACCTGAAGCCACCTAGCCCTAAACTTCCTTTAAAACCCCTAAAGGAACCCTGAAAAGAAATTCCGCCTGAGGGGCTCCTCAACCCCGGAAACGGATCCTAAGGTGGTCCTAAAGCAGTGACTCAAACTCCCACGAAAAGCAGCACCAAAAAGGATCCAAAGTTCCTGGTTTAGAGTTTAGGGCTTCAGGGTTTTAGGTTCAGAGTTTACAGGAAAAAGAAAGCAATACTACAAACCCATCGTATCTCCGACCTTGTACAGAAGCATACAGAAGCCCTACGGCTTGCCACTGCTGATTGTCAAAACCCTGCACTAGATTGGGTCCTTTTGTGTATTAAATGTCGCGGCTTGGTTCCCTATGGGCATTGCGTTTGGTATGACCAGGTTCTGTCCATCAGCAGTCTGTAAAGTCGATAGTATGTACACCGAACCCCTGATCCCCAGAACCCTTGAACAAAAATACACTAATGCCTCGCCTAAGGATATATGGGAGTTTTCGAAAATAGGGGGTACCTTATTTTGGGGTCCTTGTATCAATGAGGATCCTACTATTTAGGGGTACTATATTATGATAGTACTTAATATGGACCTTCGTACTTCGTATTTGGGAACGTTGTGATACTACTTAATATAGGCGCGTTAGTAATTGAATAATGCTATGAGACTACTTAATATACGGGCCTTTGTCATTGGCAATAATATGAGAGTTTCCGAAAATAGGGGACCCTAATCTTACACCTTCAATTCCTGAGGCCCCGATATTAAGCCCTAAACTCGAAACTGTTGAAGCTTGATGTGCCAGAAACGGCACAGAAACAGTAAACTCATGCGGCTGCTCTGCGAAGGATCAAGGAGCAACTTAATCACGAAAGCCCTAAACCCTCAATCCCTAAACCCGACACCCTAAATCCTAGACCTCGAGTAGTACCCTTGCCCACAGTAGGAGAGCGGCTCGCCCGTCCAGGGCTCGAAGCGTTCGGAGCCAAAAAGCAGAGAAAAGAAGGCCCTGGCACAAAGTTTCGATATGTTTTTGTGGTTTCGACTCGCACACTCGCTCAAAAAAGGCACGTATCCAGGCCGTAGGTCCAATGGCAACACTTTTTGGAGTTTAGGGCTTAGTTTCGATATTTATTGGAGGGCGACGGTAAGGCTTAGGATCGTGAGTTTTGGAATCTTTCGGAGATAAGCAGGGTGCAAGGATTAGGGGTCTGGATTCGAGTGATTTCAGTGCATTTTGGCATTTGGGTCAGGTTTCCGAACTCAGAAGCTTTAGGGTAGGTTACAGTGTTCAGGGATTTGGGTTCGGGTTTGGGGTCTACGCAAAAGCGGTTTCAAGGATTACATGGCTTGGGGTTTAGGTTTCAAGGCTTCTGTGGTTCCTTATTAGGCGATCTCCTGCAAAGAAAGCTTCCAGAAAATGCGCAGTTCGAGCCGCTGACACCGCAATCACCGAAAAACAAGGGCAAAGGGAGTCTAAGTCTAGAGCTTGTGTGGCTTCGGGGCGGAATGTAAATGCTTGAAATTTCGAAGCAGGTGAGAATGGTATAACGGTTTACGGCTTCACCTGTACGAAGAAGTTTAACAGTGCCAAAGGGTTCCAGTATCACTATAGTACTCTCTTAGTAAATATATGAGCCCCCAAAGTGTGTGTATATATATATATATGGTCGCCCCTCCCCGTTGACAGACCATGCCCTTTCAAGTGAGTCGTAGTGCATGGTCTATCGGATGGGTCACAATCAGCCCCCCCAAAATCAATTCAGAAATTTCCCAAATTCTCGCCCCTAACTTTCGGGATTTCCAAAATTTCGAAAAGTCCAAATTTCCAAAAATTCCAAAAAGTTCGCCCTTATGTTTTGGAAAATCCCGTCCACTAAGTCTGGGGATTTTGGAAATTTCGGAATTTTTTGAAATTTTGGAATTTTTGGAAATGTTGGAAATTTTGGAAATTTCGAAAATTTTGGAACTTTTGGAATTTTTGGAAATTTTGGACTTTTTGGAAGTCTTGGAATTCTTGCAATTGATTTTCAGGAGGGCTGATTGTGACCCATCCGATGACAGACCATGCACTACGACCCACATGCAAAGGCAAGGTCTGTCAATACTCATGCCCATATTCAGACGAATATAAATATACGTATATGTATATATATATGAGTATTGATACTCCTACAAATACTGTTACCAATACTAATACTGACATTGATCATTTGTTGAATGCTCAAGCTAATACCAGCAATATAAAGCCTAACACGAATATGCTTAATAAAGATACTAATATGGATTAATATTGACATTAGTATTCCTACGCATATCAATAATCATATTCATATTGATATTAGTGTATATTAATACCAATACTAATACACACCTGCATATACTAATGTACATAAATATACATACCACGATATTAAAATACAAATACATTAACTCATTCATGTATTCATCTGTTAGTATTTTCATGTAATTAAGAGTAATACTAAAACAAACATTCCTTCAAATACAAATCATCAGATTAAAATTCGTACTAGCGCTAACACTGTTACTAACACTAATCACAATATTTATACTAACAGCAGTATTTACATAAGTATTGATGCTCCTACGAATACTAATACCCTTATGATGTCAACAGTCATGCTATCACCAAGACTAATACTGAAATTGACAATTTATTGAATATTCAAGATCATGCCAGTATTAATACCAGCATTAACACTTATTTTAAGGCGAATACCACTATGAATAATCCTAATACTAATATGAACATTAAAACTCCTACAAATACCAATAATCATATTCATATTGATATGAATACTAATACCACTACTAATAATAGACACCTGCATATACTAATGTACATAAAATGCATACAACTATCTTAAAATACAGATATATATATATATATATATATTAATGCATTCCTGTACTAATGTTTTAGGATAAGCATATACCCATATACTAATGTAGCAATATACTACTTGTTAATGTATGAATATACTATACTAATATGCTGATATACTAATATACGACTACTGTAATATGCAAGTATCCCAACATGACAAAGTAGTGTACTAATATGCCAACATACTGGTATACTTATAAGTCATTAGACAATACACGAAAATAGTACATATACTAGTATACTAATGTACGAATATACTGGTATGTTAATATACTAATATGCTAATACACCAATGTACTAGTGTACTCATGCACCAGTTGTACTAACACATTAAATATACTAATGTACAAGTATACAAATATGTTACTGCTCGAATACATTAATGTATTGATATACTAATCTGTTAATATACGAAACTATCAATATACTAACATATCAAAACTAATTCTAATATTGATACTAATACTAGCACTTCTGCGAATATTAACTGATATTAAACCCAGCATTAAGACTGATGCTAATACTAGCAGTGATACTATTGCTGACATTGACACTGACACGAACACTAACACCAACACGAACATGAGCACTAGCACTAGTTTATGTTTACTAGTATTGATATGTATACTTACAATAAACACTAATATTATTACTAATACTCATCTTAATATCAATACTACCACAAAACTATTAACTCATGTGCCGCGCGTCTGGTGCATGCGTCCTCAGTACATGGCATGTTAAAAGTACACGTTGTATATCTACTGTAAAGGTTTTACTTTACNATATCAATACTACCACAAAACTATTAACTCATGTGCCGCGCGTCTGGTGCATGCGTCCTCAGTACATGGCATGTTAAAAGTACACGTTGTATATCTACTGTAAAGGTTTTACTTTACAGATTATCGTCGTGTGTGGTGTGTTTAGATACAACATCTCAGCCGAGTCACCTGCCAAGAGAACACTGTCACAAGGGCATGGTCTGTAAACGGGGGGGGGTGAGCACATATATATATATACATATATATATATTTACACACACTTCTTTTACTTGGACCCTTTGGGAGTGTGGTTGTTCTGCTTCCTGTTTCTGCAATACAACTGAAATCGAAAACGAGACTGCAAGGGCTAATCCTTAAACCCAACAAGGGATACTCGCCTTGGGCCTTGGCCATTTCAGGTCTTTAGGGGATTTTTTTTTCCTTCCTACCAGGGGTTTTAGGGCTTGGGCTTTTTTTTGGCGGGAGATAAGATGTTGGCGGTTTAGGATGCAGGATTTTTCGGGCTTTGATTGCAGGCAGTTTGTGGTAGTTCTTTAAGGTCACCAAAATACTACGGCACCCTTGTAATACCAAAGGGACCCTAGATGGGACCCTAGCCCAAAAAAGGTTAACTTAACCTTTTGAAGTATATTAGGATTATATACGCCGCAAAAGGTTAAAGGTTACCTACTCGGCCACTATGATCTAGAGAACTACCTCTGTGCACGTCCAGCCTGGGGTCCATCTGCACGGTCTTCTGCTTGTCAATGCCCTCTTTGCCATCACGATCATACCTGCAACCCTGAACCCTAAACCGGGTAAGGCTTTGGGATTGAGGGTTTAAGGCAACTTCATTGCAGATTCTTTCTGATCCCGGAACCAGCTTTGGCACACATCCTAGGGCTTTGCGGCGTCGCGTCTGCTTCTTCCGGGCACGTCAAGGCCCTGAGCCAAAACAACCCAAAACATCAACAGAGAGGACATAATCAGACAATGTCCTGCAAGTTGAATCTCTTCATGGTCAAAAAACCTCCAAATCCGTTGACATCCCCTGAAGCCCGCCCGAAAACCCTACAACCTCAAGCAAAGACCCAGAGCCCCGAAACCCAAACTCAAGCGCATTCTGAGATATGGGCTTCTTGCGAAGGTCTGGGTCGGAAAGCACCTGGAACTCACCCGTGGCTTGTCGTACTCCTAGCAGCAAGAAAGCCGTATAACCGGCAGCCCACCAGGAAGTTACCCAAGCCCTAAACCCGCAAAGCCTAAACCTACAGCCCTAAATCCCTAAAGCCTAAAAGACGATCTAAGCCCAAGCCCAAACAAGTCCACCGAAACATAAGACCTATGCAGTTGAGCTGCTAGGGTCTTGGAGAGCTTTAGGCCGAGTTTTGCGCAGTTTAGCTTACTTAGAGGCCAGTCGAGAATTTGGGAAGCTACACTGAAGTTACGGGTCCTGCGTCGCAGTGCGCTAGGAAAACGATTGCGAGCTCGGGTTCTTGCTAGGGCTCATGATATGGATTCTGCTATCTGCTGCCAGGCCTGGTTTCTTAAGTTGCATTAAGCTTTGGGGTTTGCGCTGGCGATAGAACCAGGTGATTTCTTAAGTTACATTATGTCGGCTTTGGGGTGTAGGTTGTCCGGGTTGCCAGTTGCGATCGCAGACTGGGGGGCATAGACCAGGGGAGATTTGCTCTGGCAACCGGCTCTCGCCAAAATTGTCTGACAATCACAGATGCGCAGGAGTCAGGGGTCAAAGAAGCCAATTAAGTAGGGTAGAGATTAGGGTTTAGGGTTTAGGGCAGACTGCGGCTTTGGGGTATATTGTATTACCCCGGGAACAATTATATTGAAAGTTCTGCAGGCTTCTATACTGGTTTTTCCACGGACTCACATGACTCCTTCCAAACTGCAAGGTCTTCTGTCCCATGGAAAGAACTGCTACAGTCTGCAAGCTTTTACAGGTCCTGGTCCTGGCAGTCTTCTGTCGTTAAATCACTGCAACATCCCACATTGGAGCTGTTGCGATTTTTTGGAGGCCTGTAGACGGCAGATACGTGAACACATCGTGGTATTCCAACTTTTTTGTTCTACGAAACTTGCTCCCATGTTATGTTGGAGGCAAGCCGAAAGCCGACGCACCGACGATGACCCCACAATTCCAGACGGCGTTTCTCGCACTGTATACTATAGCTCAGCATAAGACTACTTGGAGGCTCAGGTAGTCGCGTACTATACAGGTAAGACTTCCAAACTCCGCATTGTGGTTGCCCTATGTATAACCGTATAACCCTGATTCCAGCATGCCTAGTGCCTGAATCATTCTCATTGAAGTGCTTTTGCTCGATACATACATTGTTGTGCCTGCAGTAACCCCAAATATCCCAAAACCCTCTACCCTCAACCTCTAAAAACGCGAAGCCCTGAACGCAAAGAGAGCTTGTTCTTCAACTCTTCGCCCTTGCTGCAATGGAGCACCTGGTAGACCGTGCTGAGCCTTGGCACCAGCGCTCCAGGGGTCTATGTCCCAAAACTCATTACAGTAGAAGCTCGAAAGTTGGAAACCAAATAGCCTCAGTCCTTAAGAGTAATGTATAGGGAATCCCAGCTCTATTTGTCCTTCATCCGGTTTCCAACTTTCTGGGGTTTCCTATAACTATAACCTTTGAAAACACATATAGTACCCTAAATAGTAGGATCCTTATTCTAGGGACCCCAAAATAAGTTAATAAGGTACCCCTAATTTTCGGAAACTCCCATTAACCTTTATCAACACTAGTTTGTGATCTGAGGGTTTAGGCTCGGGCTTCGTCTCGTTCGGCTCGGGCTCAGGGCTTGGGGTTCAGGTTGGCGTTCAGGACTCATTATCTGTATTTCTACTTGTGTATATATATATACTACATATATATATATATATATGTATATACATTCTGTATTTGTAATATATATATATGTACATAACTATTAAAGAGGTGTAACCTTACGACCTAATGATGCTAAACTACATTTGTCACAGCGCCCAGCCGGGTTCTGGGGCACTTAGAGGCTGAAGGTAGGGTTCATGTCCGGAGCTGCATCTTTATGTCGGTGCTCCTCCCCTCTTCCAGCGCGCATCCCGTTCAATACGCATGAATTTAATTTGGAACGAAAGCGGTGCTTTTCTACGACTGGACGAAGAGCGTGTCTGCGAGACAGTGTTGTGGTGCATTTGAGTACTGTATAGGGGAGACTTCCACCGAAGCCAGACTGCTCAACCAGAGGTCTGGGCACAAGTTGCGCTCACAAGTTTAGGTTCTTTTTTTTTCCCTCCTACCTAGCAAGGACCAAGCCCGCAATGCAGGGTTTAGGGTTTAGGGTCTAGGGCTCAGGGTTTAAAATGAAGCTTCCAGGTTTATTGTGTGCACGTAGGGCCCCGGAGTTTCCCACATAGGAAACCCTAATGTCCCAGGTGTTTGCTGGGATCCCTGTCATGCTAACCCCCGAATGGACACAATTCGAAACCATCAGGCCCCAAAGGATCCAGGAGTAGTTCATACGAGTTTGGGTCTTCGAGAATTCAAAAGATGTATGTAAAAGCTGAAGAATCCTTGCGAGCCTTGAAAAGTTTGACCTCCGGTGCAGCCTTACGCAGCTCCAGGTTTCGTAGGAGTTAAACCGCCAGAAACCTCGAAGGCCTGCGTGAACCCTATGAAACCTACTTTAAGGTCCTTCATCATAATCATATCATTTCCATGTAGAAGTCACGTAGAAATCTTTCAAACGGTAGAACCTGCAAAAAGCGGTACATCTGAACCCCAAGTCCACGCCCCACAGAAAGCTCCGAGCCAATTAACATCTCAAAATCCCCAAACCCTAAGCCCATCTAAACCCTAAACATCGCAAACCATCCTTTAACCCTCAGTCGACAAACATGAACGTCCCCAACAATCAGGCTCCACAAGGCTGTTCTACGGCTTGCGGAGGGTTTCATATAAGAGCTTCAATAAGTTGCAAAAGATTTGGGGAAGGGTTTAGAGCCCATAGCGAACCTCAAATCCACACCCCCGAACCCTAACACCCTCCAGCAGTATCCGTCGAGATCCCGCAAGCCCACAGTCCCGTAAACCCGGAATTCTGAACCTCTACAGTCTAGCTAAAGATAGTTAACCTAAACCCAAAACCCTAAACCCCTGAATCCCTAAACCCCTAAACCCTAAAAACCTAGCACCGAGAGCCCAAGCCCCAAACCGTGGCAAGCAAGGAAAGCCTTACTGCCTTAAGCCAAGGAGCTTCTGAAACTTGGCCGTAGCCTCTGCATCCCCGGGATTCTTGTCCGGATGACACCTTTAGGGTTCAGGGGTTCCTTTAAAACGGTCTATAAGGGTTCCCATAAGGGTTACTATAGGGTTTAGGGTTTAGGGGCTAAAAAGTCTGCTCTTTTTGCAACAAACGGGGAGTTTAGGGTCGAGGGGTTCGGATTTGAGGTTCCGGGTATCAGGATACGAGCGCCGATCAAGAGGTTTAGGGCATCGGTCAAGGTTTGCTTGATAGAAACCTTACAATACCTACCTTTGGTTAGAATGGTAGTAATAGTAGTTATAATTGTACACCATTCCTCCATTCCCTACTAACCAAAGGTAAGAATATAACCCATGGACCTCTGGGCCTGTCAAGGCTTGCAACTGTTACACTAAACCGTCTCACTACCATGGATACCGCACCTGTAGACGCTAGCCTTACGTTGCAGTGATACAGCTGAAGACTATTTGTATCAACCTACATGTGCCAGGATAGCCCCAGGGAAAATATTATTCATCATTCTTGGCCCATGTATGAAGTTGAAGTACTCCCCATGCGCCCTCCAGCAGGACCTGGTACCTTAAGTAAGTAGCTGCAAAATAAACCTATACAAGTGTTCCAAAGCCCTTAAACAGCTGGTACAAAATCCTCTGGCCGAGTCTAGGAAATTCACAAACCCTTAACCCTAAACCCTAGGGCCTTAGGGTACACGGGACTTCTTGGATTGACATGGTACTCATACACAAAGCCTCTGGCACCAAACTCTGGCCCGAGACCGGTAGAAGTCGTATAGACTTTAAGATTCACAAGCCCCGCTTCAAACACACACACACACACACCATAAACCCTCTCAGAAGCTCCATGAAAGCCGAGAACATGTACAGAGCCCCGCCGAAAGCCCATAGGCCCCCATAGCACCGCTACGGCTCAAGGAAGAATGCTGTATTGCCTTAAAGAACTTGCACAGCCCTGAAAGAGTCCTATTGCACACCTTCGACAGTGCCATAAAGCCCTTGAGTATTGCCTGATATAGTACCCCTACAAAGCCCCGTCAATAATTACAAGCATGAGACCTTTACACTTTCAGCTCTTAACCCCCGAGAGGAGCCTAAACTCTAGTAAGCCGAACAGCTCAAGTTTGCCCACGAACGACAACCATACATACGAAACTGATGTGAACGAATATACATATATATATATATACATTTTTGTCACTCGCACTCGACAAGTCAGGCGAGGTTTCTAGGATATATATATATATATACATACATACATACATACACATATACATATTACTAGCTCTAGCTAAGACTAGCCGCCGGTAAGCGGAAAGACTGATGAGGAGCGGACGTTTTAGGTCAAAGCCTGAACCCTGTCAGCCTTCACGGTTACGTGTGGGGGCTTGAGCCGGTAGAGTAGGGTTTGGGGTCCTGCACATCTCTTACCACTGTACCGATGATTAACGATGAGCCTTTCGGGATGAGCTTGTTTTTGTTCTTGGGGTGCTGTGATTAGACGTGGTGGGTTGGCAGGATGGTCCGAGGCGTCTGTCAATGAGCGCTGAGGCTTGGGCACGCGCGCCTCTTTGTAGTAGGCCTTGTCAAACAGGATCGCTGAAGGCACGAAATACAAAAAGGCACACAAGTTTCGCTAATGGAATTTCGTGTATGTAGTAACAATGTAGCATACCATGACAGTAGACCACAATATCCCAAAATCGTTGCCAAGTCTTCCGTGTTTGCTGAAATCATGCCAAACCTCGACAAGTTTGACCAAGCCTGGTGGTGTGGGCCCTAAACCCTAAACCATAACCCCAAAACCCTAAATTTCATCTCATCACCTCCTGAAGCTTCCCTCCGTCTTCCTCGTGAATCTCTTCGCTATGGGTTTCCTGAACAGTCAGAGGCTTTCGGGTATGTCATAGCATAGTCATAATCAGGAACCCTTTAAAAACCAGTACTGCAACTATTGGTTGGGTTTCAAGTATCACTAAATATCCCAAAACGAAATAGCTGGCAGAATCTGCGCAAGGTGCCTTCTTGATCTCGGACGGGCTAGCATTGGGCCTGTTCGTGGGGCAAACCATGCTCCAGTTCATGTCTTTCCGTGTTGCTTGGTGTTTCCACAGTCGCGACGATTGCTGCTGCGGCGGCTGCTGCTCTTGTTGTTGTTGTTGTTGCCGTTGCTGCTTGATGGCATTGCCGTGTTGCTGTCACGGTTGCTTTTCTCGCTGTTGTCGGCCCGTTGCACTGGTTTCGTGCTCCTCGTCGTGGTTGCCGTTGCTGTTGCTATTGCTGTATTGCTGTTGCTGTTGTTGTGGTGGTTGTTGGTGGTAGGGTTGCTGTTGCTGTTCTTGTTGTTGTTGTTGGTGGTGGTGTTGTTGATGTTGGTGTTGTTGTTGCTGATGCTGCTGATGCTACTGCTTTTCTTGTTGGTGGCTGCGGTGGTGGTGGTGGCGATGAGGATGGTGTTGTGGCGTTGGCAGTACCTGGTGCTCACACGAACTCATCGGCTTCCTACAAGATGCGGCCAGCAGCATGTTTGCATTCTGTGGCGGCCTGAACTGCTTTGTTGCAGCACGGCTACGTTCAGGACTTGTGCCTGTCTGACCGTCGGCTGTCACACGCTTTGGTGAAGCTGCCTCATAATCGATGGTCATGAAAACCCCACCCCTGAATGAGCCTGTGGTGTTATATGGATAGGAACTCCACTCTCCCTATATCCGCGCACGCACACTCCAAACCCGAACATGTCACTAACCGAAGGTCGGGCTGCCAAACTGCAGCCGCATTGGGGAATGTCTCGCCATCTTGGCAACGACGTCACTGCCTGACAGCATTCTCTGACTGGGGAGGGCGGCTATACAAGACTCTTCTGAGTCTGGGGTTTACTGTAGTCTAACGGCTCTGATTGCAGTGCTTGCAAAAACCCAATGACGGTTCAATGCCCGCAACAAAAGACGCTGTAATCTTTATCGACAAATGCATATAAGAACCAGCAAAAACACAGGCAAGCAAAAATGACTGTCAACAACAGCACAGCAAGCAGCGGCTGCAACTGCTAATTACTTTGACAAGCTCTACTCCTACCGGTTGCTACCACCGACGACAATCACCACAACCATCAACATCACCACCAGCAGGACAACCAACACTCGTGCCGGTATTTGTACCAGTGATAATACTGAACTCGCAACCGTGTGGCAACTCAGTATGGCGCAAGACCAATCACTACGACTATCTACCACCGCAAGTGCTACTGCTACTAGTTTTTGCGCCACGATTACCACTACTACTACTACGACGACGACGACGACGGCTACGACTACGACTACGACTACGACTGACTATTACTGTACTACTACTCTACTACTCTGCTACTCTACTGCTCTGCCACTATACTACTATGCTACTGCTGCTGCTGCTGCTGCTACTATACTACTACTACTACTACTACTACTACTACTACTACTCCTACTGCTACTGCTACTGCTACTGCTACTACTGCTACTACTACTACTACCACTAATAGTACTACCAATTACTGCTACTACTGCTGCTGCTACTACTACTACTACCACGACGGCGACGATTACTACCAACAATTCCGACGACGACGGTGGTGACGTGCGACTACTGCGCAGGTGGCGAAGAATGCCACGGAACGATTGTGGTTGAGGCGGTGAGGACAACACCAACCGATTGACACCTTGCGGGCAAAGAAGAAACATGCTGCGATGGCCAGCGAACCCGTAAGCCTGCCGGATCTCAAAACGATGCTGGCCCCGGCTGCAGCACCAAATAGCTTTGTTCCCATGTGGGCCGATAGCACATACAAGAGAGCAAAGCACACACACACACAAGCTCGAACATCAACAAGACGAACACAGTACGAGAAAGGCAGTGGCTGATGAACCTGCTATCGAACACACTATGCTTCACTAGGAAACCACTGAGGCCGTCATACGAAAGCTGCAACCATCACGTGGGTAAACAACCATGAACCATGGAAATGATGCTTTCACAGAAGTGGCGGCTCTCATAGTCTGGAACCTTCGCAGGCACCCGAAAGTTGCGCGTCGTTTGATTTGGGACGGTCCCCAATGCTCCTGCATCTGAATCTCAGCAGCATATAAAACCATCACCATACTCGTGTTCAGGCTACTGGCCACTCCAAACTTCTAAACAACACATGTCAAAGTTAAGAACTGTCGCCTCCCACCACAAGAGGCGTCACGGGATCTCCGATGAAGAGCAACAGATAAAAAGAACAAAAACAGAGAGCAGAGAGGGTTTGGGGGTGAGGATGCAAACCTTATAAGGTTTAATTCCCGTAAGACAGAGGCCTTAACGCTTGCCGATTCCTCAAGGTTCCTTCTGTAAGTATACTTCTATACTTTTACACGTATATATATATATATATATATACATATGGATTTGGGTTACAACAATGATAATGACAATAATAAAATTAAACATGCCATCAATCAGCAATAATAATGATAAACACCCGGATGCCCCTGTAGTAGACACGTTGCAGGTGCTCCATAGATGTCCCAGGAAGCAAGTTCTCCTTTAACTTGGCTGACTTCTGAACCCCTCCTAAAAGTTAAACTTTTAGCCTCCTTATGATAGTTCATATAGAAACCCCAAAAGTTGAAGTCCTAAGAGCCAACCAGAAGAATGCCAAGTTAAGACTTAGGGATTCGGGCAGTGTTGGGTCTGGGTCCGGGATTCAGGGCCGTTGAAGGCTGACAGGTTTACTTAGTTGCTGAGTTCATAAGCCCCCAAAAGTGTACACTTTTAGTTTTATAGTGGGTGATATTATCCCAAAAAGTGTAAAGTGTATCCACTCAGCTACTTAGTTTAGGGAGTACAGGCTCTTTGGGGCTTTCCGGCTTAGGGTTTCATTAGGCTTCAGGACTAGGGTACTTCATTTTCGTATGGAGAGTTTACCGGACTTGGGTGCAAGGCTTTAGGGTGCGAGTCAGGTTTATGTGCCTTGGGCTGGGGCTAGGAGAAGTGAGGCTGAGCATGTCAAGGCACCTGCTGCCGGATCACTTCTCCGTCATTTCCAGAACCTCGCTCCAAGTTGCTTGACTAATATAGGAGCCTTAATAATTTGAATAGGGTTTTGGTGCCCATTATACTATAACTATAATAAGGAACCCCCAAAATAGTTTTGCCAATTATTTAAGCCCTATAGTAGATTACCAAACCTCTTTTTTGAATCTCTTTGCCCATCCCCTGATTTACCACTGGGCCCAAGTCTGTGCTGGGAGACGCTTGTCTTTGGACTTTCCAATTTTAATGAGGCCGTGGCATACATAAAAGCACTGGGCCAGGGTTGCAATCTGTGGGTCGGAATCGATAGTACGGGTAATAATACCCTTTATCAGTCCTCACCTGTACTCGTTTATTGTTTCGGGGTTGAGGGTTTAGGCGTTTAGCATTTAGGGAATTTAAGGGTTTAGGGATTCTTAGGGTTCAGGGTATCCGCCTTTGGAAACCCGAAACGTTCCCCTTTGTTGCTTGCGCCTAGCGACCCAGAGACTGCCAAACTTCTGAAATAAGGAATGCAGCGTAATCTCTGGTCCTTGATTAATCCCTGGTATAGAACAATATGGCCAATAACCATATTTTTTTGATATTCCAATGTTGCTCTACATAGAGACATGTTTTAGATCACCTTCAGGGCATAAGGAAAACATGACAACAGTTCCAGTCAGGAACCCTAAGGAACAGCATAAACCCTAAGCTGGCTTTTTTTGCAACTGGGCTTGGGGACCAGCCAGATCCTTGCATCACGGCCTTTCGTGTTCATCCAACTCCGTGCAGGTGCAGTACTTGGCCAAAGATGATCCACTGAAGAATTGCAGGAGTCCGAATTGAGTTTGTAAATCATGCGGTTCTGTCTGCGTTCTTGCTGATTTAAATCTAACACCCTTTTTTCCCTAAACCCGCCCCACCTCAAACTTTATAAACTTTCACCGAAAGTTTGAAGACCTAAACCCTGGAGCCTTGAGCACGCATTCCAAACCTTCCCAAGGTTTCTAGTTCTCTAGGCTTTCTCAGGAGGTTTTGGCTTTAAGGGATAAGGGGCTTAGGGTTTAGGTCTTGGGCTTTAAGGGATAAGGGGCTTAGGGTTTAGGTCTTGGGGTTTCGGCACTCACACTCGGACAATCCAGGCGAGGCATGTGGTTCGAGGTCTTAAGAGTGAAACTACAACTACATGTACTCGGGACTGAGTTGATAGTGGGTTTAAAAGTTTTTAAGGTTTCGGGTTTTGGGGTGTAGGCGCCTGTAGAAAGTTAACCCTGAGCCTTATAGGGCATAATAAGAAGTGCCAAACAGCCCCCAAAACACCCGAGTCCTCTAGGCGCAAATCTGCCGGAAGCTCTGAATGCCTAGATTGGCCCTCAAGCACTGCGACACATATTCGCAGGCAAGACATGCCTAGTCCAATCAGGAAACGGTAACTGTTAGCTGTCCCCAATGCCCTACCCCCCTACACCCTAAACCCTAAACGCCTAAACCCCCTAAAGACCCCAAACCCCTACACCCAAACCGCGTTGTTTTGAGACCCGGGCAGGACTCCAGGAGGCGGTCGGAGGTAGCTTCAGGGCATCCTCGCTTGTTGCTTTGGGATTTTTAGGCTGATTTTAGGGTCTTAAGGGCTTGGGGTTAGGTTACTGGTTGGTTTTTAAGGGTGTTTAGGCTTTAGGGGCTCTACGGTTTTGGTCATACATAGGGGTTTGGGGCTCGGGGTTTGGGGTTTGGTTTTCGGGGGTTCGGTGGGTTTAGGGTTTCGGGCTTGGGCTTGGGGGGTTGTGGACTTTGGGGTTTCGGGTCTGTGGGCTTCCGGTCGTGTGGCGGGCTATGTGGGAGTTTCCGAAACTAGGGGACCCAAACATAGTACCCTAAATAGTAGGATCCTTACTGTAAGGACCCAAATATAGTACACGAAATAGCAGGATCCTTACTATAAGGACCCAAAATAGTAGGATCTTTACTATAAGGACCCCAAATTAAGGTTCCCCTACTTTTCGGAAACTTCTATGTGGGGACAGGGCCGAGGAGGCCGCAGATCCTGGGCCCGGTCTAGGGGTGGGTTTAGGGGATTTAGGGTCTTGAGGGGGTTTATGGCCTTGAGGGGATTTAGGGACTTGAGGGGATTTAGGGTCTTGAGGGGATTTAGGGTCTTGAGGGGATTTAGGGTCTTGAGGGGATTTAGGGTCTTGAGGGGATTTAGGGTCTTGAGGGGATTTAGGGTCTTGAGGGGATNTTAGGGTTTCAGGGGTTTAGGGTTTAGGGGATTTAGGGTCTTGAGGGGATTTAGGGTCTTGAGGGGATTTAGGGTCTTGAGGGGATTTAGGGTCTTGAGGGGATTTAGGGTCTTGAGGGGATTTAGGGTCTTGAGGAGATTTAGGGTCTTGAGGGGATTTAGGGTCTTGAGGGGATTTATGGCCTTGAGGGGGTTTAGGGTCTTGAGGGGGTTTAGGGTCTTGAGGGGATTTAGGGTCTTGAGGGGATTTAGGGTCTTGAGGTGATTTAGGGTCTTGAGGGGATTAAGGGTCTTGAGGGGATTTAGGCTCTTGAGGGGATTTGGGGTCTTGAGGGGATTTAGGGTCTTGAGGGGATTTAGGGTCTTGAGGGGATTTAGGGTCTTGAGGGCTAAATCCCAGAACTCCCCTAAATCCCAGAACTCGGGATTTAGGGTCTTGAGGGGATTTAGGGTCTTGAGGGGATTTAGGGTCTTGAGGGGATTTAGGGTCTTGAGGGGATTTAGGGTCCGGAGGGGATTTAGGGTCTTGAGGGGATTTAGGGTCTTGAGGGTGTTTATGGCCTTGAGGGGGTTGAGGCGTTTAGGGTTTATAATGTAGGGTTTAGGGTTTAGGGTGTAGGGGGGCAGGGGGGTAGGGCATGGGGGACAGCTAAGAGTTACAGTTTCTTGATTGGATTAGGCATATCTTTGGCACGGTTTAGGGTCTAGGTGTAGGAGTTTGTGGGGTCCAGTGCGAAAGCCAGCCCTCCCAGATGTAAAACACGACTTCAGAGTGTAATCTAACCTAGAGCTAAGTTGGGTGACTGTTAGTCGACAGATCCGAACAGCAAGAATGAGCCGCAAGACTCCAAAACAAGGGGAACACACACGCGCACACACACACACACCCCAAGCTTGAACCTGTGGCCCTACATCTTAAAAGGAACCTCCGCACGTTCGATGAGGCGCTGGGACGCCAGGTCTTGTGGCTCCTTCCATCACAGCATGAATTCTAGGCCAGGGATTAGGGTTGAGGTCCTTTTTCTCTCCTACATTTGCATTTTGGGGTTCAAAGTTGGATGCGGTGAGGCAGCGCACTTAAAGCTTCATGTCGTGGGGTTGGGGTTATCAAAGACCGGAGAGGTAGTCGCAGGCAAGGTCTGCACCATGGGGTGCATCGCACCAAATCTTAGCCTGAGGGGGTATGCTCGGCTACGACGACGACTACTACTAGGACTACTACGACTGCTACCACCCCCCTACCCCGGCCAGAATCAGTGCGCAAACTACCACCTCCACCTCAATATTCAAGAAAGTCAAACAAAGGGAACAATTTTCGCACCGTGCCTTGTTCAGACTCTTCAAATCTGAAATGTCCGTGTCACACACACATTGCTGCTACAAGCAATCACACACACACAGGGACACCGAACATTCACATTTCAGGCTTGAACCTTCGCTGAGCCTGTCTGAATCTGCCCTGGCATCTCTTCCGAATCACTTGAAGCCAATGAAAAGACCCCCCCCCCAAGCCAAAACAACGAGTAGAGACAAACCCGTGTCTTTCCTGCGCCAGGTAGGCATTTGCCAAGCGAATTGCCTTCACCTGAATCGGTTTTCTGCCAGCTTCGGCAAAAACCTGCCTCTGCGCCTGCAACCCAGGTGCGTCCCCATAACTACAAGATATAACTTGCGCTCTAACATGGTCTAGCTGTCCGACCCTCAGAGAATACCAGCAAGACAGCGTCCCACTCCCACTAAGAAACTAAGCCTTCAACAGCTCGACAAAGCCCGAGTAGCGCTGGCGCAATCAGTGCGATTCGCACACTGACTGCGACCCACGGTGCGCCATCGACTAGCCGTAACACCGTCAACACCCCAACCAAGTCAAGCCCCGACCGAAAAAAAACGACTGAAGCCCGGGGGCGAAGTCTCGGCGGTGAAATGCCTCCAGCGCATCATGGTACAGCTGCAAACGGCGGCTCTGGGGGTGATCATCTGCCGGCCCTGCGACTTCATCGATCAACTCCTCGGTTACTAAGCCCTAAACCTTAAACCACTTTTCACTAAACCCCAAGCCCCTAAAGCCCCCAAGCCCTAAAGCCCTAAAGCCCCTAAACCCGAAACCCCCAAGGCTCCGGGGGAGCTGGAGGGCGGGCCTCTATCAGGGTTGATGTTACGGTAACACTCCAAAGGTTCCATGAGGCCCTGCTCTGCAAAAGGCTAGTACAAATGTTACTATAAGGAATACTATAAGATACTATAAGAGTCGGCTGATATTAGGGCCCTATCCTTTGGCTGTTTTATTTCTCCAAACCAAGTTCTCCGGCGTAAGGTGTGAAGCCTACATAGGGGTTTTACGGGGGGGGGGGGGGGCCGGGTATGGGGAGGGGGGGAAGTATCCCGGCCTTAACGGGACCTGGTTTCGTCAGGCTGCACCGCCACGGGGGTNTCTACCCGATCCAGGCACCCCCCCCCCCCCGAAAACCCCCAACTTGGGGTCCAAACCTACCGCGGGGGAACTGGTTGTGGGGAAAAAAAAACACAAAACAATAGGGCGCACAAACAACCTCCTACTTACAGTATTATATTTAGTTGGTGTTTTTGTCTGCGCCTTTTTTTTTGTTTTTTTGTTCCCAGACAGATAGTTGCAGTAGGTATGGTTGGTGAATGACAGTGAGTGTTGTGGGGGGGGGGGGGGTGCCTGGATCGGGTAGAGGGCGTAGTATCCAGGCCTTAACGGTACCTGATTCTGTCAGTATGCCACGCACCGGAGTCCTTAAAACCTAGCAAACGGCCTGAATAAATAGTAATAGGATCCCATTGTGGTGGTTCTCCGTATAGCTCAAAAGAAGCCAAAACCTTGCTTGACATAGTTGGAGGCCTGTTCCCATATTCACACGAGATCCTGATCCACGGGGGGTTAGGGCTTTGGAGGCTTGACAACCAGGGGCACGAGAATCAGCAGACAATTATGTGGCCGGAGTGTTAGGAAATGCCACGCTCACCATAGTTCTCAATGGGTTCGTGCCTAAGGGGTTTAAATACACAAACATGCTCTGGTTGTTTGTTTCGGGGAGTTTTAGATATAGAGGACTGGTCGGGGTTGAGTAATACAGTGTCTTCAACAATTAGAATAAGGTTTTCCTAGGGTTATTATATTATAACCCTACATATTTATTTAAGGACGAAAATACATCCCGAATTACTCCAACTGCCATTCCAAGGGGGCCATGGGTCGATGACAACTGAAACTTCCGAGAGTCGGAGTGTGGGCCGAAACCGAGCTGGGGTTTAGGGTTTTAGGGTTCAGGGTTGTAGGGATTTTTTTCCCTCCTACTTGGCAAGGACGAGGTTGTAGGGATTTAGGGCTTAGGGTTTTTAGGGTTTAGGGTCTTAGGGTTTTAGGGTTTAGGGCTGCTCTGAGCCCAAACCCCCCTTCTTTTTGATCCAAGCATGTTGCCACTGCCGGGTACCCGTCAAGCAAAGAAACCGAGGGCCAAAACCCTAAGAAACAGTTCCTATAGTTTCGGCTTTTTTAAGTTTAGGCTGGTTAGGGCTAGGGGTTTAGGGTGAAGAACCTACCTTTTAGGGGCATTCTAAAGATTTCAAGTTCCTTATAGGAGTCCTTCAATGGGTGCGTAGGTTTTTAAAGGCCGCGGTGTAGGTCCAGTTTTACAGAACCAGACTCCCAGACTATCGATTTGTAGAGCCTTTGTTGGGCAATCTGTGCTACGGTACTGTGAACAAGAGACGGGTATCCAAAAAAGCTGCTACAATCCAGAGGGTCGAGGTACACCGTATCAACACAGCAAGCAAGAACACTCCTTTTGTCCCGTGCCGGCAACAATGGAGGCCTTGATAATTACTATAGGGTTTTGGGGCCCATTTTTTCTATGTTTTTATAAGGAAACCCCCCAAAACCAGGGGCCCATTATGCTATGTTTTTATACGGAAACCCCCAACAAAATAGTATAGGTAATGATTGAGGCCCCTACATTACACACGAGCTCCAGCAGCTGAAGTCGGCACCGGAGCGCAGGCGAAGAGTGATCCGTTCATAAAGCTATGGAGTTGAAGACTCCCCATGTCGTGCCCCCCGGACATCGAGAGCACAGGGTTCACATAGCAACGTGAGCAACCCGAAGTCTTAAGTTTTTTTTCCGTCTCTCCCTCTATCTATCAATATATATATATATAAAGACATTCATACCTCGACAGTGAAGGCAAAACCCCGGAAAGCCGGAAACCTTTTTACGGAGCTCTTACTATAGAAACCCTCTAAGAAATCCAAATAACACTAGAATTGGAAGAATCCTGCAGCATTCGGCAATTCGGTTGTAGGAACTGGTGCTCAGGAAGCCCGGCAGACGCTCTGCGCGCAAAATGCTGCTACATGCAGTGACTGATAAAGCGTCCAAAACACCTTTATGTCTCCACCGGCAGCTTGAAATGAAAGGAAAGGAGCCTCGACAGATTACATTGCGAAACGGAAAGCGCAAAACTCGACTGCGAAAGCTTCAGTACAAGATTGACGCTTCAACTCTTGGCTTTCAGTGTCCCGATGGCCTCCGGCCTGCAGGGACAACTCATGCTCCCCCAGGTACTTAAGTAGTAGGTTGCGAACCATGTTATCCAATATCCGAATATTTCGGTATCTGGAGCCCTAGGGGTTCTCTCAACTAGTGTTCCGGGATGTGGCGAACCCCAATTTGTCAAGCGAGGGGCTGATTGCACCTCCCCCTGGCTTGGACTCACGGCAGAGTGTGGAGGTCACCTCTCACACCATCGTGGCTAGAGATCGTCGCCATCATGACTTTGCTGGTGGTGGTAACGGCAGTGACGGCGAAAATGTGAAGAATAAGATGGACGGTCTTCGATCTTAGGTTAAGTGGCTCTCTAATTTAAAACAGGCGGCGATGATGGTGAGCTGACGGTGACTGCCGTGACCGTGGCCTTCACAAAAACCATACTGGTGGAACGGCGGCGGCTGATGATGGGCGACGATGAGGACGATGATGCTGACGACGGTGATAGAGTTGGCGAGCTTTCTACCCAACCTACCAATGTTGTCGCCACAGCTGAGGATGCTGTTGTACTAGTGGTGACGACAACCACGCTGGGCTTAGGGTTCAGGGTTTAGGGTTTAGGGAAAAAATCAACATGATATTGATGACCGCGGTAGTGACGACGACGCTCTAATGCAGGTATACCTTGAATTCTTGTCCGCTTCCCTTCAGATGCTGCAAGCAGCATGCGCCGAAAAGGGCCTCATTCAAATGGAAAGGACGCGGCCTGCCAGAAGCAGCTAACTCGGTTTGGGGTTTAAGGGAGATCGAAACGAGAAGACGGAGGAAGTAGTAGGTAGACGTAGCTTGTGGAGCCCTGTCCCTCCAGAATGATTTTAATAGGGATCCTGTTGCGAAAGTTACCGATATCCTTATGATACTTATAGTTTAATGGGCACCAACACCCTATTCCAATCAAAAAAGGCCCCTATATTATGGCGCTTCAAGAAGAGCGGTTAAAAGCCCACAAAATTACACTAGTCTTGCTCTGCTTCTCGGCAACGCCAGGTCCTCTCCGATTTCTCGCAGGTGCCTGCTTAGAGCTGCAGCTGGATCTGCATCAGCAAAACTGAGCAGGACACCTTCGGCATTGCTCCCTGCATTCCTGGTCCACATGGATGGAAAAGATCACTGTAAGGCTCAGAGCATTATGTGGCTAAAACCCTACACTTAAACCCTCAACCCTGTGTAGCTGAAACGTATAGATGCCCAAGGAGTCGCTGAACATGGCATCATTTTGCCACTCACCCACTCGACAGCTTCCTTCCTGAACTGCCTGCTGTACTTGTCCCTCCCTCGCTTAAATAGAAACATTCAACACGATGTGTTCCGGCATGACCTCTAATCCCTGAACGGACGAGGTGCCTCTTGAGGCCCTACCTTAAAAGCGTAGCAGGCTTCTGAAAGGCCAGCCAATGGATACTTGCAACTGGTGGCTGTATAATGGGCATAATGCTCGTAAACACGCCGTAAACCCTGAACCCGAATAGACACCATACATTGTGCCGACTCAGAGATCAGTCTGTGTCTCTCTCACGGTTCAGACGATTCTCAAGTATGTCACTGCCGAAGATGCCAATACTCTTCATTGCAGTTCCTTTTCTGGGACACCTTAAAGGACTCTCAAGCCCTAAATATGAAAGCAAGTCATGGAACCGGAACAATGCAAGAACCATCCAGCTTGCCAAGTGTATTCAGGGGGATTATATACGAGAGACTGTTGCCCACCATAAGCATATCATAGGCGGAAGGTGCCCGAGGACTGCCCATCTGTTGTTCAACTTTCGGTGGTGCTCCTAAGCGGATCCAAGAATGCGGGCAAGGCCTGCCATTTGTCAGGTTTCCATCAGTATTATGCATAGCACCAGCCCCAGCTCCCAGATCAGCAGCGCTCGGCGCTGTCTTTTGTGCTGACCCACAAAGCGCTTTTACGTGCATTCTAGTTGACCCCTTAAAAAGCCCATTCTCGTACATGAGATCCTCTTAAGCCAAATAAATAAGCGCAAAGATAAAATGTCCCGAAGGCCTACCTATAGCGAGGTGGCAAGGGTTGTCTTCTTGAGCTTACATACATGCCTAGAGATACAGCCTAGACTGGTGGTGTAGCCTGGCCAGAGGAAACCGGAGCTACCTGTAGGACCACGTATATATATATATATATATGTAGCGGCCCGCAAATTTCAATCAACCGAAGCCTCGAGACCTCAGGAAGAGTATCTCTGATTCGAAGTTTTTTAGCCCTCAACCAATTTCTGTAGGGGCAGATGGACATTGTTTGAACAAGCTCGCCAATACGCGCACTGAAAACCAGAAAAAGAAACTACACTGGAGGTGACAGGTAGGTCCAGCCTGTCTTCGGCCAAAAGCAAAAAATTCTTTGGAAAGCCTGCATGCATTACGTGTGAATTTCTCCATTGAGCCAGAATATCTGTAGTTGCCTACACTTTTAGCTTGTACTTCTTGCGCGCTGGAGCTGAAGGGAACTTGATCTCACAAACGGAATACCATGCCGTTCTGAAGTGGCAACTCCCCGGAAAGCACGGATTCTATCTGAGCTGTCGTGCTAGGGTCACTGGAAGTTGCATCCTCACCTCGGAGCGCAAAGCCTCCCTTGGGCAATGCTGCTCGATGCTGTCTTCCTCGGGTTCCTCTGTATCTAGCAGCATCTGCACGCTCCAGGAGGCCTGACAAGAAGTTCCGGGCGTAGGGGCAGCTCTCAACAATTCCTTGCCATTCGTTGTGCACTCGAGTGGGAGACTCGTCGAAACGCTCCAGGAGCTCTTGAATCTCGCGCTTCACACGGCTTCTTAATGACTTGCGAGGCCGATGTGGCTGTGTGCCAGGGTCATGTCTCTCCAGATGCACGTGGCAGTAAGGGCAGTCAGCGCCACGTCCACAGCCACGCTGTGTGTGCAGCAACACACACGGCCGACAGTAGTGGATCGTCGCAGAGTCCGTGCTCGGGATCGACGTTGACGCAAAAGGCCTGGAAGCCGTGGCGAGCTGCTCGACTGGGATATTGCGTTGGCTTGCTGTGCCAGACTGACCCAGAATCGAGTCTGATGTGTCTCGACAGTCCGCTGCCATGGATAGTTGAAACGAGTGTGTGTGCAATGCCAACTATCTCCCCAGTCGGAGCTAATTTGGTTCCTTTCTTTTCATTAACTTCTTGACACCAAGCCCAGACCCAGACCCCGCGAGGGCCGCTGATTCGAGAGGCTGATGAGTTCAACTAGACAAGACCGAAAATTTAAAGCTGTTGGGTTGTTAACATACAGACTAGAGGCTTATAGCCATATAGACCCGAAGCCCTTAAGCGGAATCTTATTGGCTTCGAGCGGCTTCGGGCTTACAATGCACACACTCCCGGCATGTGCGTCGTCTCCCGACACTATAGTGCCTACTGCACTGGCAGCAACACTTGCAGAACTTGAGCCGTAGGTGCGGTCGAGAAAGGAACCAAAACTACCTGAAGCTCGCAGACTTAAAGGGGCTAGTCTTAAGATTTAGGATCGGCTGACACGCTTCCCGGTTCGTAGAACTGTTGGTTGCAGACACTCGGAAGCCAAGATAAGGAACTACAGCCACGCAATTCCAAATATCTAATGGAACTTCAAAAAGACGGAAATCCCCAAACCCTATAAACCCTCAACCCCAAACATCAAAACACCCCCATCCCTGATCGGTTGCAGCAAGGCAGCGTATACCCAGACAGCCTCCTCCTTGCCCTTCACTTTGACTAGGTCCAGCTTTCGGCACCTTGGGTTGGATTGCAGGTGGATGCTTGATCTGTGCTTGCGTCTGACAACACAAGGAGCCACGGCTCTGAATATGTAGCTTCCTCAATCTCAGATTGAAATCTACTCAAGGGTGCGACATCTTTGCTTGTGTGTTCTTCAGGGCTTCAAGCTGCTTACCGTGCCGTCGGCAAGACATGTCCGCTCAGCTGCGCCCTGTACCGAAACACTTCAGTCGAAACTGTGCTTCAATTCAAGGGAAATTACAAGTCTCCCAAATTGCCATCCAGTAATGGATCCTCACCCTGAGGAACGATGCCGGGATCTACACATGAGTCAGACACGAAGAGAACATCTGATGTTCTGCATGTCCTCACAATCGCGATCCCCAACTTGTCTGCGACAAAACATCAGTAAGCCTTGCTTTCGAGTTGTGCCCATCCAGGAGGTGAGTCTTTTCCTTCGGTCCCCTAGCCTTACAAGTGTTGAAGCCTAGCCTCAAAGCTCATGAGAACCGCCCCAAGTTGCCACGTATCGCTAGACAAGACCCTCTCTCTCTCCCAAGCATTCGCTACGCCAAGCTCGTCAGACCCTAAACCCTAAAACCCCAAGCCTAAACCCTAAACCCCTAAAGCCCTAACCCGGTAACCGACATCGCCCTCATCATATCATCATATCCGTAGACGACTTGCTTTGCTCACCTCTCGGGCCCCAGCAAGCTTAACCTCTTGATTCTGGTCGAAGTTTACAGCATAAACAGCAACTAATTTGGCTCCCGCTTGGCTGATCCGAAGAACGCATGCAGGTAACGAGCGGCTACTGAGGGAAAGCGGCAACAGCTGACCACTTTCGACCCAGGACTCTCAGAAGAACCAGCGGCCCTTACAGCACACAACAGCGAGATCTGCAGAGTCCCAGGACCGCAAGGACTCAAGGCAAACAGTCCCAGGGCTTCCCTTCCCATGCGCTCTGACTGAAACAGCGGCTGCACAACACTAAAGTTAAGGCCACTTACTCCGCGCATGTGTGGGGGAAGCAGCTCACACTCCAAAGTACAAGAAACCTGTGTTTGGCAAGGGAGCGTTAAGCAGCTCTCCGACACCCTTGCACTTAGACACCAAGACATCCTCCACACGAGACTAGGAAGGCACAGAGCAATGCGCATACAGTGTGAAAGCGGATCCCAATGCCGAGGAGGACAGTAAACAGTGCCTGAGCTACACTGCCTACCATTTGGAAGCAACCCGCCCAAATGAAAACACAGCTTCAAACAACAGATAAAGTCGATGCCACTCAAGACAGGCGGTGCTAGTTAACTGTCTACCATTTAAATGCAAACCGCCCCAGAAAACACCTCTTCAAGCAACAGATAAAGTCGATGCCACGTAAGACGGGCGGTGCAAGTCAGTGCTAGTGTCCATGCCTCAGCTATACACTCGTCACTTGTCACCACTCACCCACCTGGCTTCTCGAGTCGTAGTGCCATGAGGCGAAGTCCCCGACCGTCGCCCGCAGCGGTCGCTGATATTGCACACTTGCAGCGGTTCCACCCCGTCAGTGTTATGCTTTCGCCACTCGACAAGCTACTTCAGCAAGGGTCCCAGTGACTCCGGTGTTTCCGGTGCGCGCAGCCATGCGGCCTATCTGTGCAGTCTCCGTGTTCCCAGCGTTCCCAGGTCCCAGGCATCATGTTCGCTGCCCCAGACAAAAGACCACACGACTTTCGGTCGCCAGTGCCAGCGAGCTCTGACTCGGCGCAGTGTGCCCTTCCGTGCCCTTCCATGCAGTTGCCTTATTCTCAGCGTTCCAGGCATCATATTCGCTGTCCCAGATAAACGGCCACTGCTCTGGGTCGACAGCGAGCTGTCGTCGCTCAGTTGGTCCTGTTCCGTCCATTGCCATTGCTGTCATGCCTGGCACCAGGACGGGTCGTCTCAAAAGTTTCCTATGTCGCATGTTCCAGTCACCCCACACCCAGNTCAGTTGGTCCTGTTCCGTCCATTGCCATTGCTGTCATGCCTGGCACCAGGACGGGTCGTCTCAAAAGTTTCCTATGTCGCATGTTCCAGTCACCCCACACCCAGCTGCAGGCGGAGTTGGAAGCAGCGACTTCCCATGGCGTCAGCAAGATCGCGGGTTAGTGGTTTCTCCAAGACCATGGACAGGGGATACCAGGCATGCTTACAGAAAGAACTAAACCCGCGAGACACGAGATCAATGGACGAAAGGCCAGAGATCAGAGAAGAGAAAGAGGACGAGGATGAGATTGGAGAGGAGGGCTCAGAGGTTCAGGTGAGAACGAGAAGGTCCTCTCTTTTTGTTTTTTTTTGGTGCTGGCTTTTGGGGCTTCCTGGGATTCATCGTGTACGAGCGAAGCAACTCCCCCAGACCCTTCAACCTGTTCCGAAATCACACTGAACCATCCAAGCATCACCTGGAGCCTAGCCAAGGGTCACCTGGTCACCTTCATCCTCGAGTGCATTGCCAAGCATCACCTGGTGCCTAACCAAGCATCACCTTGGACCTAGCCAAGCATCACCTGGAGCCTGAAGTCAGAACCCGCTCTCAGCCAATTCCCTCTCTCACAGTCATGAAGGAAAGCGGGCAAGCAGGCAAGCAGGCAATACGAGCTGTCTTGCAAGAAGGGGAGGCATCAAGCATCAGCAGCGCAGAAAAGAAAGGGCAGTACAGTGCTTAGCAGAAAGGCAAGGGAAGGCAGTGCAAGCAAGTCAGTGAAGGCAACAAAAGGAAAACTGGCAGTGCAAGGGCAAGGGCAGTGCAAAACTAGGGCAAGGGACAAGTGGTGAAACACATTAGTCTCTATACAGTTGCTGGGCGAAGACAAGGAGACAGCACTCAGAGCTGAGCTTTGGGTCCGCATCTTGCATACGGGACCTGAGGGATACTGCATTCTCCCGCTGCTCTAGTCAAGGACCTCAATTACGTCATGCTCCTCCAGTTGCAGAGTAGGGAGCTTGAGGGCCTCAGTGAGAGTGAGCTGCTTAAGGCGGGGGGGAGTGCATCGATGGCTTCCGTGAGTGACTGCCGCTATCTGCTGGGGCGTAGGGAGGCGAAAACCTAATTCCATGAGGTATTCTTTAACCCACCATGGTAGAGTACTCGCATGGATGGTGGAAAACGCCAGAATGATGACGCGCCCATGGGTCTGTGAGCTATGGCCTGCATGAAGAAGACGCCTCGAGTCAAAAACAAAGGGGTTCTCCAAGCTCACAACTGTCCCTCGTATGTCCATCCCTTTGAACTGCTTGATTACATCTCCTGCTACATCCTGGAGCCACAACCCCTCCCCGACTGTCGTAGGCGTCAACTGCTGGATCAGTGCCTTAGTGGGTCCATTGCGCACATCTCGATGGACTTCGCGGTGGCATCCGGCACGAATCACGCAAGTAGTGTATACATGACTGACATGTTGTTGTGCTAGATACCTAGTCACCGTCAGCGTGAAGAGCGGCAGTTCCTGCGTGGAGCTCGCGCACTGCATGCGGTGGCGAGGCGATGCCCCTCCTACCACATGTGTCCCTGAAGTTGTGGTCCTGACAAAGTGGGGCGGCAACATCTGAAAGAGTTGCACCAAGTCCTCCTTAGTCGGGCCGTGCGCTTGTTGCAGGANAGGCGATGCCCCTCCTACCACATGTGTCCCTGAAGTTGTGGTCCTGACAAAGTGGGGCGGCAACATCTGAAAGAGTTGCACCAAGTCCTCCTTAGTCGGGCCGTGCGCTTGTTGCAGGACCTCTCTTGCCTTGGATTCCAAAGCTCGGGCTCTGGGCTCACTGGGGAGCTGTCGCTGGACCGGGAGATCATTGTCAACGTGTTCCAGGTCAATGCACAACGAGGGAGCGGGATGCAGGGCACTGAACATGAGGACCTTCCCCGACAGCTGAAACAGGAGCCACTACGTTTCCAAGACATGCTGGAGCCAGGGCTTGAGCCATAGCCAAACACATGTAAACACTAGGGTTTCGGGTGTTGCAAGACGGTGTGCAATGTAGACCTACTAAGCAAGCTGCTTCTGTCTTCCGGGCATCAATGTTTTAGGATCCGTATTGCAGGCCTTGATTTCACAGGGCGGAGTAATTTTCATCAGAGTAAACCCAGGAGTTCTAAGCCCCTGACTCGTAAACTCCGAAAGCGCAAGAACCCGAGATCCGACAGGAACAGTCGCAGTCTTAAGGTTTAGGGTTTAGGGGTTAGGGTTTAGGGGTTAGGGTTTAGGGTTTAATAATGGCAAGAGGACCTAGTCGAATAGTAACAGCACTGGCAATAGTATATCGCGAAGAAACCCAGCGCCCTAGACACTCTCGGATGTCGTTTCGATCGCCAGGCCCCAAAAGGCTTGAATTACTTAGCACCCCAAGTACCGAATATAGGGGCCTTAGTAATTGGAATAGGGTTTTGGGTCCCATTATATTTGTAATGATAATAAGGAACCAGCAAAATAGCATTAGTAATTATTTAGGCCCCTATATTCAACCCCTCTCAATAAAATGATTGTCGATAATAGCCATAATTTTTGGGCACTCAAGCTCGACTCTACTGAAGGGCAACTGTGGGGGTGTTGGATCGACTAGAGTTTAGGGGACAGGGGTTCGAAAAGTGCTTAGGCATCGGGGAGAACAGTTTGTGGGTTCAGGGTCCAAATTAGGCTGAGAGTTTAAGGCTTTAAGATAAATTAAGGTGCTTCGGGTTGCGAGTTTAAGGTAGGGTGCCTGGGAACATGTTCATGCTCTTGTACCTGTACCCCTGACCTGCAAAAGCAGCCCCCAAGGGTCCAAAGGACCCAAGAGTCAGGTACTTGGGTTAAAGATAGTAGTTATGTAGGTTAATATTTGGGAGAGTATACGATTATTAGGTACTTGGACCCCTAGGGAAGCATCCCAAATCCCCCAAAACGTCGTTTCGGGGGCGCAGGAAGGTGTTGGGCAAAGTCATGCGCGTCGCATCTGAGCAGAGTATGCCCACGCCGTAGTGCTTGGCGAGGCCTCCAGGGTTGCCTAATACCTAGAGTTTTCGAATATTAGGGGTACCCTATTTTGGGGTCCTTATGATAAGGATCCTACTATTTAGGGTACTATATTGGGGGTCCCCTATTCTCGGAAACTCCCATATAGGGGCCTTAGTTAATTGGAATAGTGTACCTTTGAAGTGTTTTGATTGTGAGCATTAACAACTAGAACAGGGTTGTGGTACACATTTTATGATCCCAGGCCCCTCTCAGGGTTCGGGGTTTAGGGTAAAGCATGGCCATACTGCTGCCTTCAAGTCGGCTGGCAAGATTGATGGGGTCGCCCATGCAGCCATACCTTCGCGGTGGCAAAAGCACTTGCGTGGTTTCCATAAGCCACTGTCATTACTGCCCTACGCCCTGGCTCGACCCCAAACCCTAAACCCTACGACCTGGCTAGACACTGCAGGTCCTTTTGGCTATCCCAACCCAGCCTTAATTCTGCACCCTTTTTAGCTGAACCCTAAAGCCTAAAACCCTATAGACGCTATCGCTAAGCGCTACTTAGCTAAGCCGGGCAGGCTGCTCTTACTTCCCAAATACCTATGGGGGTAAAAGTTCAAGCTTTCCAGTAAGACTACCTTACAAGAGCCCTAAAAGTTGAAAAGTTGGGTTTCGCTATTGGGATAGCTCCAACTTGAGCGCAATATCATGGAATGAGCATCTGCTGCACTGCAGCCTCAACGCTCGAAATCATGGCTCTTTGAACCTTGCTCTTGCTCTTGAGGCTTCTCTCTCTCTCTCTCTCTCTCTTTCTCTCATTCATTAAAGCCCTGCACAGCAAAGAGAAAGCTCCCATTGAGCGAAGGCACTTCATTTTCTTGTTGCTGCCTATGTTACCAGCAAGCACATCCTGAGCTGGGCCAACTATAAACTGGTGGCGCACGCGCAAATGTGTAGCCCAGATCCGACGCGCAACCCCGGCGTCTGATACCAGAGAAAAAGAAGACTGTAATGAAAGCGCCACTCGAGTGATTATGCAGTTGATGCCGCTGACACACCAAGTGCCTCCCTCCAGTATTGAGATGAGGACCATGATGTAGAAAGGCGAAACTATTCAAACGATGATGACTACAATGCTCATCACGTGGGCGACAGGCATGATAACCGTGGGATGCTAAGGTAGATTACGAGCCATGTCCTGATAACGGACGATGGCGATGACACAACTTCAGGACGGTGCGTATGTGCGTGTGTGTATTCATAAAATACAAATATGAACATACACATATACACACACACATCATTTTTATGCATATACTTATATGTATATGTAAATTGGTATGTATACTTGAATGTATGTATGTGTAAGTAAGTACGCAAGTAAGCAAGGAAGCACGTATGTAAGTAAGTTTGTAAATATGTATATGATTACAATGATTACATATATATATGTTGTTTCAATGAACGTATGTCGCTGAATATAAAAATATACGGGTGATGGTTAGAATGGTGATGCTGTCGCTGCTGCTCATGTCGTTGTTGTTGGGGGCGAGCGAGGCGATGACGGCTCTGGTCGAGCGATAATTTATTGAGTCTCGCTCTCCTTCTGGACGGTGGCAACCACAGCAATTTTGATGCTTTACCGTCACTGATGAAGATGATAATGAAACAAGTTTTGGGCATCAACAGTCCGCCCCCAACATGACGATGCTGATGGCGCAAAAAGTGTTGGTGAGTTTGCAGCTGAGTTTGATGACTCAATGATCGTTGATAAAGAAAGCGTGAGGATGTAGATGCGGAAACGGCTGATCACCAAGACCTGATGATCATGATCTTTCCAACTTTTACGGTGCAACATCGTGTATGTTATTGGGAACCCTGAGGAACAATGCAGGGTGACCCTGCCGACAGGACAATTCCCAAACCTAGGTCCTGGACTGCCTTTCCTTACTCCCCCAATAAGCCACAGAACTAAAAGGTTAAACTTTCCGATTCCTACTAAAAAACTGTAAGAACCCAAAAAGTTTAAAGGTTGGGTATTGGGGATCTAAGTTTCTTCAGGGAATACATCCCTCAGCCCTGAACCTGCTAAACCCTTCAATAGTCCATGCTTATGGGCGGTGGCGCACTGTGCTGAAAAGCACTGTAAACAGTGACATAAATGTAGATGGTACTCCCCGATATATACATATATACATATATCCATCCATCCATCCGCCCGGCCGGCCAGCCACCCATCCATGCATGTCGCACGCATACATACATACATACATACATACATATATACGTATACACACCCAATAACCACTGTAAAGCCCCCGAAAACCGATGCCACTGACGAGATCTGGGCCGGGCGTCTCCCGTGTGAATGCCAATGCGTATCCTGGGCTGCTGCTTGTAAAACTCATAGGGTTTAGGGCTTCAGGGTTCAGGGTATAGGGCTAGGATGGGCTAGGGCATGGGTTTTAGAGTTGCTGTGTTGTAACTCTAGGGGTCAAAAAGGGGATTCGGAGGTTTTGGGGACTTAGAGCTTTAGGATTGGGCTGTAGGGCTCTAGCGCTTTGAGGTTTACACCCTTGGAAAAGTATTCACGTAGAGGCGTGTTCCACATGATCACCCGCCTAATGTAACCCTCTGCATGCCAAAGCTCACAAACCCTAAACCTTAAGTGACAGCCTTTCTGGATGTTCTGGAGAGTATCGCCACGCTGGGAAGTCCCAAGCCCGCGAAAGTGGCATTCAGCTTCGGGAGTACCTTCGTTTGGGTTTGTTGGGGCTTTATAGGATTGAGGATGTCGGGGTTCAGGGTTGTAGAGTTGGAGGATGTTTGCGCGTGGTCGAGATTCCAGTCGGAATTCCTTCCGGAGAGGGAACTAGCTGTACTAGCTGGCTCGGAGACTCGAGGTGAGGGCCTGGATTCGTTGAGCGAAATTTCGGTGCACATATCATGCAGTAGGCACTTAGAGTCTTGCAGGAAAAGAACTACCCGCTTAGCAGCGGATGAACTTTAAGTTGCTAAACTTGCCTTCTGCTGGGCGATGGCCGCGGAGCAGGCTGCGACATTATGGTCCTCCGGCTGCAGGCTTGCATCGGGGATAAAGTTTCGTGATACACGGGCCCAAACACTGAATCGGAAGCAGTACCTACTTTGATCAACTCTTGACTTGTTTAAGGGTGTTGTGGAAACTTGAAGCTCCATCTGAACTGATTAACTTGTTCTCTTGCGCTCAAGCTTTAACGAAAGTGCTTCGGGCTTCCAGATTCTGGTCGTCACGTCCTCAAAGCTTGCCTATTGCATGGGCCACGCCATAATCAGGCACAAGCAACGGTTAACGCAAATGCAGCAGCATGGTTTTGGTTGAAGTCGCCCTCAAACCCTGAAGCTCAACCAGGCCAAGGAACCCAAACCCCAAAATCCATAGCAAAACTATTCTAACCTAATCTGCACGAACTCCATGGGCTCCGATTTAGGGCTTGCCGCTGCTTTTTGGTCGCCTTGTCGACTTGGGTTCCTCTTGGGAGTTGCGAATTTTTAAGCTTCAATGAGGTCTTGGGGCCAAAAAAACACCTACTTGTCGCAACTGGCACGCTCCCAGCAAAAACCCGAAGCCCTAAAACAACATCTCAACCGCAAGGTACAGCGCTGCTCTCCGACTGGAGACACACAGCCGCAATTACGTGCTACTCCACTGCACCTACTGCCCGCCTCCCACTTTCAAACTTTACCAGAAGCAAGTAAGTCATCAGGGCTTACAGAGGATTTACAAGTCTTGTTGTGTTTGAGATTTAGGGTTTCAGGGTCTTTGTCTTTGTTGCCTCCCACGTAGCCGGGACGAGCCCGCAGGGGTCCAGGGTTTAGAGTCCCTTGTGCGAAGCCCCTGATCGCTCAAGGATGCATAAGGTTGCAAGATTAGGGTTTGGGGATTTTGGGTGGGGTCTAGGGTGTAGGGCCTACGGTTTAAAGTTTAGGGTTGCGGTGTTGGTCTCAAATTGCAAATTCCTGGTGGCATGCTTCTGATATGGTCTGTCGCTGTCTGAGGCACGACAGTAAAATATGGAAGGCTTCGTCGCTTGTTATGAGGTAACTGTACCGCTTCCCCTAGATACTGGCGGCTGCATGACCAGGGCGAAACTGCTTTCTTCGAAGTACTGGCATTTCGGGAACACGAGACTTCTGCTTCCTTCCCTCAGCTTGCGGGATCCAGATGGACACCCCGAATCCTTTCCCCATGTACTGCTGCGGTTCAAGGTTTTCGAGAGAAGTGGTCCATGTATGATTTTAACTACAATGAATGCAGTCTCATGCGAATCCTCCACAAACTAAAAGACGCCAGCGAAAAGTATGCACTGCGCCAGAGCGGGAGACGTCGGACGCATCGTGTGTAAATAATTACTATGGCCCGGGGGCCAGCATTTGCTGTATACCATATACGACGCAGGGAATCATGTTTCCGTGTGCTCTGCGCGGCCGCTTCAATCAATTCTCTTACCCTGAATCACGTAAGAACCTACTATAGTTTTACCACACTGTTTGGGGCCAGTTTGGGGAATAAGCCCCTTAAAAACCACCCTATTTCATGCCGATCCTGGAGGTCGTCTGGCGTGTTCCAGAGTACCAACAAGCCGTCCCCCAAGATCTCCTTTTATAGAGGGTTTTGAAGGGCTTCACAAGGTGCTTTTTCAGCAACAAAGGGGTCGTTCTAAAGGTGTTTTGATACGTTAACGGGCTTTATTATAGTATTAAATATGGGGCCTGAATAGTTAGACTGGTTCTACACTCGAACTACATGTCTATCGGCCCCCTCAGAAACAGCATGTTACATGTTTCAGGCTCACCCTCATGTAGACACTGGGGAAACCGTCAAGTGAAAGAAGCTCAAACCCCAAAACCCCAAAACCGCTCAATGGTGCAGCAGAAGGGCATCCCATTCCCACGTCAAAGGCTCTCAACCCTAAGCCGTAAACTCCAGTCGTACACTCAATGTAGGGCTCGGTTCTCGGATCCTCTGGGCTCCGACCTAAGACCTGTTTCAGCACCCTGTCTTAAACCCCAAGCCATGATTTGTAACCAGTCTGAGCAGTTTTGAAGGTTTTTTTGTTGACGTCCCTTTTCCGTTACAGAGCCCTTCGTGCTGAAAGCCTGGCTCATAAACTGTAGCCCTCTGCAAGGTAAGACATGCCTTGGTTGTCAACTCCTGCAAGCCTAACACAGCAAACTCCAAAGCCCTTCAACTTCTCTATTCGACGCTATTCAAATCTAGCGTAATCGAGCTCCTCTAATTATATGGCATCTTGCACATGTTTCTGCCAAGAGCAGTCTTTATATAATCGTAAAGAATGCCACTACTTCTGGGAGCAGAATGCCATGTAGCGATGTATCATGCAAAACTAACAAAGATCCTGAACCCTAAACCTTGAACACCATGGCCCCTTTGAAGACCGCACTAACCGCGGGACAATGGTGTCATCTTGCATGTTGCGACTGTGCGGGAAAAGCAGCGACGTTTGCGAAGTACAGGCGGCCATGTTGCATGCCACAAAGCCATAAACCTTCAACCCTAGCCCAAGCCGCAAACCACCTCTGCGGGTCATCTCGGCAATACGGGCCTTAATTAATAATCTCAATAAGGGTTTCGGGCATATTGAAATATATTATTCCAATAAGGAACCATACGGACTAGTATTATAATGCCACTCATTGACGCCCCCATATCACGCAAAGCTCTGAACTTGAGCCCAAGGTTCACTCACCACGCCGCCCATGCGTTCAACGATCTTCGTCATCTCACTGAGGTAGAGGTACAGCAGGGTGAGTAAATCCTCGCGGGATTCGGGTCTTCGGTTTGGGGATTAGGCTTTAGGCTCAGATGGAGTATAAAATAGCTGTAGCCCGTGAAACCCATCGTCTTGAGGATACAGATGAGCTTGAATACGTATAAGTACATGCATATATGTGTATGTATGCATCATTATCTATATATATATATAGTCATATTTTCTAAAAATGACAAGTATATACATGTATGTACTCTACTGTAATGTGATGTAATGCAATGTACTGTGATGTAGTGTGAGTAATGTAATGTCATGTATTGAAAATGTGGTGTAAGGAAGGCATGTATGTATGTGTGTACGCATGTATGTATACCGTTAACATATCTGTAGTGTATAGCAGTGAACCTATATATATACGCATACATACATACACATATGCACATCCGTTTAGTTCTCTTTTGTAGGTAGATTTTCTTTTCACATTGCGGCGGTGTAACAATGGCGACACTGCAACCACAACCTAGGCGAAAACCGCATCTTCTGCAGGGCTGCTACTATGAGCCGATGAAGTTTACACCAAAAGCCCAAAAGCAAGGTAACCAACAACCTTCAGGGTTTAGGGTTGCAACATTCTGTTGTAAAGCCAAACCCTTCGCTCCACAAGCCCCTTTGAATTAAAGCTGTATTCCAGTTTAGGATTAGCTATTCAAAGTCATGCCATTGGCCCCTTGGGCGAGTCCTCTTGCGACAGCACCTCTGATATGGATGTGAAGCCGCGGATGTCAGAAAACATGATCGTCACCTGCACAGGGTCGGTCTTTGGTCTCTCTTGGGCCCCGCTTGGCTAGGCACAAGGTTTGGGATTTGTGGAACAGCCAATCAGAGGGATGACGCGGGTCTTTCGAACTGATGGACCCTTTCTGTGAACCTACAGCCGGCCCACCCGAAAAGAAGGACCCTGTTGAATTTGGAAAACATGCATCGCTACGTTGAGGCTGGCAGCTGAGCCGTCTGCTATGATGCACTGGTTAGCATATTTGGCTGTCGGGCTTGGTGAAGGGGGGGAAATTGAAGACTGGGGGCGCTGCTGAAGGACGATAGCTCTCCTAAATAGTAGGTTGCTGACCATATATTATGTAGTCCAGTAACCCATGATTTAAGTAACTGGAGCCTGAGGAAGCATGATTTTGGCGGCTGCTTGTTGGGGATACCCGGCCTGACGCTTGCGGACATTGATGGTGGTGGAGTTGCGATCCCCGCGGAGTATCCTTCTCACCTGCGGGCACCAAAAGGCAGGTGCCGGACAAGATGTGAGGTACGGCCTGCATTAGTAGTGAATCGGACTTCGAGTCAAGAGCGATGAGGGCGAGGAACAAGAACAGTGGGTACCATTACGAGAACAGGGCTGCAGTGATCGCCTGTGGAGGAAAGCTATTCCTTGCAAGTGACCTCAGGAATATCACTGACAGAGAAGCATCCGCAGCCTCGAAGCTCAATCGAAGGCTGTTCACATATCACTGACCAGTCTGTCGGGTTTCGGTTCTGGTCACTGCGCCATTGTTTACATAGGCCTTAATTCAAGGAAGAGCACACCAGTAACTCTGCAGGGAAATTCTGCAGAAGCCGAAACCCAAACCATAAGCCCGAAACCTATACCTTAAACACCAAGCCCTTTAAACCCAAAGCGCAACATGCCTACACCCCCGGGGCTTCTGGAGAATCTGCCCACACCGCCGGGCTTCGATCGCTTGTCGTCCTAGACCCTACCCTGGGGACTTAGAGGTATAGGGCTCTGAGGTTTAGGCGTTGAAGGTTTAAGGTTTTAGGAGTTCTGGGCGGAGGGCTTGCATCTAGGGTTTGGTGCTTCGGGGTGGGTTGATTTACGAGCTTACCTAGAGGCTCCAAAGTAGTTCCTTTTTGGGGTTCATATATAGAATCGTATAAGGTAATCCCCAAAAGGAACTACTATGGAGCCTATGGGTAGTCAGCTCATGAGCAGTATGCGCACCGAGTCCGAAACCAGTCCTCAAATGGTCAGGATCCAACAGCACCAGCCCTCCGCCCAACTTGCCTAAACCCCAAACCCTAAACCCGAACTTGAAGGCCGAAAGCACCACAGTCTCCGGCACAAAGCGGGCGAAACACTCCACCTCGGCAGATAGGCTTTCGGATAGGGGTTTCGGGTTTGTGGTCCTCAACGCTGAAAGTCCAGAGCCAAGGTATAGTGTTAGAAGTTGTTAAGCTTCCATATTATATAGTCCTCTGGATCCCCATCAAAAATGCCTTTGATACTAGACTTTCATTTGCACTTAGGCATAAGTTCTTTAAGTATTCTATGAGGGTTGCCCCATTGCGGCTGAATAGCTCTGAGCCCTGAACTCAAACCAAACATCTCGACTCAGAACTGGCGTACCTGTCCGGTGGGATTTTCAGAAACTAGTTCGAGGTGGGGCTATAAGTATGATAACGCGATTGAACGTACTTAAAGCTCCACTTAAGCCGACCCAAAGCATCTAATGTAGGGGCCTTAATAATTAGAATAGGGTATTGGCGCCCATTATACTATATTTATAATAAGGAACCCCCAAAATAGTATTGGCAATGATTTGGGCCCCTACATTACGCATGACTACCCTGCCTGACCCTAAGCCCTAAAGACAGTACCCTCAGCTTCAAACTTGCTCACCAGGCCTCGTGCAGTATGTAGTCTTTTTTGCCCCTGCTAAAACCTTAAACTTTGAGCTTCATAGGGTTTAGGGTTTAAGACTAAAAATGAAGAGTTTACACCGCCAAAACCTATCAGATTAACAATCATGTTACTTCAGGTGGCACCCATTGCGAACCCATAGAAGAGCCATATGCAACCCTACAACCTGGCAAGCTCTCGGCAAAACCCTTAGAAAGCTTGACAAAGCCCTAAACCCTAAACTCCAAACCCCAAGGAAACCCTAAACCCCCAAACCTAAAACCCACCCTAAACAGATTCTTACTTCCCGACAAACCTACGGAATGACAAGTTCAAACTTCCAGCATATGACTACCTAGAGGCTCCAAAGTAGTTCCTTTTTGGGGTTCATATATAGAATCCTATAAGGTAATCCCAAAAGGAACTACTATGGAGCCTATGACTACATGAGAAGACCCCAAACGTTCATTGAAGTTCATTAGGAGGGCCATTAAGGTTGACCCTAAGTCCTAAACCCTGAAAGGAACCCTAGGAACCCTCCGCCGCCGCCCTAAACCCCTAAAGGAACCTAAACCCCCCTTCCCGGAATCCCCCCTAAATCCTAATCCCCTAAACCCCAAAGCCCTTAACTTCAAACCCTGAACCCTAAACAGCTGAAGGCGACTTTCTAGAGGAAGCAAGCAGCGCTTCGAGCCAGGTTTAGGAAACCAAGCTGGAGCTCAGCGACCTGCTCCCGAGACCGCCCAATANCCCCCCCCCAATTTAAGGAGCATAATCTAGGGGCCGTAATAATTAGAAAGGGGTTTTGGGGCAAATTATAGTATACTTATAGACTTATAGCAATAGGAACCCCCAAATTAGTATAGGTAATTATCTAAGCCCCTATATTACACCCTAATTTAAGGATAGCCATAGTAGTTCCTCTTTCGGGGGCCCATATTTAGAATCCTATAAGATAAGAGAACTAAGAACCCCCATAGCCCCCAATTTACGGAACATAGCTTATTTCATGAAATGAGCAATACTGCGTAATTTAAGGAAGTCAGCTTAATTCATAGTATGAAGTCTCTAATATGCATTAAGGTAGGTTCCATAATTAACGGGTGTTGGGCTCTTTTGGGAAGCTCCAACGAGAGTTCTCAGTAGGAAGTGCGTAGGGTTTTGGGTTCGGGGAATTCTTAGTAGTGAGAGGGAATGGGGGTTTAGGGTTTAGGGGTTCACCCGTTTAGGGTTTAATCTCCCGCCGGGTTCTCAATAGGGAATTGGGGCATGGGCTATGGGACTCGTATTCGGCGATACAGGGTTCCTAGGGGTTCCTGCAGGAGTGTATTTTCCCTCCTACTAAGCAAGGACGAGCCCGCAAGGGTTTGGGGTTGAACGGTGTAGGTGTCATAGCTATACCCATAGGCTCCACAGTAGTTCCGTCTTGGGATTACCTTCGAGGATTCTAAATATTAGCCCCAAAAAGGTACTACTATGGAGCCTCTAGATAGGGACTATTATAAGGGACTGAAGAGACATTCATAGGGATCCCTTCCCTCGCTACCTACTAAGAAACAGGGGAGCCGCTCCCTTGAGTTTCCGTTCGGGGATCCAGATCCGATGTTGGAGGGTTCGTGGTTATGGGGTTTAGGGTTTAGATTACGGACTGCGTAGCGTTTCGGTTTCGGAATTCGGATTTTGGTGCTTTATTTGTTGAAGGGGCTGGTTTGGGCTCTAAGTTCAGGGACTTGGGTTCTTACCTCACCACAGGCCCAGAGCTCTGAGACCCTATGAGCTCTCTAAGTTGGGGTTTAGGGTTTCGGGGCTTAGGAGTTTATGCTCAAAGCAGTCCAGCAGAAGGCCGTGTACGAGGTTCAAGGTTCATGCATGGAGTTCGGAAGCGCTCTGATCCCAGCCATCATCTCGGGGAAAACACAGCTGAATCAGCTAAGTGGGATGTTCAAGGACCTTAATACTAGTATTCATATGAATATTACTAATACTAAATACATACAGGATAAATGTCCGAGGTGCCATGGTCTCATTCGAGGTTTCCGAGGTGATGGTGATGGCAGGATCATGCGGTAGCGCCTGCTGAAGGTAGAGGCGTCTTGGCCCCACAGCGGCTCTTGTAATGAGAGGGTCCGGCCGCGTTTCAGGAGGCGCCAGGCCAAACTCTAGTGCTCTGTAACCGGGAGCTTGCGGGATGGGGCATTCGCACATCGCAAATTATGTGGACTTCGTCACTCGTGTGCACGAGGTCCTGCTGATCTCGGCCATCTCCCCTGAATGTAGTGAAGGGCTGCTAAGACTTCGCTCGCCACGGATTTAAGCCTGGCCACGAGCACATGGGACGTAGAATAAGCGGTATCTGTCATTCTCTTCAAGACTTCTTCCGTTCCATACAGCCGCTGGCCAGCCTCTTTGTGAGCTTCGGAGTTTAGGGGATTGGGGGCCTTTACACTCTTGCAAATCCGGGTTTGGGGGTTTAGGGCTTTATGAAGGGTTTAAGGATTTAGGGTTTGGGTTCGCGCCTGGAACGATTTCAACCTGGTTAAGTTCAGCCCCACCCTCGCCCAACCCAAAACCCTGTTTAATAGCAGCAGACACTAAGCCCCACAATCCGAACACAAACAACCCAGGGACCTGACCATTTTGCTACAGACGGGCTCACGACTCTAAACCATAGGGGAGTTTCCGAAAATAGGGGACCCTAATATGGTAAACGAAATAGTAGGATCCTTATTATAAAGGCCCCCAAAATAAGGTACCCCGAATTGTCAGAAACTCCCAATATAGAGATCTGAAGAATCAGATCAGGGTTCGGAGTATACTCTAGCATATTCTTGACAAGAAACTTACCCCGAGCCTGAACATCTTACTTTTTTCAAGGGAACCATTTTAAGGAACCATTTTTTCCTGTCCAAGTAGGAGATAGTTGACATAGTATTGGTGATGGAGAAGCCGAAAAAATCACCTGTATTGTTGGGGGCTCCTTATTATAACCACACTAGAAAGGAGCCCAAAACCCTAATTTATTGGGGCCCCTCCACTAGTCATTCTAGCGGCAGCGCCCATGCGATTTGTACGAATGTTTTCCTTGTATCGTAGCTGTATTGGTGGCGCATGGCGGTCGTAAAAAATGGTTAATATAGGGGCCTTAATAATTAGAATAGGGTTTGGGGGTTCAATATACTATGATTATAATAAGGAACCCCAAGATAATTAGTATTGGTAATTATTTAGGCCCCTATAGTATTCAGGCCCTCGATCGTTGGCCTCCCGCAACGGAGAGAGCCGGAGCTCGATGGACTTGTCAAGGCCTGCAGACACGCCAGGCTTTTCCAGACTCTGCGTTCGGCTCAGCTACGACTCGATTGATTCCTTTTACTTGGAGGTTCATGGGTTATAAGTCCCCTAATATGGGTTATATCTATAGTTACCTTACTTGTAACCCCACTTATAACTCCCATGAACCCCCAAGTGAGGCTTACTGTAACTTTCTCTGCTGAACTTGACGTTGCTTTTGTGTAAACATAAAGAATGGATGTGGAGTCCAACTCAAAGGACTATATTATACACTATACTATGCTATACTATGATATAAAGACCAGTAGAGTATACTGTTATAATACACTATACGATAATATACTATAGCAAATTCTGGCAAACCTTTCTGATTCTGATTGCCTGGAAGCCCATGGAAGTCCAAAACCGCAAGCTTGCGCAGGTAGTCCAGCAACCTGACAGACTTGGAGGTTGTTACAAGTGGGGTTATAAGTCCTCTAATATGGATCGTAACTATAGTTGCCTTACTTACAACCCCAATTATAACTCCCGTTAAACCCTATAGAACCCTTAAAGGAACCCCATAACCCAACTTATAACTCCCGTTAAACCCTGTAGAACCCTTAAAGGAACCCCATAACCCCACTTATAACTCCCGTTAAACCCTGTAGAACCCTTAAAGGAACCCCATAACCCCACTTATAACTCCCGTTAAACCCTATAGAACCCTTAAAGGAACCCCATAACCCCACTTATAACTCCCGTTAAACCCCATAGAACCCTTAAAGGAACCCCACAACCCCACTTATAACTCCCGTTAGACCCTATAGAACCCTTAAAGGAACCCCATAACCCCACTTATAACTCCCGTTAAACCCCATAGAACCCTTAAAGGAACACCATAACCCTACTTTATAACTCCCGTTAAACCCTATAGAACCCTTAAAGGAACCCCACAACCCCACTTATAACTCCCGTTAAACCCTACAGAACCCTTAAAGGAACCCCATAACCCCACTTATAACTCCCGTTAAACCCCATAGAACCCTTAAAGGAACCCCATAACTCCCGTTAAACCCTATAGAACCCTTAAAGGAACCCCACAACCCCACTTATAACTCCCGTTAAACCCTATAGAACCCTTAAAGGAACCCCATAAGCCCACTTATAACTACCCATGAACCTCCAAGTAGGGAAGGCTCTGGGTTCAGTCAGGGCTTTGAGGGTTCAGGGCAACCTCAGAGTTCATGGTTTACTTGGAGGTTCATGGGGAGTTATAAGTGGGGTTGTAAGTAAGGTAACTATAGTTATAACCCATATTAGGGGACTTATAACCCCACTTATAACTACCCATGAGCCTCCAAGTAGGGTTTAGGGTTTACGCTCTCACAACTCGGACATGGGTTTAGGGTTTAGGGTTCACGAGGAACCACGAAGTGCCATTAAATGGAGCCCTCATGGCGTTAGTAGTGGGTAATTTAGGGCATGATCGAGGGTAATTTGGGTGTCCAGGTAGGGCTTAGGGCTAATATAGCAGCCTTAATCATTAGAATAGAGTTATATTACTTGGCTGACTTCTGAACCCCTCCTAAAAGTTAAACTTTTAGCCTCCTTATTATAGTTCATATAGAAACCCAACAAGTTAAAGTCCTAAGAGCCAACCAGAAGAAGGCCAAGATTAGTTAGGGCTCAGAGGGTTGAAGCCGACCGTGCTCAGCAGTTGTTTTCCAAGCAGGTCAACAAGTATACTTGGAGGTTCATGGGGAGTTATAGGTGGGGTTTTATGTAAGGTAACTAATTATGAATTATAGTTATAACCCGTATTAGGGAAATTATAACCCCACTTTTAACCATGAACCTCCAAGTAAGAGCTGCACCGGGACCAGTGTGCAAAGCTGTGCTAACCCTATATCCGCAAACCCATACAGCAATACGAGCATATCTAAAGCCTCATGGGTAGCTGTAAACTTGCGAATGGTTTCGACTACTTCAGGCCAAGCGAAAGCATGCCGCCAACTTTTTCTACAGCACGGCTGCAAATTACGCATAAGCTTCCAAGCGATCTCCAGACTTCAGAAAGACAGCAGTCGGCCTGTCAAGAGATCTGACTGCCACGGTGCTGATGATCCAACCTCCGCCGGTAGCATGGCTTTTGGTTTACAGAAGATTTGAGCGGAACCCGGAAAAAAAACACAACCCCGCAACACACAATCACAAATTCCGCAAACCCCAAGCCAAAAACTGTAACAAGCTGAGCACATCAAAACATCCTGTGAGAGAAGTCCAACAGTGTCTCGTCTCACAAACCCAGACATTCATGGACAACAACCGAACATGCGGCAGCCAATATGCGGTTCTTAACAAGTCAAGTAGGTTTTGTTTCGGTATTATAGCAAAAAGTAGTGTGAAGGAACAAAAACTGGATACTTGTGCCAACTATTCTAACCCGCGGGAAGAATGTCCGAACAGAGACTCCGCACACCATCGGAACATGAGAATTCATGAGCTGCTAGAGTCTGCTAGAGGCGAGCATAGCTCTCGCTGCAAAATGCTTGAAGTTTGAGTCGGATTGAGGAATCGTGGTGCACTCTGTTCCACTGGGCCACTCAAAAAAGCTGCTTCCTTAAAGCCGGGTCGTAACCCCTGCCGCAGCCTGGAAACCCTGAACTCACATGAATCGGCCACATGTGAACCTCATCCTAAACCACAAACCCTGAAGCCTCAACCGATTGAGAGCCAGCCCCACCCCAGCCTCTGACACGGTGCACATAGGGGCGCTGCAGGATGTGATATCAGCGAGTTCTAAAGACTCACAGGACTTATGTTGGTGCAATAGCTTCTCTGTAAAAGGGCTCTATAACGGTTTAACAGCGACAGGGTCAATATGGGCACGTTGCCCATCTACTTGTCGCTGTCGCACTGCCAATGTCTGTATTGTCGAAATGCCGGGTTCATGCATAGCGCAATACACTATGATACTCCAGAAAATCACCGAAAAGGAAAACCAACATGCGAGCGTGGCCACGTGTCTATATGCGGTTTTACTGATTGAACACAAAACCGGGAACGCTTCTTGACAATCACCTCTCTATGTACACTTCTTTTGGGTATAGCATCTCGAAACCGAGAGGCAGGGACAGAGAGAGGGAGAGAGGGAAAGAGAGAGACAAAGAGCGAGATTGACTCGCCTGCCGACAGAACGAAAAAGACCTCGGCTTGGAATGGGAGCGGAGCTAGGGGGCTAGTTACTGAGAATGTGTTTAGGGTTTATCACTTTAGGTTTTGTGTGCCTGGGCTTCAACCTGCTTCTCTGCCAGACGTCGATCACACATGTACTGGTGCGGTCTATCGAAACAAGAAAGAGACTGGAAGACTAGTTGGTTTAAGCAGGCAGTGACGGAACTCTCGGTCAACCAGTTTTATGCAGCTAGCAGGATCCAGAAGCAACGCTGATACCAACTGCAGCAATGCTGTTGATCTTGCCCTTGATTTGTCACGTGATTGAGATTCCCCTTATCTCAGAGATTGAACACTGTAACAGCACCATTGAGATGATCTATCCGGCTATCCTCACATTTTGACTACATCAAAGAATGCACGTGGAGTCCGGAGGAAGTCAAGTGGTAAATGTTGGCTCTAAGCTTGGAAAATTGGGTTTCGGATTAAAGGAAAGGCTCTTACCAAGAACTTCTTCATGTCAATGTGTTTGCTTCATGTCTGTTCTCTGCAAGCACTCTGTTGGCCGTTTCGACTTGACGGCTTACGGGGTCGGACATGGAAGTATCCACGTTATATATACCGAGCTTTCCATGACAACGAAGCGCCCACCGATGACCCACGTGCGTGGAACTTGAGACCCAAAGTTTAAAGCCTGCACTGCCTACACTCACATTGGCACAAGACGATGTCTAAATGCTGAGCCGTCGGTTCAGTGCCGAAAGCACCAAGGATTCTACCGCAGGTTTTGGAACGATTCTCGAGCTCAGTCCTTGATTGAGAAGGCTGTTAAGGCCTGCTAACTCTATAAAACCACACAAGGCTTGAAAAGCCGTACTGGTGACATGGGTCCTTATCTTACACGCACTTCAGGGCAGGAAGTATATTATATAATCACCGCCTACGTTACCTTTCTGCAGTAACCTCAACCTAAACTTTAAACCCCAAAGCCCTGAACCCTGCAGTACGCTTCTGCGACACGGTTGCCGCAGTACAGACCAACAGCGCCGCCTTCCTCCAGGTGTTTGCGCGCGCTGCTTGAATGGCGCCCCTGAGATGAGCCAAAGCCCAAATCTGCGGCCCCCCTAACCAATTTTTAAGCGAATTCAGGTTTCATGGAACCTAGCTGTTTTGTAGTAATTAAAGGTCGTTACCGACTATTTCGTAGGGGCTGTGGCCGCAGTTGCACATGTAAGAAACCAGAAACTCCAAAACAAAAGGCAGGACGATGGAGTCTCTGTGAAGCATCCACCTTCAGACACTTCCTGAAGGTTCAGTCGGGGGGTTCTGTTGCGCGTTACTGTAGCTGTTACGGTGCAACATCCTGGCCAAAGCCCTATTTAAGGTAGGAGGAGTTCGATGATCAGGGGCCCGACCCGAGAGGGCATTGATGTCGGAACCACATTAAGCAACCCCTGGTTGCTACTATGTTCCAATGTTAAGAGTACATAACATCATACGGAACCCTTAACACCCCTGAGGGTCCTTATGTTAAGGCGGTCACTTAAACCTCTTCCTACCCAAAGAGTCCAATATCCCTTCATTACGGAATTTAGTCTAAGTAGCTTAATTAACTATTCCTTGATTAAGGGGTATCGGGCTCCCTGGTACATTCTCGAGCATCCAGTGCACCCGAGCTCTTCGGCAGCCATGTGGGAGTTTCCGAAAATAGGGGACCCTAATATAGTACTCTAAATAGTAGGATCCTTATTATAAGGACCTCAAAACAAGGTGCCCCTATTTTCGGAAACTCCCATGTTGGGCTCAGACTTTCAGGTTCGGTATACGGGACTTCGGGAGGTTCCTTTAAGGGACTTGAAAGAGTTTGGGGCAAAAGGGCCCATGTGGGTAGTTGTCAAAATTATAGGTCCCTTTTTGGGTACCCTAAATAATAGGTGCCGTACTATAATATGGACCCAAAAAAGGGAGCATAATTTGGACAACCGCCCATGTACTAGTATGGTAAATGTTTTAGAGTTTTCGACTTAAAGTACGTAGTCCCTCTAGGGCTTCGAAGCCTTCATGTGTTTCGGGCATATGCCTCTCGTTCTCGTGTGACTGATAGCTTAAACTATCTTGGCCCCGCGATTTGCACAGACGTGACGGCTTAAAAGCTTGAAAGTTACCTTCTTCAACTTCAATCCCTTCTCTTCCCACTGGACTCAAGTCTCGTCTCCAAACCTGATAAGCGCAAAACATTTCCAGCTACCATGGCCAAGGAGTAAGCAGCTGAGCGTCATCCGCTCTCGTACCCGTTCTTCCTTAGATTATCATTAGGATTAATAGCACTATTGTTATCATTACTTAGTACTATCATTCGTGTTATTCTTATTTATCCTTCCTTCGGAGAGGCTGGCGGCCGGAAGCACTTGTCACTTGCCCAAGGATGGTTCGAAAAAGGGTTTGGGAATGGGTTTACCCATGGATCCCAACCCTACATAGCAGACTATGGCGCCATGTGTATAGGGCAAGTGGGTTATCAGATGCACCAGTCCCAAAGGGTCCAAGTATCATTATGGTATATACTTATAGGCTATTTTGGGGGTCTAAGTATATACCATAATGATACTTGGACCCTTTGGGACCTAAACCCTAAACCCTAAACCGTAAACCCTAAACCGTAAAAGGAGCAAAGGGATGTACGGCAACCAAGGTGAGAGAATGGGGCCCCCGAGTCTACTGTACAGTAGAAGCCAGAAAGTTGGAACATAGTTGTCCTCATACCCTTAAGGTAAAGTATAAGGGATCCTAGCACGAATCCTCCTAAAGCCATGTTCCAACTTTCTGGGTTCTACTATANGTACAGTAGAAGCCAGAAAGTTGGAACATAGTTGTCCTCATACCCTTAAGGTAAAGTATAAGGGATCCTAGCACGAATCCTCCTAAAGCCATGTTCCAACTTTCTGGGTTCTACTATAGTATATACTAGTATAGGGTTTAGGATTTAGGGTTTAGGGTATAGGGACTGCTTTTTCAAACGGAGGACCGCAGCCCCAGTCATTCAGGCAACTATATTTTCATCCTGATGTAGACCCATGGTGGAGAATACCACCTCCTTTGGAAGGGCGCCAACCGGAATGCTGACGCACACTCTGGCCATGAAAGACTGACACCTTATCGATCAAAGTGCCACGTCTTGAGACTGGCCAAGAACAAACAAAAGCAACCAATGCCATACCAAAACAAAAAAACAACGCAAATGCAAGAACCAACGTGGGTTTGAACTAAAGCCTAAACCCCTAGATCCTGGACCCTAAACCCCTAGACCATGTTTGTGGGCTCTTGGACCCTGTCAAATCGGACCGCTGTTTCTGCAGGGCTCGATCAGGCGCTGCTGCTGCAAAGTTCCATTGGTGAAAGCTCCCCAGGGCAGCACCACTACCTGAGCAATATAGGGGCCTTAACAAATAGAATAGGGCTCCTTTAAAGAGATCCTTACAAGGATTCTATAAGGGTTGCTATAAGGGTCTAGTTTAGGGGTCTTAAGCATTAGAATAGGATTCCTTTACAGTAATCCGTGAACAAGGCTGCCATAAGGGTATAGTATAGGAGCCTTAGTCATTTGAATAGGGTTTTTGGGCCCATTATACTATAATGATAATAAGGAACCACCGCAATTGAACATGGTATTGGTAGCTATTACAAGCACCTAGAGCAGTCGGCTTGGGGTCTTAGCTTCGGGGCGTAGGGGCTAGTGGCTAGCCGCGCCGGCACGTTCGGTTTAGGTTAGGGTTTAGGTGTAACATAGCTCTTTGGTGGAAGTAGTTGCCGCACGAGTCACTTGTCGGGATTGCACACTGTGGCAGGAAACTAAATGTTTTTGCACTGAGAGTGGTAATGATGGTAGCAGTGGCAAGCCCTGCGCCTGACTCCACAGTGTTTGGGCCAGGCCCATGACCATTGACACCCTTAACCTCAACCATAACATACTGCTCTGCTCGGACAAACCCCAAAACAGACCCTTTAAGTTAAGCCCCCCTAACCCCAAACCCTAAATTAAACCCTTAGCCACCTATATCAGAGTTCTACCAACACTGCGGACATGCTATTTTCAGATTCTAAGGCAGCTATGTGTGAATTTGACAGAGATGGTCAGTGGCAATTAGGACAAGCCTTTGAGGTTCACTATAGCATGATGATATGCGGGAATAGGTTGTTTTTTTTGGGGGGGGGGGTGTATCATAGTATACGAGTACTTACAACACGAAAACCCTTTGGAACTGCTACCAATTCTTCAGACTCTATACCACAACAAGAACTCAGAACCGCTCGCCTAGACCTGTAAGCACGCTTCCTCCCGAGCTCGTGCAGTACCTTAAATAACTTAAACATAGATGGCGGATCCGATCAACATACCTCACCCGGATTTCGTTGCGTCCTTGTTTCCGGGCCAACCCACTGGTTTGAGACAATGTCGGGCGGCTGCCAACCATGCGAGGCCGTCGTCAAGATTGATTCGCCGCGTGCCCAGCCCAAAGCAGTGAAAGGCATCGGCCATGTTCTTGCATGGCTTCCACCTCGGAGGGGGGGGGGGCCACCAAATCAAGCCTACGAGCACCAAATGCATGCATCGCCTTTTTGTGTTGTATTTGTACCCTCAGAGGCCACGATTTCGAATATCCTCCAATGTGCAATCTGTAAGCAAGATTGGTGTTATGAGGCCACTCCGACACCCTACACGCCACGGCCTGACCGTTAGGGGATCCATTATTATGCATATTGGCCACACAACAGTAGACGCTTCAGTTCGGCGTGGTTGTCGAACTACCCGACAAACGGCTGCAAAGCCCTGCAAAGCCTATATCCCCTGCTGTTTGACCGAAAAGATCGAGTAGTCCATGGCAATTCTCATGCAACTTCCAAGTGCTAAGGCCCCCTTCTAAACTCTAGACCTTCTTGGAAGCGTCATAGAACTCTTTTCTTGTAAAAACCCCTAAGCTGTTGTGGAAACCTTTGAGGGGCCTTCTGCTCATGGGGAAGCTCCTGCACAGCAGGATTGGGCCGCCAGGGTTTTGTCTCTTGGCTTTTGGGGTTCAGGTCGAGGCTTAGGGCTTGAGTTTCGCCTTCTTGTTTACGCGACGCAAGAGACTTAGGATAGCAGATTGAAGATTCAAGGTCAAAGGTACCAGGTTAGGACCATGTAGGAACTGAGCCCGAAACCCGCCACCCCCCGAACCCCCCTCACCCGCAAACCTTAACTAAGTTCGACACCCCCCCCTTGATCCCAAACCTTCAAACCCTAAATCCCTTCAAACCTTAAATCCTAGATCTCCCTAAACCCCCGGCCTCACATCGCAAATTCCCATGAACCCCAAACTGCAACGAAAGCACTGACCGGTATCAAGCCCCTCGGCTGTGAAGTTCATGTAGAAATGCTTCTGAGTCAGCTCTTCGGCCTCGAAACTCTGCGATTTTCAGGCTTCAGGGTCTGGGAGCGTAGGATTTGGGTCTCTTCGGGCTTCAGTTCTTAGGGTCTCGGAGCGTAGGGTTTGGGTTTGGCGTTTCTGGATCAGGGTTTTGGGGGTTTAAGGGTTTAGTGCAGCTCTTCGGCCTTCAAACTGGGACCTCGGGCTTCTCTCTCTCTCTCATCTATAGATGTATATGTAGTTCTTTAGACCGATATCTATCTATACTAAAAAACCCTACATCTATGTAATCTAACTACCTACCAATGTATCTCTCGACCTTTCTGTCTATATAATTTGAATGCTTGCATTAAGGCTACTGTACGGGTCGGGTTTGAGGTATAGGTGATGGCTGCGTATCGCGCATGAGCAGCAAGATGGAACTACGGACAGCACACGTGAGTGTGACAGTGAGGGCGAAGATCACAGAGTTGATGCCGATTGCGATAGCTGGAGGGCATGGAGACGGTTAGGATCGTGAGGATGGCGACGACGCAGATCATGAGCAGGACAGCCACCAGACAGTGCGGTGATTCGTTGTCCCGAGCCTTCTGGCTGCGAAGAGCCCTACATATCTCCAAGTGCCGAAAACAGGCTTGCAAAGCAACTGGTCGTGATGGTGGCCCTAAATCGAAACCCTAAACCCTAAACCGTCTGTTTAGGGCTTTGGCCCGAAAAAGCCGCGTACCAAACCCCCAAACCCCGAAACCGAAGGAGAACCCCTGCCTTCCAATCTCCGTTAAAGCGCAGGGCAAGAGCCCGGGCAGCTTTGTTCACAACCTCACGATTCAGGGTTGCGGGTCAGTTGGATAATAGGTCGGGTTATACTAGCGATACTACTCCTCGGTGTCTATCATCTGAAATTTTGATCTTCCTCGGAAAGGCCCCGATTGCAAGCTACACTGGTTGCACAGCCACAGCAGGTGGAGATTTTAACTCCTTGAGCCTATCTGCTGCTCTAGCTTTGTGTCAAGAGTTTGGGCTTTGCGATTCGTTTTTGAGGGGCGGGCCGGGGAGGGGTGGACCCTGAAAGCTAGTAGGTTACTTTCCTGTCTCGGGGATGCCGTCGGGGTTTGTCTGCTATCTGGTGTTGAAACGTTCGAACCACGCCGGGCTGGCAGTCGCTAAGTGCGAAGCCCTGCCATTCCCTCGACAAGCTCTCCGCCAGAAGAACCACCCAGCGAAGCACAGCCCTCGCCGGAACTGCTAGCGGCAGGCTGCCGTCTGCAATAAACGGCCAAGCCTCACGACCGAAGTCCAAACCGTAAACTCGACGTGATTGCGGGAATTGCGGGTAACCTTCCAATAGCTGGAATCCCCTGAAGCTCATAAATCGCGAACCACCATTCAGCCCTCCTGCGAACCTCCGAGTACTACAGAGACCTTCAACAAAGCATGAATAGAGTCTAGAGTATACCTGTATAATATTAAGATACGGCAAAGTACTCAGCCCTGAACCCTGAAACCCACAACCCAAAGTCAAGTCTAAACCATTCGCTGAGGTCAAGGGAGCTGGAATGCCGAAGTCCGTGGCAGGCTGAAGATTGCAGTCTGCCTCTGCAATACTGGAATATGGGTTGCTTTCGTAATTTGGGATCCCCTAAACACTAAACCTAAACGGTCCAGGAAGGCAAAGTGCCTCTTGACGCCTAAGGCACCGAACCCTTAGAATCCAAAAGCCCTAAACAGAGCCCACAACCCCAAAGGCCCTAATCTCAAAATTGTGGATTTTGCTTCTGGCTTCTTGTAAGAGTCAGGGTTATTTCGGGATTAGCTGGCTGGGGGGGGGGGAACGGGATACAGAGTTCACACGCGGCGGGGACACTCACAAAACAGAACGATACCGTACGGTTTAGGGCTGCATCTCCCCCTCCTTAACCCTACACTATCGTTCTGGGTTCAGGGTTATCGGCGGTTTAGGGTTTCCGGTAGGGTTTAGGGCTTTTTTAAGACCCTAGGGCTTAGGCTTCAAGACGCTTCCAGGAAGTCGGACACACAATCAATGCAGGAATTCTGATGCGGGTTCGAAGCTGAGGAAGCAGCTCTGGATCCTCATGCAGGGCCCCTTTAAATCACACCACCGTAGAACAATCCGATACCACGCCAGGTGGCAGCATCGTCGTTTAAGGTTATTTTTCCTTCTCCTAAACCCTATACATCCCTAAACTATCATTCTGGGTTTAGGGCCAGGTGGCAGCATAGTCGCTGTTGCTGGCAGCTACCAGGTAACCGACTTGATCGGGGCGAGCAAACGACTCCCTCAGAGTTGAGGCGTCAGGAGTTTTGGAGGGGTGTGCAGTGTTTTGGGGTTTTGGGTTTTGGGTTTTAGGGTTTAGGGTTTTGGGTGTCAGGTTTGGGGGCACAGAATCGTTGAGGGCAAATGCTGGGCGTCCACGAAGATTTGCGATGAGGCTTTCTCGAGGTGAATCTGGGAGACTCTCCTATGATAGTCCCGCTTAGGGGCATTCTCAAAATCGCCAGTCGTTTGAGGTCTATGCCGGGATAACCTCTCCTCTCCAAAGGAACGAGTTCCCTAGCTTCCTCAAGACGAACCTCTATGCTTCAACAGCCGGGCCACAAAAACTTCAAACTTTCTAAGATAGAGCTAATATATAAGGCCAAAAAGTTTAAAGTTCCCCCGTTCACTATCTAAGGAAAGCATGGGTAAGCAAGACAGGCCTAGCCTACCAAGGCCTGACCTCGTCATTCTCTCACAATCAGACTTTCGATTTTTGGCCCGTTCAAGAAGGCCTCATGTGCGATATGCGACTGAGAGGTTCCGAGCTTCAGGCTGAAAGGCACTGTTAGACAAGCGACCAAGAGGAAGAGAAGCTACTTGCTGACTGCATGCATATTGCAGGCACTCTAGTTGTATATATGTTGTCATTTATCTTTATGTTCCTCCTCCGTCTCTCTCTCTCTCTGTCTCTGTCTCTGTGTCTGTGCCTGTGTATGCATCTGTGTGTCTGTGTGTCTGTGTCCCTGTCTGTCTCTGTCTGTCTCTGTCTGTCTCTGTCTGTCTCTGTCTCTCTGTCTCTCTGTCTCTCTGTCTCTCTGTCTCTCTGTCTCTCTGTCTCTCTGTCTCTCTGTCTCTCTGTGTCTCTGTGTCTCTGTGTCTCTGTGTCTCTGTGTCTCTNTCTCTGTCTCTCTGTCTCTCTGTCTCTCTGTCTCTCTGTGTCTCTGTGTCTCTGTGTCTCTGTGTCTCTGTGTCTC